>CM077520.1:26635065-27235065 GCA_039654895.1 Mongoloraphidia duomilia | reverse complement strand
TATTTCATAATATTCTGCGCGTTCCAAATGGAAAATTGAGCCATACAAATGATAACGATTTAATATTTTCTCATGTAAAGTTAGCAGTGCTTTTATTTTTCCTACTGGGTTTATCATGGATTTTTGGTATAGCTGTAATGACAAGTGACGTGGTGTTATTCTCATATTTGTTTTGTTTAACAGCTACATTACAAGGTTTCATAATGTTTGTTTTTTTCATTATTTGCGATCCAGGCACGAGGATGATGTGGGGATCACTTTTTAAATCTTTCAAAAGATTCTCAACATCTGAATCGAAATCTGATCTTGAAACTTACACTTAATTTTTCTATACAGTACTGTCTCGTTAATCCGTCCTACGAAAACCAAGCTAGTGTCAAATTAGAGGAATTGGCGTGTATAGGTAATACAAGGAAACAGTCTACATAATAAATTTTGTAAGAATAACTTCATTGAGAAATAGTTACACATTCTATAATTTGATATCGTATTAGATAGAGCGAAACAGACGACACGTGTATTTTTGGTATAAGCGGCGGACTACACAATATAACGTACATCGAACCGGCGGATTAAAGAATGTTGAATTATATCTTCAACTGGTTAAAAACAGTGGATTACAATGCTCGTCTGATTATAGAGCGGCGGATTAAAAAACGAGTAGATACTATTGTACTTTATAGTTTTCTATAATTCGTTCTACTTGCATTTAAAAAAAATTTAAGAAATATAAAAAGTATAATTTGCTGGTATACATTATTTTTATTTACGTAACTTGTATTTCAATTTCAGAAAAATAATATTCTTTAAAAATTACAAACAATATACTTTACAACCCATTATAATCCTTGTGGAAACATTTTATACTTAAAGTAATCAATTTGTGACTTCTAATTAATAAGAATGTGAAATGTTTTTAAACTTACCGGTCAAAACTACGTGGTAGAGTTCAATGCAAGAAAGACGACGCACTACTGATCTGGTGACATCGACACTGGCAATAAATTATATGTAAATGGAATAGTTCTTCATTCGGCCTCTGTTTAGAATTGAAAGGGTGCGACAGTGGCGTATCAACACTGCAAAAACAATGTGATAACGCATAATACGATGCATACAACAATCTTGTAAAAGAACATTGCCCATTTTACTAGGGGAGTCTACAATAAACATAAGTGGGAATCGAAACATCTTGTCATAAATAACAACGTTTTCAATTGCACCAAAATTATTTATCCTAGAGTAGAGATTCCCAAACTTTTTTTACCTATACTGACTTCTTTTTAGAAAAAAAATGCTCAAAGCCCCCTCCCCTAGATATGCATTTTTTAAGCGAACAAACAGAAAGATGCAGTGACAAATTTGCATTCTTGTATATTGTATTTATATTTCTACCTACGGAATGTCTCCTTGACGCTTAAATTATTATAAAATTATTTATTAAACAATCGGTTATAACTTGCAGCGTGTGTGTAATCAGTAATCACTACTAATTTAACTGTATTTAACACAACAGATGAAACATGTACGAATAGTTTTTCAAAAATTTCTTCATCTTCCACCGCCCTCTTATTTTTATTAAACGCCCCCCAATTACTTCTGAAGATATTGTTGCCGCCTGGACCGACCCAGCGCCCACTTTGGGAAACACTGCCCTAGAGGAACAGAAATATCACTTCATCAATATTGCAGTTAATAAGTACCTAAGTAAAACTATTAAAATTGTAGCCTCAGAACCACATTGAAATAGAATTCCCTCGTGGGCAATATTGCACTAAATCGCCTAGTAAAATGGGTCCTTTAATAATAGGTAACAATAACTGAAAAGTATTATTTTTACTTATTTATTAACATCAATATTGATAAAGTGAAATTTCTGTTTCCCCAGGATAAAATAATTTTGATAATATATAAAAAGTTGTTATTAATAACAAGATCTTTCGATTAACGTTTATATTTACTCTGGGTAATATTTGGATCAAAATCAGGCAAAATCTTTTAACATTGTTAACGTCACGCATTTAAGTCACAAATTTTTTTATAGTCATATAATCATATAAACAGAGCCGACTAACAGCAGCGAAACAGATACATTTTTGGAGAGGCATAGGTTTAAGGACACCCGAGTAATTTGAATAATATTACAGACCATTGAGTATTTATTTTTTTTTTTGTTATATTAACAGAGCAATATATTCTGAACAAAATGACACCTAAATCACTCGATGCTGATTTCAAATAACTCAAAAATTAATTTTGAAATACTTATTAAAGTCCCACCCGCTAAAAAACGTTTTTTACTCTGGATGTCTGCATATCTAAATGTAAGTTTGGAGGACGTGCGTTAACATTATCAACTATACTGTTGACGTACTTATGCAACTGAAGTAAGATATCACACCCTATACTTTCAGTTTGCAAAGTCTAATTAAAATCGGTGCAGCCGTTTTCAAGCGACGTCGGTAAAATAGATAGGTAGACATGTTACTGTAAAGGCCCGTATATTGGTATATCTTAGGTTTTACTAGTACATCTTAGGATTTACCAACTTGTGTTGGTAGATGTTAGGATTTAAAAAAAGAGACAATATTTCGGGCTTTTACTATTACAGTTTGGTACATGCTAAGTTTTACCAATGACGGTTGGTAAAAGTTGGATTTTTTTTAGATAAAACAATGAATTATTAATTATCTGAATCATTTATTTCAATTACCACTCACTAACAGTCAAAACCTTACATATTTTAATTATCATTATGATATATTTTTAATTATAATTATTTCTTAGTATTTCTTAACACCTGCAAAATATTTTTTGAATAATAAAAAACAAATAAAACTGAAATACTTCACAAACATAACGTTTACGTTGGCTAAGCTAACTAAATCAGTACTTTTCTTATTATTTGGTATTTTTAATAAACAAATTGAAAAAATGCAATTAATACATTGTCATTTATAGTAAAACATTTTTTTACTTGTTACAACAAGGAGAGCTATTATGGCGAAAGCAACAAATTCTCTAAATCCTCTTCAGATCTTACTAATCCAATCATATGGGGGTCTGCAGACTGCAGGCCCACGAATACGAGACGATGCGCCGAACACGTCTTGACATGACCTTTCAACATTTACTATGTCTCTGAGGTAAAACCTAAGATTTACCGAGTGAATGGTGGTAAAAGTTCGAAATGAACGATGATCACCAAGCAGTTCGGACTTTTACCATTGTAGAGTTGGTAAATCTTAGGTTTTACTGTAAAATCTTAGGATTTACCGAAGTTCGGGGTATTACAGTAACAGACAAATATTCTGGAAACATGTTTACTCCTATAGTTATCAGACAAAAAAAAACTAGGTCTACACGCTACTGCTATGGTAAAATAAATATACTCTAATGAAATAATGAGCAAAATCAGGCTCATTATCCTATTAATAACAATGGAGTCAAATAGATATTGTGTTCATTTTGATTGCATTACGGTGTTTATTCGCTTGACTCATTTGATTCAGAAACATACAGATTGTTTCTCAAATATTACAAAATCACATTTTCATAGTGTACCTAGTAATGTGCTCTCGGAAATATTTCCAATTGACAATACTCTCACGTTGGGAATATTCCCAGAAAGTTGCCAAGACCCTCGTAAATTTCCAAAATTTTAAAGTAATTTATAGTATGCGTAATTTGAGAAAATGCAAAGAATTTTTTCAAATAAGTGAAAGAAGTTGGAAAATTACAAGGTTGCGTATTGTTATTTTCTAAAATTTTGTTCACAATTTTGTAAAATCTCGTAGATATTTTGTAAATTAAATACACTTAAGAAAATTACTCTCTTTTGATAAACAAAAACTCGCTTCTAATGTGTGATGAATGTCTCTAGTATAACTTTTGGATTATCATTATCATTATATTAATTGTTTAAAAAACTTCAAATTTGAATCGTTTTAAATGTGGAACTAAAAAAAATGGACCGTCTAGTCGTTCCGTTACACGTTCAGCCGCATGAATCCAATTCACTCTGCTGTGCATAAAGAAGTTTCGCTTTAAAAACTGACGGGATCCAAATCACGCTAGAAATATTTCATCACCACCATAGAAAACATTCCAGAAAAGAAGCCCCGTATAAATGCCGATTTTCCAGCAGATCTCGTTTATGACCACTACGGTCCTACCATCTAACAATATCATAGCTTCTGTACTACAGCTGAGGAGATAAGATGCAAAAGCCGACTTGTCCATTTTGTGTAAAAAAAGTTATCAACAGTATCTATTTTACACTGTAGTGGTTTCTGCTCGAAATTCGACTTATTTTTAGCCAGAAACACGTTTAAACGCCCGCCAAAAAGTATCTTTTCAAGTGAAATTCAACAAGTCCACCCCGTGTTTTATACACTTTATTTTCCTCTTATCCAAGCAAATACCCATACATCCCAGTCATACTTGAAGCTCAACTCTCAAGTTTCATGCAAAAACAGACATTTTCTTGCCATATATGCCGACATTCTTGAAAAATTTTGTCCCGTCCCTCCGTCCGTATGTCACAGCCATTTTACTCGCAGACTATTGGCACTATATAGATGAAATTTGGCAGGAGATGTCTTCTATGAACCGCTATACAATGGTGGGTGGCACTTCATACATGTAACTAAGGGATGACAAAAAATTCCAGTGCACATAAAAGCGTGTGGGGTATCGTTAGAAAGGTCTTGATTCAAAATGACTTTTGATGTGAAACATCTTTAGGGGAGGGCAGTGTAACCTAGTAGATAGTGTACTTGGTACCAGCCTCTAGACTAGACTGTCGTGGGTTCGAATCCCACCTACGCTCATGGATGTTTTGTGATATTATTTAGTTTTAAGCTCGGTTTTAAGTTAGTTGTTATCTAATGTAATTTAAGACGCTAAAGACCTAAGTTGTCGACGCGTCTATAATCTACAATAAATAAATAAAACATCTTTAGGCACGAGTGTAAAATCGTTTGAATGGAACGTCGTTCAGAACGCACGTAGTTACGTCGCGTCTTCCCGCATTATCTGTTACACAGTCGCTATATTATGTGTGTGTGTGTAAAAATCTGTGTATTGCTATTTCAATACTTTCACACGGAGAGAGTTTCTCGCGGGGCGTGAATTTAATAAATCATAAATTCTAATCTCTAGAACTACTGAACCGATTCTTAAAATTCTTTCACTAATTATCTTCGCAGGGAGAGAATTTCTCGCGGAGGAGTGGTTATAAATAAATCATAAATCATCGCAAAGTTTGCGTACCCTCATATTTCCGCCTCTTGCGCACGCGTACGCCACGCCTAGAAATTGCCGCGAAGGCCTAGCTAGGTAAAATCTTACATTTCTCAGGAAATATTCCAAATCATACATACAGCACTCGAACAGGTACTACTACTAACTATAGACTTGATTACACGTCGTTGACTACGGTCAACAAAGGTCCTGTCAATGGAATGTTGAAGGTGTTCAATAAGTTGCGAGGACAGTGTGGTCCAGTGGTTAGCGTCGTCGCCTCTGAATCAGACTGTCGTGGATTCGAATCCCGCCGCCACTCATGGATGTTTTGTGATGTCATTTAGTTTTAAGTTGATTGTTATTTGATGTAATCTTGACGCTAATGACCTAAGTTGTCGACGCGTCTATAATTTACAATAAATTCAATAAATTGCCCCAAGAGATCAAAAATCTACCTGTCACCAAATTTAAACAGAAATTAAAATTTATATTATTACAGAAAACTTTTTACTCTGTCGAGGAATTTTTTAATCATAAATTTTAAACTGTATACTTTTATACTGACGCATTCTACACTGTACATACAGTATTAACAGAATAAAGTTTATATCTATCTATCTATCTATAAGCTATCTGCATTTAGCCGGTTACTTGCTGTTTCTTGAAAAAACAGACATATCCAATATTCGTGTAATTATAGAGTTTGTTATTACTATATTGTATTTTGAAGATAATATTAAAAAATTAGCATATTTTATCAAAAAATTATAGTTCTATAATTTTTCCAAAAAAATAAAATTTGACCCTCGGGGCACTTGCCTATATCGTTTTATGATTAAACCACCTTTAATAGGGACTCAAATAGAACAGATAACACAAATTCAAAGTTTTTCATGCAAAATCCGATATGTGTATTCAATTTTGACATTAATTATCGACATATCTTTAATATAAATATTTTCAACTTAAGTTGTATAGGGTAAGTAATTTTTTTAGATAATTATCACGCAAAGCGTAACAAAAAATTATATCTGCTTCCGAAATAAAATTTCTTTGTATTTTCTGAGAGATCGTAGTTTTGTGACATGTCGGCTTTTGCCTGTTAGCATCTAAGTCTGCTGGAAAAATGAGTCACCAATAAATCGGATCTTCGAAATGAACCGAATTGACCAACACTTCATACGTCACAATATGTGACTCGCAGAATTCAAGTCTTCTGACAGTTTCTTTTCACAACAGTAAATTGCCATTATAACGTCTGACAAATAAACAATTTGATGAGTTAACAATCGGTTTAATAAGAGTAACTTCTTTGAAGTACTGCAGCTTATGATAGATTTAAATTTATTTTTAATGAAAGTTTTAATTTAACAAATTGCAAATAAAACAAAAATATTTTTATGGACACTAATATATAAAATACTACCGGCCCGGTCCGGCGTCGCCCGGGTGCTAGGAATTTCCTGGGTGCAATACACTACTCACTCGCTTCGCTCGTTCGATTGAATATTATAATTACATTACTCACTCGCTTCGATCGTTCGCTCGAATTTATTAATTCACTACTCACTCGCTTCGCTCGAACTTATAGCAAGTCTACAAGGGACAAGCGACGAGGCCCTGCAGTCAGGGTTCATTCTAATTGGTCGAATACTCCATCTTGATGTCGTTTGACACATGCACACACACCTAAACGAACGTAACAACTCACTAATGAACTCTGTATATTAATATGGATAGCTGATAGTGATGAAAAAATAGGTTTTGTATGTGGACAATGTCCAAACACATATTCTTCAAGGCAGGCATTAATGTTCACAAAATTAGAAGGAAAACTTCAGGTAAGGCTTGTAATCTAATTCTTTCTATAAAAGTCGATCAATTTTTTGACATTTCAAAATAAAACCTAATTTAATATTATTATTTAAGATATTAGGATGTCGAAAATTTATACAGTAACAGTGTTCTTGAGAATTTGAAATGGAAAAATAAATTTTAATTAAGTTTTATTTTGAAATGTCAGAAAATTGATCGACTTTTATAGAAAGAGTTAGATTACAAGCCTTATCTGAAGTTTTCATTCTGATTTTGTGAACATTAATGCCTGTCTTGATGAATATGTGTTTGAACATTCTCCACATACAAAAGCCATTTTTTAATCGCTATCAATTATCCATATTAGTATACAGAGTTCACTAGTAAGTTGTTACGTTCGTTTAGGTGTGTGTGCGTATGTCAAACGACATCAAGATGGGGTATTCGACCAATCAGAATGGACCCTGACTGCAGGGCCTAGTCGCTTGTCTACAAATGTGCATTTTTCAATAATAATAATAATATTTATTTATTTGCACTGCCAATAAAAATAAGTAGGTGCTTTACTATTCTAAAAATTAAAGCTACAGAGTGCAGATGTACGAATGCTGCCACCACATAATATAATTTTAATTTAAACGCCTTACAGCTAGCAACTCATTCAACAAAACAAATCTATACTAATATAATAGAGGTAAACTTTGTTTGTTGTGAGTTTGTTTGTATGTAGGGGGTAATCTTTGGAACTACTGAAACGATTATTAAAATTCTTTTACTAATAGAAAGCTACACTATCCCTGAGTGATAAAGGCTATATTGTATTTTGATAAATTTCTCGCGGGGGGGATAATTTCTGTGGGATATTAACAAAACGTAACTCTGAAATTCTTTTGCATTTTAGCGTATTGACGGAATCCTATTAGAAACACCACCAGCCCAATTTCGCTTCGCAGGGGATAATAAACCACAAATAATAATAATAAATAAATAATAAACTACAAATTCTTAGCACAAGGGCGAACCGGACAGCGTATGTTATTAATATGATTAAAACTCGCGTTAAATATACAAGTGTCCCAAAATTAACAAATTTTCTTTCAAGAGCATGATCTATATGGGTGAATAACAAAAATTTTAAACAAAAACTTGATGATGATTTAAATCGCGACAATAAGTTAATTTTTGAAATATGGAAAAAATGAAATTCCATATTTTTTCCGTTTATGAAAGATTCTTAAAACTATGATCTGGATAAAAAACCAAATTATATTTTAAGAAATTTTACAAAACCCTAAAAAATTCGCAAGAAAAGGGAATTACAGGCAACTATCCCGTTATCATTTTATGTTCTATCGGTAATAATATTATAACTGCTCAATTTTCAATATAATTATTAATTACTAGCGGCCCTGTCCGGCTTCGCCCGGGTGCTAAGAAAGCCCGAGTGCATTACACTACTCACTCGCTTCGCTCGTTCGCTTGAATATTATAATTACATTACTGACTCGCTTCACTCGTTCGCTATATATATATGTATGTATGTATGTAAACCTTCCGTATAAAATTATCTAACTGATGTGAAAACCGCATCAAAATCCGTTGCGTGGTTTAGAAATTGCATTACTCACTCGCTTCGCTCGTTCGCTATATATAAACCTTCCATGAAAAATTATCTAACTGATGGTGAAAACCGCATCAGAATCCGTTGCATGGTAAGTGGTTTAGAAGGAGTTAGCGGTTATACAGACAGACAGACAGACGCGGATAGCGACTTCATTTTATACTATGTAGAGATATCCTTGAAATAACGTTCGTTAGTTTTGAAACACTCTGAATAAACGCACAACATTGTTGGGTTTAACAGATTGTAGTATAGGTACCTTTTTATGCGTCGATAAAAACAGATTGTTTATTGTTTTTGTCCATTAAATGAATAATTTTGTGGGCGGATTTAAAATTAAATATAATGTTGTATCGAGTGTTTTGTTTGAATTTATTCTTAACACTTAAATTGTTACAGATCTCTTTTATATTTTACATTATGAGAATTTAGGAATAGAATATTTTTGTCAGAAAAGGGATTTCAAAAAATGATCTTTTTTATATTCTTACAAATTATCAGCTAACATTTTAAAAAAATCATAGAGCAGTCACGTAAATCTGGTTTAAATATTGCAGTAACCTTTGCCCGCAGCATAGATCGCGCGTTAATATCAGTTTTGACAGAAATTTTTCTTACCTATATTATATTATAAATCGCGTTAAATAGTTCCTTCCCTCAGGGGAAACATTGGAATGTAGTTTGCTTTCCAATGTTTTATGGAGATTAGCACTCCCAGGGACCCGAACTCGTACCAGTCGGTTTGCGTATACCAAGTTTAATCTAAATCGGTCTAGCCGTTCTGGAGTGACAGACAGGCAAACCTTTTGAAAATACGTTTCACAATCTAATCTAGGTGTGTGCAAGAGAACAAAATTACAGGCGGAGGTCCCGTTACAATTTTATATATTATCTACTATTTACTATCTTTCCGGCTCGGCCTCACCCGGGTACAAATTTAATGTGCAGTGTATACCCAGAATAGATACAACTTAAGAGGTATAATGGACAAAAAAAAATTCGAATTTCGGAATGGCATTTGGGGATCGAGTCCTGCTTAAAACTAAGGTAGGTATACCAAAAATGAGTTGATTTGGTCTTCTACAGGGTGTTTTATAAGCAAAGTCGTAAAAATGAACAAGAAAAAGTATCTTTTTTTCAATATATGAAAAAATTCCACTAATAAAACCTATTTAAAATGCAAATTTTTTAACCACATAGGTACCATATTTCAAAAACAAAAATAAATGCCGTTACTTAATTTTGTTGTTAATTGTTTTCGATACTAGGTATATCGTTCAAAAAGAAAATACCATTCATTTAATTTCATTTTTTTACATTCCTATGAATTGATATGGGGTTATAAAAAGTTTTCTTAGTGGATTTTTTTCTTATTTTGAAAAATGCTTAAAGGTACATTTTTCTTGGTCATTTTTACAGCTCTGCTTAGAAGATCGAATCTACTCATTTTTAGTATACTTTAATTTTGCATCCAACAGAACTCAATCCCAAAATGACTTTTCGAATTCGAAAATTTTTTAGTCATTACACCTTTTGTTACATCTATAGTATGTCAACCGGTAACGTATACCTACATAGGACATTTAGCATTAGGAAAAAATGATTGGATCAGAATGAGCCATGACTCATAATGTACGTATTTTAAAATTAAGATAGCAACCCTATATAAATACGTACCCACATTATATGAGTCATGGCTCATTCTGATCCAGTCATTTTTTCCCAATGCTAATTATTAATATCGTATGTATACCTTACCAGTTTACATACTGTACAGCTTTTTCCAGCGACTTATTATTGTTATTATATTTTAAACCGCTTTTTAACCGAAATCGGTATAAACCTGATTTCAATCCAACTTGGATTCAATCCGATTTGAATCCGGGTGAATCCAGCAGAGCAGAATTTTTAAATACCAAAATAATTTATCACATAAATTGTTTACATCTTTGCGTGAAATCAGCGACTTTTTTCTCACTTGATGCACATTTTTGTTCACTACTAAGGTCCCTACTAATATAGCGTGAATTTTTATTATAGACCTAAACCTTCCTCAAGCTATCGAATGGTAAAAACCGCATTTAAATCCACTCAGTAGTTTCCCCGATTAGCCGGTACAGGCAAGCAGACAGACAGTAAATAGGTTAGGAAAAGATTCCCTTGAAAATATAAAAATGTTAAAAAGTTCTCAATTATGTATAATTTATAATATTACTAGCGGACTCGTCCCGGCTTCGCCCGAGTGCTAAGAAAGCCCGGATGCTAGGAATTTCCTGAGTGCTAAGAATTTATGTATTAACAGCCGGGCTGATTTTATTAACACATTACTCACTCGCTTCGCTCGTTCCCTTGAATATGTTTAATACACTACTCACTCGCTTCGCTTGTTCGCTCTAATTTATTAATACATGAATTACGACCCTTTGCCCTATAAAAAATCCTTAAATTCGCAGTAAAAAATATTAAGGGTCACTTATAGGAATAAAAACTGCCCTATCTCTCAAGTTGGAGCAAACAATACACATTTACAAAATTTCATTAAAATCGGATGAGCGGTTTCGGAGATTAGAGTGAACGTACATCGTGACACGGGATTTTTATATATTAAGATTATAAACAATATTCGTGACTCATTGTACACAGTGTTCGAAATAAATTTAAATTAAATGACGTGTTGTATAGACCGCTCAAATAACAAATAACTTTTATATAATATAAAGTAAATTAAAGCACAAACTATAGACTTATAACGACGCACATAGTCTAGTAGCTGCGCGTCTTATTAAAATAAAAAAAAACTTTTTGTTCAACACCCGCAAGAAATAAATCATTTCGTGGCCCTGCTGAGCGTGGGCGAAATAATGAGTTCCCTGATTGTTGACGTGCAGAGTGGGCACTAGTGTGCGAAATAGCATTTCGCCCACGCTAATTACGGGGAACGTTTACGCAATCTATCAGGGCAGAGTGGGCGAAATCCCATTTCGCCTACTAGTGGGCGAAATAGCATTTCGCCCACGCTCATTACGGGGAACGTTTACGCAATCAATCAGGTCACCCATTATTTGGCCCACGCTCAGCAGAGCCACGAAATGACATATTTCTTGCGGTAGTTGAACAAAATATTGTGTGCGACTATTGGTCGAAAGAGGAGATTCCACTCGTGTGTTTTACCGCACTCGCTACGCTCGTGCGACAAAATCCACACTCGAGGAATCTCCTCTTTCCACCACTAGTCGCACAATATACTATATACACTGTCATATAGAGGGCAGTATAGCCTAGATGTTAGCGTGCTTGGCGCCGCAACCTCTAGACTGGACTGCCGTGGGTTCGAATCCCACCTGCGCTCATGGATGTTTTGTGATGTTATTTAGTTTTAAGTTAGTTGTTATTTAGTGTAGTTGAAAGACGCTAATGACCTTAGATGTCGACGCGTCTATAATCTACAATAAATAAATAAATACACTGTCATCATTTACATTATTGTATAAAATTATTCTGTATGGTAGTTTATGTTTCTTGAAAGTTCAGTCACCAGTATTTAAAGCTCATGAGCCGTAGAAGTAATGGATGTTCAGTAGAAATAATTATTGTTTAATGCCATTCAAGCTCTGTAATTTTTTGGTGAAATTACTCAAATTTCAGGAAATTTCACCCAAAGATATGCAGGCATAGTAATTCAAACAAGTGTTGGTAATTTAACTTGCTCTATATTTATATTTCTTCAAACAATTTCGTTTTTATAATCTCTCTGTTACTCTGTACCTACCTTATTGTTTGTGTACCTATCGTTTTATTAAATGGTTTTATTTATTAATTACAAGGACGCTATATGAAATTATTTATTTTTATATAACTTTATAGCAATTTGCACTTCATACAGGCTGTTTCTAAAATAGGTTTCCAAATTTCTACAGCTTCTAGTATTCATCATGAAAATAAATCAAACAGTGAATATAAACATATGGCTTAAAACGCACCCTTAAGGAAGTATAGGTCCTTAAAAGAGTTCAGATGAAATTGATTTTTTCCTATATCCTATCTGAAGAATGATCGAAGATAAATAGACCAATTTATGGACATTTACGTAATTTTTCATGCTGAATAAGATGCGCTAGTTCATTTTTGGTTATAAAAATCAGGGGCGTTTCATTTAGAGGGGGGGGGGGGCAAAGACGTTTTGTTCTGTAACTTTTTCGTTCCAATTTTTGCCCATTGTTACCATAAATTTAGAATGATAATACTTTTAATAAATTATTGCAGTAGTAATGCAATAAAACGAAAAGTGTAATTTATAAGTAATTAATTTAATTTGCAACAATAATAAAAATATAAAAATAAATCATAATAATAAATTGATATCTAAAACAATAGGTCTAATAGCTTTCAAACACAATTTACTTTAAACGGTTGACGATATCGATTTAAAAAAGGAATATCCTTTTTACATAAAAATGTGTAAAAATTCCAAATTTATGGTAAAAATGGAAAAAAATTGAACGAAAAAAAGTTACAGAGTAAAACGCCCTTGATCCACCCCTTAAAAGAGACGCTCGTGATTTTAATAACCAAAAATGAACTAGCGCATCTTACCTTTTCAACATGATAAGTAAATTCCCAGTTTGTCTATTTATCTTTTAATGTTCTTAAAATAATAGAAGAGAAAAAAATGTTATCTGAACCCCTTTAAGGGCCTATACTTCCCTAAGGGTGCGTTTTAGGCCATATGTTTATGTATATAAAATGTTTGACTTATTTTGATTAATACTACACGTTGTAGAAATTTTAAATCATATTTTAGGAACACCCAGAATGGCGTATTACTCAATGGCCTTTTGATAGAAGTTCTTCTTTTATTTATTAGTATAATATAGATTATGTTTGATATGTATTTTAAAATTATAATAACTGCTCTCGTATGCAATTGAATCAAAACAAAAACTTAAAGTTTCTCCCATAAAATATGGAAAAACTTATTTTTTAAACTGAAAAATGAAAGATTTGGGTGAATTTTATCTAAAATTCACCGTAGCTCAGTTTTTTAACAAAATACGTAGGCATTCTTCGTATACTTTTTTAAACCAACAAAGTCATGGACAGACCAAAAAGCGTGTATCGATGGCGTTATTTATATAGCTTCTCTATTAAAAACCCCCAGGTCCTAATTTCTAATCCAGCTGGTAAAAATATCAATTGGATTTCAATTTATTATTTAAAAAAATATTAAATTAAAAATATTAATTAGTGTTAGGCCCAAAATATAACCCTAGCTGTTGAAAAACGGACACAAATTAAAATACCAGAAAATCCCGCTTTATTTAGAAATATTCTAAATGATTATGTAAACCTTGATATTAATTATAAAATCTGTGACTTGTACAACATCTCTGTATAATTGTGTAATTATGAATCACCAATTCCAATATTCAGTAGTTACAAAAATGGTACTCAGTTCTAAATATGCATTAAACATTAACAATCGTTATTGTTTTCTCATTGGCCAATGATCAATAACAATTTGTGTATGGCACTAAATTCACTGATAACGTTAGGTCAGAACGTAGTTGTGATGTGCCTACTGCAAAAAATACACACTTTCATATTATCAATACGTGTAACAAACAAAGGTTAAAAGTGTTTTTTCTACTTTCCCTCCAAGACGATAATTAGGCAAGGTAAGTCGGAAAATCATTTATCATTTTTCACTATGACTACAAGTATAGTATCCATGCAAATAAGATAGAAAATATGATAAATATTAAAAAATAAATCTAATTTTGAAAAGGTCCTTATAGTCCAGTCACGAGAGCTTAAAAATGTAGGTCCACCTTGCGTTTTGTGCAGCAAATGATTTTATTTTTTTGTGTCCTCAAGTATGTTTAGGAGATGTCAAATCCAAGTTTGCGACCTCTAAAACACGGCGGGGGAGTTTTGGTGGGCTAAAAACCACGATTTTTTTGCACTTTTTTCGGTTTTTTGCTTATAACATAAAAACGGTTGGTTCTATCAAAAAAATTGTCCTATACTTCAAAATGCACTAGTCAAATATGTTTTTGTTCCGATTTTTACCGACTCTACAGAACTTAGAAAAACAAAAAAAAAAAAACTCTTTTTTTTGTTTGAAGGCGCTAATTTCAGGAACTACCAGTCTGTACAAAGCAAAGTAGTAATCAATGAGACCCTACACGAGTTTTTTAAAAATTCAATCCCAAACAGTGAAAACGGGAGTTTGTAGGATTTATTGTAATAACAAAAATTCCTACACCCACGTTTTACCCCCTTTGGGATTGAATTAAAAAAAAATCGAATAGCCTATAACCTTCCTTAATAAACGGGCTATCTAACAAAAAAAAATATTTTATAATCGGACTGGTAGTTCCTGAGATTAGCGCGTTCAAACAAAAAAAAAATAAACTCTTTTTTTCGTTTGGACGCGCTATAAGTCCCAGGAACTACAAGTCCGATTTAAAATTTTTTTTTGTTAGATATCCCGTTTATTGAGGAAGGTTATAGGATATACGAGTTTTTTTTAAATTTAACCCCAAAGGGGGTAAAACGTAGGTGTAAGATTTTTTGTGATATCAAAAAATCTTACACCCCCGTTTGACCCCCTTTGAGATTGAATTTAAAAAAACTCCAATGGCCTAAGACGGGCCTTAATAAACGGGCTATCTAACAAAAAAAAAATTTTTTAATCGGACTTGTAGTTCCTGAGATTAGCGCGTTCAAACAAAAAAATAGTTTTTTTTTTTTTTGTTTGAACGCGTTAATGTCAGGAACTACCAATCCGATTTGAAAAATTTTTTTTTGTTAAATAGCCCGCTTATTAAGGAAGGTTATAGGCTATTCGAGTTTTTCAATAGTTAAAAGCTTGAAAAAATGCTTTTTTTTCATTTTGGAAAATTTTGGCGATTTTCTAAGTTCTGTAGAACCGGTAAAAATGAGAACATAAACATATTTGACTAGTGCATTTTGTGCCCTTTAATTTTGAATAGGACCATTTTTTCGATAGGACCAGCCGTTTCCATGTTATAAGCAAGAAACCGAAAAAAGTGCAAAAAAATTGTGGTTTTTAGCCCACCATAACTCCCCCGCACTGTTTTAGAGGTCGCAAACTTGGATTGACATCTCCTAAACATGCTTGAGGACACAAAAAAATAAAATCATTTGCTACACAAAACGCAAAGTGGACTTCCTTTCGTGACTGGACTATTAAAAACTTCATAACCACAGTAATTTTATTATCAAAGACTGAACTAAATTTAGTTTAGTTTTTGCTGAAGATGGGCGCATGTAAATCTCGAAATGTACATCCAATAATAAAATTGAGGTGGTTAAGAAAAAACTAAATTGTAGTTTCCCAGCCACCAGTGCTCTTAGTATTCCCTACTGAATCAAGATACATTTTACGGACGATATATTTTAACAAATTATTATAGTTTGTAATTTGTATATTCAAATTCAAATACAAACAGACTGATTTTATCCGATAAGAAATATTCAAGAGAAAAAACAGATAATGTCTGTACCGCGCGTACAGACAGATGGGTGAATATCGTTAAACACAAATAAATGTATTCGTTGTCATGGAAAGGAACAAATTCACTTTTATTCAGCTTATAAAATCAAATGTTCGTAAAATATAATAAATAAAATAATTGTAATTTTATTTTTATTTTAAATTGTTATCTTATAGCTACTTATTTTCATTATTAAAAAAAATATATTAAAAGCCTGCGGCATTCGAACCTGAACTTGGTGTTTGTACCTGTTGATAGACTCGTACTTTTCCGCACGGTCACCTGGTTTACTTTGTCTGAGACCTTAACATAATTATAAAGCTGTGTTTTCTTTCACATGTCAACCACTTCCGACTATTTTCGTTTCATCTAATATTTCTAAAATGTCACCCCAGTATAAGAAATTAGACGTTATTCACGTCAAAATGGAAAATTGTCCACCAGATATTTTTTTTGTGGTGGTGTAAAGAATCAGAGCCCATGTCTCTATCAAGGAAGGAACCCACTCTTAAACCAGACTAGGTACATGATAGAGATTGTTCTAGTAAACAAGCGACTAGGCCCTGCAGTCAGAGTCCGTTCTGATTTGTCGGATACCCCATCTTGATGTCGTTTGACACACACATGCACACCTAAACGAACGTAACAACTAACTAGTGAACATACTCGTATATTCTTCAATACAGGCAATAATGTTCACAAAATTAGAATGGACACTTCATTGTAATCTAATTCTTTCTATAAAAGTCGATCAATTTTTGGACATTTCAAAATAAAACCTAATTTAATATTATTATTTGATATATTAGGATGTCCAAAATTTATACAATAAAAGTGTTCTTGAGAAATTGGAATAGAAAAATAAATTTTAATTAGGTTTTATTTTGAAATAAGAAAATTGATCGACTTTTATAGAAAGTTGAAAGAATCAGATTACAAGCCTTACCTGAAGTTTTCATTCTAATTTTGTGAACTATATTGAATAATATGTGTTTGAACATTCTCCACATACAAAATCCATTTTTTTAATCGCTATCAACTATCCATATTAGCATACAGAGTTCACTAGTTGGTTGTTACGTTCATTTAGGTATGTGTGTGAGTGTTAAACGACATCAAAATGGGGTATTCGACCAAAATCAGAATGGTCCCTGACTTCAGGGCCTAATCGCTTATGTTATTAGTACACCCAGGGCGGACTAGCAGTCTTGTCCGCCCTAGGCCGTTCAGTACCAGCCGCCCCTTTTTGCGAACTTACCATAGTCAACTGGTCACAACTATTGTTTGTTATAGATCTTTAACAGGGGTCATAAACCAATGTCTTCCAGACTGTCAGTTAGGGGGCAATGTAGCCTAGTGGTTAGCATGCTTGGTACCGCAACCTCTAGACTGGACTGCCGTGGGTTCAAATCCCACCTGCGCTCATGGATGTTTTGTGATGTTATTTAGTTTTAAGTTAGTTGTTATTTAGTGTAGTTGAAAGACGCTAATGACCATAGATGTCGACGCGTCTATAATCTACAATAAATAAATAAAACAGACTGTCAGTTATATTTTTTGATTGTCAAAGACAAAGTAAGGCAGCCATATTCATATAGCCCGAGGAACGACAAATCTGTCTCTGATAGTGATAAGACCATATAGTTTTCTCAGTGCACCCAGCCGCGTCCCGCACGTATGTGAACTAGACAGCGAGCACTCGCTGCCGCCGACCCGGGGCGCAGATTGGCCACCCCTAATATATTTGGCCACCCTAGGCCTGGACCTAGTCAGCCTTATGAAAAACTGAACTGTACATCACTGATGGATAAAATACATTTGACATAAATAAACAAAATACAAACGTCAAACAGTATTATCTTTAGCATTGTTATATATCACAAGTTACAATAAAAAGTTTATAACTGTTTATTTTAATAATTTTAAATAAGTTTTAATATGCATACAATATAACAGAATTATTGTATTATTATTTTCTAGATTCTGAAATTGACACAGTATTAATTTTATTTTTTACTGTCGTTTCTGCTAAATTATTATTTTGACAAAATTATTTTGTTTGACTATAAGTATTATCAAACACTCGAAAATATCTTTCATGTGGTACAATAAAATTTTGAATGGATTTTTATCTTGAATACATCTATTCTGTTCCAATACACTACAGAGCTATTATAGTTCGGTAATATATTGCAAGAATTTTCCCAAATTTTAAATTTCCGGGAACAGTACATCACTAATTGGAACAGAATAACTATATTCACGATAAAAATCCTTTAAAAAATTTTTAACTATTATTATAAGAGTAAATGTTAATAGTATATTGTGTAACTAGTGTGCTAAATACATATTTATGCGTCTGACGCGATGTTTTTAGTACAAGTAGTAGGCGAGTGCACACATCTCGCTTAACGCATAAAGATTTAGCAAATGCGTTGCACACTATACTTTATTCAACACATGCATGGTTTTGGAGTTTAATTGAATTAATTTCAAACACCTTAGATTCACACATTGGCCTTGATACAATATTTATTTACTTCGTTGCCATATTGTAACCATATTTCATTATAGCATAGTTCATTATGTAACTGGTTTTTCAAATTTTTTCATTATAGCATCAAAAAGTGTTTTATAATGGATCATGACGTCACCAGTCAATAAACGGTCATTTAAAATCCGCATTACAGACACGAAAAAACATTAAAAGCGTGCATGTGTTGATTAAATAATTACAAACAAAAAATTTCATTTTTATTACTCAAAAATATGTGAAAAAATGTTAAAAAGTTACAAAAAATAAAAACTATAAAAAAATGACAGTGTTAAAAATATGTTTGTAATTTAAAATTTACAAGATAATTAAATTTCTAAACTAAACTAAATTGTGACAAAATATTGATAAATGTCTGTTCATAATATAATAATAATAATATGAGCCTATATCATCCCACTAATGGGCAAAGGCCGCCCCCATAGCTGTCCATGTCTTCCTGTTCATTATAATTTTTTCTGAGTTTCTTCTAATCTCTGAAAGACCGATAATATCATAATTGATTTTTTCCAAGGCTTTTTCCAATTCTACCAATCGATCATCAGACATCAGCTTACGAACGTTTATTGTTCCTATTATCAATGTATTTTTGTTACTGTCATTTATTCTAGTTTTAGTTTTCTTTTTATTCAAGTCATTTTTGGGTTTATACAAGTCATCTTTAGTTTTTATCAAGTCATTTTTAGTTTTATTCAGTTCATAATATACTACCTCTTAATTGTGTTTGAAAAAATGGCAGAAAATTATCGTATACCATGAATATAATTTGAACTTGATCGTGAAAATTATTTTCTAGTTGAGAAAGAATTCTTCTATTGTTTCAGTAGTTGTCATTTCCTTTTGTTTGTGTTCAGTAACAGTAACAGTGTAACTCTGAAGGATATCAGATGTGGACACAGCTAGTTGATTTCATCAACTCTTGAACGTCTTATAACTTTAAGGTGACTCATATTTTATCTACCTATTTTAACGCTCTTTCGACCCAGAAATAGATCATTTCATTTTTACAAGCTTTTATTTAACTTGCAATGTTTGTATGTTAGTTTGTTTGTTTAAAGCTTTTATTTAACTTGCAAAGTTTGTATGTTAGTTTGTTTGTTTAGGTCAAATCTTGCAAGTCAATTTTGAACGACTTTCACGTATACGATCAATTTAAAATTTGGTACACATATGCATTCCCGATGGCAATACGTGAATCAATCGTTTTTAGAATTAAATTCAATCCCTAAGGGGGTCAAACGAGAGAGTAGGGTTTTTTGACTATTCAACGCCTAGGCCAAACCGCTAAAGCTAGATACTTGGAATTTGGACAGTAGGTTTCTTTTGTGACGTAAACCCCCACTATATGAAGGATTTTTTCGTAATTCAATCCCTAAGTTATAAAAGGGTCGTGACTAATAAAATATCGTAGAGTTTACAAACCACGCTTTTATAATTATTATGAAACTAAATTATTAAAACTTATTTTTTTCCTTTTTAGTACATTTAAATAAAAACGTGTCTTTAAAATGTTTTTTTTACTAATATTTTATTTTGTTCCTTTTAGTCGTTCAAAAGTTTATCCCCTTTTGACTCCCAAGAGAAATAGTTATGAAACATGTCTGGACAAAAAACTTTACTTAAAAACAATATATGTAAATCGGTTGAGTGGGGACCGCTGACGGACTGTTGAATTAAAACGGCTTGTGTTTTAAATATAAGTATACTGCACTAATAAATTCCTATATTAAAAATGTATAGATATATAACATTTATTCTGAATGTAGAAATTGTAAGTAGGTTGCTAATTATAATTTTAAATTTTTAGAGTAAATACGTTACAAAAATTATAAGCGTTATCAACACTGAATTATTTACAAAATTACGGGAAACAATAAATGCAATGAATTGTAACACATTACAATTGCACCACGTTAACAACTTTTAACAAATAATAACAACATACCTAGGTTTTATTTAAAAAAAATGAAATTTAATTTTCAATGTCGGACATTGCCACAATAGAGATATTAAGCACATAATATAGCAAAATAAGTACAGTATTAATTAGTATCGATTCATATATTATACATAGTTGTAGGTAATGTTTTCATAATAATTTATCCTCTTCAAATATATAATTGTCTGCCTTCACAGGTGAACTAAAATTGCGCTCCAAGGTAAAGCACAGGTATTACGTACACATACATGTTGACTTCATCTCGTATTTACATCTTCTTATTAAGGATGAACTGAAATCAGCTAGGGTTTCCACGTTGGAAAAAAAATTCAAGTATATTTATAAAAATGATAAAAATAGAATATCATATTATTATATTCAATGTTCCAATCAGGGACAGATTTGAAGCTTTGGCACCCCAGGCTATAAGAAACATGATGTATTTTTTAGAAGTATCATTCTATGTTGCCTTTTTTATTAGAAATATCATTTATTTACTTCAAAAATAAAAAAATATCATATAAATACTAAATAGACCATTTTGTATTAATTCAATTAATTGATTTAGAATAATAAGAAGTATTAGAAATACCTTGTATTTTTGGTGTTCGTCTTGTGACTTCATGTGTTGTTAACACGACGCGTATCAGCAACGAGTTGCCATCTTCAGGTGTGGTTAATTTTTTATATTATAAAACACACATTGAGTATTCGTAACACTTTATAATATTATGATGCTAAGCACTTGTCTATTATGTTGTCGATTGTGAAATAAAATTAACCACACCTGGAGATAGCAACTCGTTGCTGAAACGCGTCGTGTTAACAACACATGTAGTCTCAAGACGGACACCAAAAACACAAGGTATTTCTAAATACCTACTTCTTATTATTCATATAGTGACTTGGAGACTCTAAAAATGTATCAAATTGATTTAAGTAAGCTTATGAAAATAGAAAAATAGAGACTTCCCATCCTTGTTTTATGTATAAGTTGTAATAATTTCTGATTAGTTGTTTGAAGCTAATACACATATTATTATTATTACGCTAACTATTAAGTGTACACTGATAAAATTATCGGGTTTCGAATTGGTTCACGTTCTAAAATATTTTTTTGAAATATTTTTATTATACCTATGTCATGCAATAGCAATGTTCTACAAAGTGTCTTCACACCGCAATTGGTTTTTTTTCCTTTACTGTAACAAAGGTAAGTTTTATATAATTTTATTTTTTATTAATTTAAAAATTCCATGTAAAAATCTTCACTATAATATTCCTTAGTCATATACAAAATGATATTCAACGTCTAAA
This sequence comes from Mongoloraphidia duomilia, assembly GCA_039654895.1. Lineage (NCBI taxonomy): Eukaryota > Metazoa > Arthropoda > Insecta > Raphidioptera > Raphidiidae > Mongoloraphidia > Mongoloraphidia duomilia. Next base: position 27,213,052 of record CM077520.1, on the reverse strand, counting down.
TACATTTCGTGGAAAACTAAAAAATATTTATTTTTTGTCCCCCTATATACTTATCTCTGTTCACTCTGAAATTTTCATACTAGTTCATTAACTGAAATTTCTAGTTTGAATAGAAATGGATGCGAGGGCATCGCGTTATGGACGCATACTTCCTCGATAGGCATCCTATAGCTTATTACACATACATCTCCAAAATTATACATCACTATTCACTACTGATACTTATATAAAATAATAATATAATAACGGAATTTCTGTCTATAATTTTATTTTCTTATTTCTAGCGGGTTTTTGAAAACCTAGTACACTATCAATAATTAATTAATTGGTAACCAATAGGGTATCAGGGCGCTAATGACCTAAGTTGTCGACGCGTCTATAATTTACAATAAATAAATAAAAATAGGGTATCAGTACTTTTTATCCAATTATGATTAGGTTTAGAAAAAATTGCAGTCAAAACCGACGTTAACACAAAGGAAGCCGTGGATAAAGAATAATGTCGTAAAGAGCTATGCGAAAATTGTGTATATTTCCGTAATATTCGGCTATGTACAAGCGAATGTTACGTCGTTGGCGGAATTATCCAAGATTCTCAAAAATTCTCTAAAATTACCGAAAGTTCACAACGAAAAATAAGTTACCGATAATTTTAAACACTAGTAAAGACATTCGATTTAATAAAATTACTACGAAAATGTATTAACTATGAAGATTGTTACGTCTAACAGGTGTTAACCTGTGGTAGTGAAAGTGTAAATATGTTAAAATAACTGCATTTAACACATAAAAAATAAGAATATTCTAAAATTAATTCAACCGAGTGCCTATGGTCATTTAGTTTATTTGATACGCTATAATTTAGTTATGCAATAACAGCTAATAATTTAAATTAACTAGCGTACGAAAAATGATACAAATTCAAGAATATTTCTTTTAAATTTACTATTTTTTTAATGAATTAACAATTTAACATATTTAACTATTATTTAAATTTTTTTTGCATTTATAATTAATTAATGCAAGTATTTGCTCTCCATTTTTGTCAATAGCTAACATGTAATTGATTTTAATATTTGTTAATTTATCAAAAGTAGCTTCAAGCTTCAGATAAAATTAAAAATTAATCCAGTTACTCAATTTTCTCTGCAATTACATTACAAATAAATAAATAAATACATAAATAAATTTAAATCTATTAACATATTCGCAGAAGCACAATATAAAAATGTTGCACGTCCATATCAGTTTAAAGTAATTATAAAAAATTAACTGCCCGTATATTTTCAGATTTTTCTTTAACCAAAATTATTATTAACTTCCCATTGGAAGTTATTGTAATGGGTCCGAAAATCGAAATCAAAAAGGAAAAAAAAATTTTATGTTTCAAGGTCACTACACTATTTTTACACTACTTTTAGAAAGATGTCTCTGTGTGTGTGTGTGTGTGTGTGTGTGTGTGTGTGTGTGTACGTATGTACGTACGTACGTACGTACGTATGTATGTGTCCATTTCTTTCTAAGACGAAATCTCGAGAACGAAAAATGATATCGACTACATTGGGGTGCCAATCGACGCGTATTAACGTATATATGATCTGAAAGGAATTTTTTTAAAATCGGTTCAGCCGTTCTTTTTTCTTAACCAAATAACCTCCAAAAAAGTAGATTTTACACAATATCTCGCGAATAAAAAATTATATCGACTTCGTAAGGGTGTCAATCGAGGCGTGTTAACGTCATTTTGATTCGACATAAATTTTATAAAAATCGGTTCAGCCGTTTTTTTTTTTTTTTTTTTTTTTTTAATTATTGATGTTTTAATGATTAAAATGATTACTTTTCTGTGTAATATCTAATTTAATTATTATTATTATTAAATATTTATCAAACTGGGAAGTTCGTCGTGTGGACCTCAAGGGTCGCACTTTAGTCCTAATAAACGACCCACCTCACGGCTTGTTTAATGTAGTGACTAGTGATAGTGATTCCATGAATTGATATACTCGTAACTTATTTGGATGTTAATTAACTAAAGCTGTTTTTAAAAATAGATTGATGAGCATATAAATAAATGAATTTGAAATAGATTTTGTTTTGTTTTTAAAATTATTATATATGTGTACACTTAAAAATTATTCGACCTCCAATTGAATTGCGACATGCACATCAATGTTGTGATAATAATGACTGTCGTAACTTTAAGCATTAAGCAGTATCGTTTCATTGTTAACATTTACCTCTTCAAGAACGCCACTGGCGTACGAAGGAGAAAGTAAAATGCATTGGCGCTTATTGCAAATTACATGTTAACTAATATTTCGTTTGCTGTTTGAACATGCGTGCCGAGGAATAAACGAAGTGTACAATTTTTATAACACAAGTTTATTTTTTATATTTTCAACGGATAACATTTTTAACTAGATGAGTCAGAAGGAAGCGTGTGCCGTGAGTGATTTTTATTAGTTTTTTGTGATTTGTGTCCTTAAAACCGTTTTAAAGTATTGTTATTATTTATATAAATAAAATTGAAGTGTCTGCCTGTGATTTAAAATCTACACAAATAAAATTATATCTAAGAATAAACTCTTTTTAGAACTTTTGTTTGTCTATCTGTCTGTGTGTTTGTCCGGGAGAATCTTATAAACGGATGAACACATATTTTTCACGGGTTTATAGAGGCTACGTAGGGTCACAGCCTGCACTTTGCCTCATCTCGATATCTCAAAGAATTCCGGAATTAACACTCAGAACTTTTTTTAAGCGATCGCGAAGGTAGATCTTCGAAAGACAAGGCAGTCGTTATATTAAGCCAAGTTTTAATCATTACATTTAGTTGTTTGATTATATAATTTACCTATTTTTATGATTAAATTTTATCATTAATCATCGTTGACTTTTCAGTCTATTAATAATTTTAGTTAAATCTTAGTGTTTAATTTATGTTGTTAATGAGATATTTAAATAGTAGCCCAGTCATTTAAGCGATTAAAGTAGTCAATCTGCTGACTAAATTAGCAGAGAAAAGCTTAAATGGCGACTATAGCTGTTGCTGATAGATGCAGAATGCAGATAGATCTTTTATAGCATATAGTGCAGGGGCTTATGTAATTTTGTGGGATTTTTAATGAAGGAATAGTGTGACTACGTGACACCCTGTATACGTATCTCCGAACGGTAACAGATATCAAAAAAATTGTTAAAACCTTTTTTGTTCCGTATCTTATTTGCAACAAAAAATATATTTAGCAAAATTTGCCTAGAACCAACTGCAAACAAGTTACAGAGACAAAAAAAGGTTTTTGTCATGTAGGCCGTCCGCCAAAAAATTGGACAAAACACCTGGTAGTATATGATTGTGTAACTAATGAGCTATGTATACGCTATTTTTGTAACACATATTTGAAATATACAACATTTAACTTAAGAGCTTTATTGAATTAATGTCAAACACAGCAATTATTGGCCTTGTTACAATATTTATTTACTTCGTTACCATAGCATCCTGAGATATTAAAAAAAACGTTCTCAATGTCACGTATTAAACATTAAAAAATATACCGGGTGCTAATTTGTTTTGCGGTTAATAGGGATTTTACATGTAAATTAAACATATTTTATCCGAATAGCCATGATTTTGTTTAAGTCATGGCTATTCGGATAAAATATTTTTAATTTAAACTTAATCACAACTCCTTAATAATTATAATATATTATAATAATAATAATATTATAATATATTATATTGCAATTGGTAATTTGCAAACATACGTGTCAGATAGAGTTTTTAAGGTAGTTGTCTTGTGATAATAACATCCAAAAGTTTCGTTCATAATACGCTGTAAAACAATAAATAAGTATAGTGTTAAATGTAAAAAAATTTTGTTGGAGATTGTACCTAAACTGTTGTTCACATAGTTACACATATTTCACTTAGTTTGTTCGCTTGGATTATATAAAAATATCAATCTTTTTTCATAAATTGTTGAACTTTGCGTTATTAGGTATATCTCAATAATAAAAAGGTCAATAATTTTTGGATTTTCTTTTTAAAACTCAGAACAAAAACATCAATGAACAGTTAGTTTTTTGAAAATTTCTGACTAGTACTTTTTTTTTTAAATTAAAAAACTTGTCAAAAACACAACCTTTCCTATGCTCTCTGTGTTAATTATCCGAACTGTAATTAAGTTTATCTCGAGTTAGAGATGGTCAATCAACTTCAAATTTTAATAGTATTTGTATTATAGTATCCTTAATGAGTATACGAAAATTTAGAATTTTCTGACACTATGCCCATAGCACGACAACTACCTTAATTATGAACAAATTTTGTATTTGTTTTTTTTTTCATCAAAATATATAGGAAAGCAGGAAAATTCATAAACATGATTTTACATATAAAGTCCCTATTACCCGCAAAGCAAATCAGCACCCGCTATAAATGAATTCTAGATGTTATAATATGAAAAAATCTCAATATTTTTCTCTAAAATGTATAGTTTTCGAGAAAAAAATATTTTACTAAAAAAAAAAATTGTACGTAAAACAAAGTAACCATGATTTTTGCTATAAAGCCATCAGTAGATCAATAAACAAATAAGATGGCCAGGCTTTTTTTTCTTGCAAATATATGCTGTGTATCTTCCCTGTATACTTGTCGCGCACGACCAGAATGAGATACACAATACACAAATTTGAACGTTAAGGTACATGAAGGTCATTGTATTTGTTACCACGGTAATTTTTAGTTAATTATTGTTTACTAGGTGGGAAGTATAGGACTGATCATCAGTCGAATCTTTTTTTTAATGCATTCCAGAGATGAATCCGCGCACCTCCTCACATAATATACTCACGGACTCCAGTTTAGGAAACGCTGCATGTTTATTTAAGCAGTTTCATTTGTTTAAAGATGGGGCCGTTAACAAATAGTCGCACCGAGTTCCTGCCAGGGGATCCTTTGGATCGAACTGAAACCATAAAATATAAGCGAGAAGGAGGATGCTTTCTTTCTAAAGGAAAAGGATTTATTTTATTCCTGGCCGCAGTGATTTTTGCAATAGTAGTGGGCCTTCTAGTTTATAATTACAGTCCTTGCAAATATTCAAAGGTACGTACATTAATCAATGACAATTATAATCAGGTCCAAATATAACTTTTAGTATACAGGGTGAGTTCGACCACCCGTATCAGTCGTTTTTTTCGAAAACGGTTAGTCGTAGAGAGTTGTGTCAAAAATTTGTATTATAAAAGCCCTAATAAAGACTAGAATGGTGATAATTTTTTTTTCCGGGAAGGTCGGCTTCCCTATTAATTTTCTCCAGAATATCCGGAACTGCGGAATTATAAATGTAACGATAGGTCGAAAGTGGTATTGTTGAAAAGATCTTTAAAAAATAAACAAGTTTTGTATAGGAAAATTTTTTTTATTACTGCCACCCCTGTAAATTTCTATAAGTATAAATATAAATTATTATATGTTCAAAACTCCTGAATTTTAGAAAGCACGATAGGTTGAAAGTGGTGCTGTTGAAAAGCTCTTTAAAAAAGAGGCAAGTTTTGTAGGAAAAATTATTTAATTACTACCACCCCTGTTAAGTAACAATCGTTTGAAATTATTAAATCAAAATTGTCATAATAACGATCGAAGTCGGCATTAAAAATCTAGCAGCCTAGACATTGTCACAAGTGTTCAAACTGTCTTTCATTTACTCTTTAATACATACTACTGAGCTCTTCTGGTTATACTGTGAGTGTACTTCTTCAGTGTTTAATGTTCGATAGATATGTAACTAGATTTTAAATGCGGACTTTTAAAAAGTTCGTTGTTATGACATTTTAATTTAGTAATTTCAAACAAATATTACTTAACAGGGGTGGCAGTAATAAAAAAAATCCGTGCAAAACTTGCTAATTTTTTAAAGATCTTTTCAACAATACCACTTTTTCGACCTATCGTAACATTTGTCATTCCGGAGCTCTGGACATTCTGGAGCAAACTAATAGGGAAGCCGACCTTCCCGGAAAAAAAAATTATCACCTTTCAATTCTTTAATAGGGCTTTTATAATACAAATTTTTGACACAACTCTCTACGACTAACCGTTTTCGAAAAAAACGACTGATACGGGTGGTCGAACTCACCATAAACAAATCGACTTTTTTAAGATCCGCGTTTGACTATTTATACATACGAATATCATATACTTATATGTAATAAACAATACATAATTTCAATATAGATGTCATAGAGAAAATTCAAGTACGTCATAACTATATTTATTTTTAATTTCTTGGCCCGCCCGAAACACACATATTTTCTGTCTCCAAATATGAGTACCACAAACTGTTTTGTGATACGTTTATCTGAGACCTTAAAGGCTCATTTACACGGGTAGAGTAATGAGGCAAGTACTTGATAGAGTAGAGTAACTCTACCCGTATAAACGGTCAGTAGAGTAGAGTAGCGAGTAGAGTGTGTAGTAGGTGGTAGAGTAGAGTTACTAGCAACATGTGGCAAAGTATCTCTACTCTACTACCACCACTCTACTTGCTACTTCACTCTACCCGCAACTATACCCGTGTAAATGAGCCTTAAGCTATAAGAAAACACATGTTGCCGGGCCCCCGTGTGGTCTATTCTACCCCTAAGAGGGTGAAAAGGGATGAATGTGTTTTATTGCAGATTAGGGGTGGAATTTTGAAAAAACCTTTCTTAGTGGGTCTTTACGTTGTAAAAGGAATGTATCCTCCAAATATCATGTTTCAAAGAGCAACTGTAAAAACATATTTAGGTACCACTTTTCACCCACTTAGGAGTGGAGTTTTGAAAAATCCTTTCTAAGTAATTGCCTTCTTTGTAAAAGAAATTGAATTTACAAATTTCATATTTCAAAGACCAAAAATATGGACAAAATTGTTGAATCTGTAAAAAACACATTCACCCCTTTTCACCCCCTTGGGGGTAGAATGCACCACACGGGGCCCCAGCGACATGTGTTTTCTTATAGCTTAAGGTCTCAGGTAAACGTATCACAAAACAGTTTGCGGTACTCATATTTTGCAGACAGAAGTATCTTTGGCGCCTGCACTAATTGGCGCCGGTCGGATGGCGGGACCTAGTGCTCGGACTAAAATTTCTCAACGTTTCATAGCCTCCTGAACAATTCGACATCATTTTTGGAAATGTCTATATATGTGTGCGGGCAATAATTGAACACTTTGGAATCCATCACCGCAAGGAGTCTATTCAAAATGGGCCCCAACGGACCATTTTAAGGGTGGTTTTTCGGGGTTAAAAAATGTTTTTGTGCTCAAAAATACCGAAAAATTTCTCAGAATCGCTTCAAAATTGAAATTTAACCCTTTAGTACAGATTAAAATGTGCTGCTAAACTCTTAATAAAATCGACCTGACAGGAAACACTAATTTGCGGATACAGATTTACTTACTAAAGGGCAGTGGCGTAGATACGGGGGGGGTCCAGGGGGTCTGGACCCCCCCCAGAACATATTATATTATACACTTGTTTTTAACTATAGATTCTCAATTTAGCAAATTTCATCTTTTTATGAGTATCTAATTTTATCACATAGTAATACAATAGAAAAGCAACACATGTTTAAATAAAGAACAGTCCCCGAACATATCGCAAGTTAGGTATAAAAAAAGGTCTTTAAGTTACGGTATTGGTTTAGTTTCAAAAAATTTTTAAAAATCATCTGAAGACAGAATAAGTAAGAATAGATTAAAATAATTTAGCTTTGAATGTTAGAGCCTAAATTTTGATGCTTATCTCGTCAAAATGTTGTACTTATTTTAAAAAAATTACGATTTTTTTCTCTAAGTTATATGAGTTTAAAAATTAATGATTTTTGACTTCGTAAAAGTTGATTTCTTAATTTGTTTTCCTTGGGAGCAATGTATTATTTATTACTGGAAATAAAAATTCTTATTCTTAAGTTCATAATTTGAAAGCTTATTAGTCTATTCTACATATTATCATAATTTGTGTCAGCCAATTCAATATAGGTATAGGTACTTATATCGTCAAAATGAACGGACCCCCCCCAGAGCAAAAACCTATCTACGCCACTGCTAAAGGGTGTATTTAATTTGGTGCCGATGTTAAATTAAAAATAATATTGCAATTAAAAAATAATTGTTATTTTAAGGGATGTATTAAGGGGTTAAATTTTTTTATTTTGTCCAAAATAAACTTAAGTTTACATAATGAAGCCACAATGCCTATATTAGCAAATACACTATATTGTCGGCAGGGTTTGGCACTGCGACCCGAGTTTTTATTTTCGTGGAAACACAAACATTTTTTTTTTTCATACGCAGCGAGAGAGATGCACTCGCGTACATGTGCGACTATAATATGGACACACACGCCAACTTTGATGATTGCGCGATTTTGAATAACGCGTTTTAAAACAAGCACAATATGTTGATATATATTCCTTCACATAAGTGTAATAAAATTTAAACACTCTTATTAAACTCGTAAAATTTTTCATTTACGAAAGTTAATACAATTTTCAGGATAATTTAAAACTAATACCAAATTCAGACATTGAAAGCGAAATAACGAGTATGTTACAAAATAAAAATAACAATGAGAAGAACGTAAAGTTACCGGAAAATATAAAGCCTTTACATTACCGTTTGAGGGTTCAGCCCTTCCTTGATGAACCAGGTCCAAAGAACTTTACTTTCGAGGGTCGCGTTTCAATAGTAATCCAGGCGACAGAATCCGGCGTCAAAGAAATCACCCTGCATGCGAAAAACTTACAGATAAATAAAGAAAATGTGACAGTTACAACAACTGTAGTTCATAAACCGGCGCCGTTGATTTCGCTGTCACAAATTAAAGAAGCTGAAAATATTACTTCTCAGAATATATCTTCATCGGAAGTACCAAGTACTATTTCAACTACAGAGTCTCAAAGCGTAAACACTACACAAGATAAACGAACTTCTGTGACACAAAATATTCTAGAACTGAATAATTCTACAAATTCAGCGTTTCTTGCAAATATAACCAGTTCTGATAGTTTGACCTCGTCTGATAATCGGACTACGTCTGGTAATCAGACCACGTCTAATATTCCGACATTTTCTGACAATTCAACTGCTTTTTACAATTCGACATCTTCTATCGGCGAAAATGAAATTACAACTGTAACAACTTTAGATACAGTAATTGGTGAAAACAATCCATCAACAATATCGCCTTCAACTTCTTCATTAGAAACAAATAAGTCGACTTCAAATGAACCTTCAGAAGTTCAATTAACTTCAGCTGAGTCACTCATAATTGTAAAACAAGAATATGACACTGATGGCGAAAAATATATCATTCATTTGGATTCTCCTTTAACACAGAATAAAAACTATACGTTAGATATTTTCTTTAGCGGCAATTTAACTGATGATTTAGTAGGATTTTATAGGAGTAATTATGAAGAAGATGGGTCCAAAAAGTAAGTTTTAAAGGATTATAAGTGATAAAAATGGAATTTAACGTTTTGCTGTTTTTTAGATGGTTGGCCGCAACACAGTTTGAAGCAACCGATGCTAGAAAAGCGTTTCCATGTTTCGATGAACCTAACTATAAAGCAAATTTTGAAATTAGTATTTGCAGAAGAGATAATAATTATTCTTCTATCTCCAATATGCCTCTTAAATCTTCAGAAAAAGCGTAAGTGGACATTAAAATGTTATAATACAAATCAGTACTGCTTCTGACTTCTGGGCTATATGCATTTTTGGGAGTACAATGCATCACAGCTTGTCATTGGCCTAACCAGTTCACTGTCTAATGGATGTTGTCCTTTTCTAGTTCCGACCAGCCTGGCTGGACTTGGGATCATTTTGATGTTTCGGTACCAATGCCAACATATTTAGTCGGTTTTGTCGTATCCGATTTCGTATTCAAAGAAGCTTCTGCAGGGAATGTAACTATCAAAGTTTGGTCAAGAAAAGATATAGGAGATCAAAGTGATTATGCCATCAAAATAACACCAAAAATATTAAACTATTTTTCTGAATACTTCAATGCAGCATATCCATTACCGAAATTAGATCTTGTTGCTCTGCCAGACTTCACAGCTGGAGCTATGGAAAACTGGGGAATAATTACTTTCAGGTAGGGTTTCCACTTTCCATTTCGAAATTTGGAAAGTCCTGACAAAAGCCGGACATTTTAGACTGATTTAATACCAATGTTTTGTCTTTAAGTAATTTAATTCGAAAATTAAACATTCATTCAAATTTTTTCCATCTAGATCAAAAATCTGAACAAATTAAAAAGCCGGACAAAGTCCAGACGGAAGGCTGAATGTCCGGATATGTCCGGACGGATGGTTACCCTACTTTCAGATATCTTTTATTTCAGATCCTTTTACGGTGTATATAGGAGATGTCTTGTAAACGTCCAAAAATTCGATACTTAGTTTTTCTTAAATTTACACGTTTTCAAATCACCTGAACCCAAAAAAATGGTTTTTGAAAAATGTCTAACTGTCATCTGTTTGTCTGTATATTTGTGTTCGCACCTGAAGCCCAAGCCACAATCGATATTGCTCAATTTTTGTATGCGGCTTCAGAACGGTCACGCTTCAAGACGAAATTGTTAAATCGATCAAATGTGTAAGAAATGGTCCCCTAAAAACTGGTAAAAACAATTTAAAAAACTAAAAAATAATTTTTTTCTCGAAAACATCTCTAACAATTTTAATTAAATTTTATACATGAATACTCCCTTATTACCAACGTGACTACTTCCTCCTAGAAAATTCACAGACGGAGGCTGTAGGGATGAAGATGTACATGAACTGTATACATAATATAATGCCTATGAAAAAGTTAATCCGAGTTGTGTTGGAAATTAAAACTTATTCGAATTTTAGAGAAGACACGCTAATAAGATTGCCTGATGCAAATAGTAAAGAAAAGAAAATATTAATAGCTACGACAGTAGCTCATGAGGTAGCTCATCAATGGTTTGGTAACCTTGTTACTATGAAGTGGTGGACAGATTTGTGGCTTAATGAAGGATTTGCCACTTACGTTTCATTTCTGGGTGTTAATGAGGTATGTAGTTATCGTATAATAATGCAATACAATCGTTTGTGGCATTACTTACAACAACGAAATATAGTTGATTTTATTTTTAACTTGTACAACAATCAAATAGTGACGAGAGCACACCCAAATGACCCAACCAAGGTTCACACGGGCCAAGGGTTGGAAATCTCTGAATTATAGATTTGAGTGCACCCCCGGTATCGCCGGTCCTGTGTTTTCCATAAATGTGCTAATAAAATAATTATTAATTATACTCATAAAAAAATGTAATTGTTTATTAATTTTACAAACTACAGACAAAGCCTTAAACTGTTCAAGGTTGAGCCAACGTGGCACGTGTACGATGACTTTGTGATCGATACGCTTCAAAGTGCTCTGAGCATTGATTCATATCATTCAACTCATCCGGTTTCCGTTCAAGTTACAGATCCAGCGGAAATTGAAGAAATATTCGACAGTATATCATACGATAAAGGTAACATTCTTCTGAAAATTTTTATTTAATTGATACCTATAAACACATTTTAGTTCGTATAATATATTCATAGACAATATTACGATCTAGTCTACAATCGACAGTGCCTCTCTGTCGTATATACAGTGTGTCCGAGGATAGATGTAACAAAAGCTATAATGAACAAAAAAATTTCGAATTTTGGAAAGGCATTTGGGGATCGAGTCCTGCTTGATGCAAAACTTAGGTATACCAAAAATGAGTTGATTCAGTCTTTTATAGGGTGTTTTCTAAGCAAACTTGTAAAAATAATCAAGAAAAAGTAGATATCTTATATTTTTCAAAATTATGAAGATAATCCACAAATAAAAGTTGTTTACAATGCAATTTTATAATCCTATACCCAGTAATATAAAAAAAATCGTTAATTAATAATAATAATTTGTGTTGTTACTTGTTATAACGATTTTTTTTATTTCTGAAATTTGGTATGAAGTTATAAAATTGCATTCTAAACAACCTTTCGTAGTGGATTTTTTCATATTTTGAAAAATTAAGGTAAGTACTTACCTACTTTTTCTTGGTCATTTTTAGTTCACAAAATTAACGAATTTTTTTTTTTTTTTTGATATTTCTGAAATTTGGTAGGAGGTTATAAAATTGCATTCTAAACAAGTTTTCTTTGTGGAATTTTTTCATATTTTGAAAAATAAGGGTAAGTCATTTTTAGTATACTTACCTTAGTTTTACATCAAGCAGGACTCGATCCCCAAATGCCATTCCGAAATTCGAAAATTTTTTGTTCATTCTCTTGTTACTATGTATGTTTGTAAAAATCTTACCTATTGTTTTTCCTGTATCCGATCTCTAAAAGAAACAGGTGATCAGAAAGCGCTACTCTACGTTTATTATGCATTGCCTATTCTATGTTGTCTAAGCTAAAAATGTAGGTAGTGGATTGGGGCAGTAGTACTTACTGCATCAAACTTTTCATCTGGTAGAAACCTATAATTCGTCTAATTTTTAACATTGATGTCGCGAGTCATGCCGTTCACGTTTTATTAACAGTTAACTTTTAGTTCAATTTATGAAGTCTGTAAATTTGTTAAAAAAAACAAAGCTGACTTTCAAAGTCACTGCTACAACACCCGGGAAAAAGAATTCATTTTTTTGACAATTATCGCTTCTCGTTATATATAGTTATATAGGTAGTCGAGGGCCGCTGTGTACCAGTGTATAAGAAATATTAGCAATTATGACAAGCTCAGACACTGGCTTAAGAATTTCCTAATGTTTTCAGACAATTAACGACTTTTTAGATTAAAAAAAAAATTATATACTACTAGCGGTCCCCGTCCGGTTTCGCCTGGATGCTAAGAATTTATGATTTATTTTCCTCCCCGCGAGAAATTCTCCCTCTGCGAAGCGAAGTTGCCTGTTGTTGTTCTCGCTTCGCGTACTTGCCTACAGTTTATATTATTAGTATAGTATAGTATATTAGTATAGACTATAGATAATCAAAAAATTCTACACTCATGTTTTACCCCCTTTGGGGCTGAACTTAAAAAGACACGAATAGCCTATAACCTTCCTCAATAAACGGGCTATCTAACAAAAAACAATTTTTTTTCAAATCGGACTGCTAGTTCCTGAGATTAGCGCGTACAAACCCACAAACAAACTCTTCAGCTTTATAATATTAGTGTAGATTTAATCAGGCGCGCACGCAATAATTTTCTATCGGAAGCCCATACAAAATTATTTTTTCTTGATTTAAGATTATACATATTGCATCAATTTGATAAAGAAACAATTAATTATTGTCATCTTATTGATCAAATAATTATATTTATTTGCTACTCAATGTAACTCAAAAGAAGCGATTTATTTAAAGTTTTATGCAAAAAATGTCAATATATAACTACATATTATATAATATGCACTTTGAGGAAACAACTTATCATTTGCAGGGTTTACCGTATTGCATGTACTATCTTATAAGAAGATGTATATTTACGTATAAACAATTGGAATTAAATTATTATTTTGCATATTACAGGTGCTAGCTTAATAAGGATGCTAAATCACAGCTTAACAGAATCGATATTTAAAAATGGTCTTAGTCATTATTTACAAGCATGGTAAGATTTTTTGTAATATTATATAATCATTGTACCTATTGTTCTAATATCAAAGGTCATTATCATTATGTCAATAGTCATGATGATAGGTCTAATATGTGGGTGTAAAATCATCTATGGTGATGAAATATTGTTCAATCTATGTATAAGCGCGTGGTTTTGAAGCATTTACTTTTTAAGGCTTGATATAAAGAAAAAAGTTAACATTCTGTCAAGTTCAACTAAGAAGCCCTAAAGAGAAATTTAAATACTTTTAGCGCAATGCTAAAATCTCACTGATTATAAAATTAAACAAAATCGCAGGATAGTGGACAAAATAATTTGATTTATTATATTAAATGTACGACGTTTCGTCTATAGATTTAGACTTTTTCAAGTACAATCATAAAAATAAAATTATTTTATTTTTATGATTGTACTTGAAAAAGTCTAAATCTATAGACGAAACGTCGTACATTTAATATAATAAATCAAATTATTTTGTCCACTATCCTGCGATTTTGTTTAATTTTATTATATTCACGATGGACACGATTTCTAATATAAATTCTCACTGATTATATTCTTTTAATTACATTATAAACTGATGTGTTAATTTTATTGCAGGAAATATAAAAATTCTGAGCAAGACGATTTATGGAAAAGTCTAACAGTAGCAGCTAACGAATCAAAAATGTTACCTAATACTGTAAGCATTAAGGATGTGATGGACTCTTGGACATTACAAGACGGATACCCTGTCATCTCTGTGATTAGAGATTACAATACAGGTTCTGCCACAATATCGCAGGTAAGAATTATACATCGAAAGACGCGACCTTTCAAAAATAAGATTCCAACCAAGATTGCTTATTACGTTAAAAATTGACTTTTTCAATCACCAAAAACACTGCCAACTCAAATGCTAACTTATTGGCCACAAGTTGAAAATCAAACTGAACCTGGCATTTATTAATCTGGGATATTTAAAAAATAACAATTGAACACAATAATTTACTTTGTTTTTTTCAGCCTTATTAGGTAATAATTAAACCAAACTTAAAAAGGTCCAGAAATAATTAATATTATCTATAAATTAAAATGAGAACTTAGTATTGTTTTTTTATATTTTCAAGAAACGTTTTTTGATCGATAACTCGACAGACGATAATCTTTGGTACGTTCCACTAAGCTACCAGACATCAATAGAACCGATTCAGTGGTCAACCACACCAAAAACATGGATGCAGAAAAAGAATTCAATAACGATTCAAAATCTAACACAAGCTTCGTCATCCAATTTATCATGGGTCATTTTTAATATTGAACAAACAGGTAATAAAACGCAACCCTTATGACTTATGAGATCACTCGTTTGTCAATCAGTCCGTATGTCTGTCATATTCGAATTTCTCTGGACTAAATAAAGGTATCAAGTTGAAATTTGGTAGAGTTATAAAGCTTACTAACCACCATACATTTCTTTCCCAAATGTTAATGATTTAAGTAATACATTATACAGGGCGTTGAAAGTTAAAATTTAATTTCCTTTTTTCCATTATTATGAAAATTCTTATGTCTATATGTCGTCGACTTGAAAATGTACAGCTTTATGTTTTTTGGTACGACAAACAAGGATTTGTAACTATTTTCACGTTGTTTATTGCTCAACTTATTATTGTAATCTGTAATAATAAATTTTATAATCCTGTGAGCAACGTGAAAAACAGTTACAAACCCTTATTTGTTGTATCAAGAAACATTAAGCTGTCCATTTTCAAGTCGACGACATAAGAATTTGCATAATAGATAATGAAAAAAAGGAAATTAAATTTTAACTTTCAACACCCTTTATTTCCTAAACCATCAACATTCGGATAAGACATGTTTGGGTCACTAGTCGTTATTTGACCTGTAGTATCTGCAGTTAAGGGATTTCCCAATATTAATGAAACAACCTGTATAAATGTGTGTTTTCAGGCTATTATCGAGTAAATTACGATAAAACTAATTGGGAACTGATTCGTGAACTGCTGATGAACTCGAGTAATTCAGTTCCCGTATCAATACGAGCACAACTATTAGACGACGCACTGAATTTAGCTGAAGCTGGTCAACTTGACTACTCCACAGCTCTAAATCTGACCCAATATTTACCACTTAAAGAAACACACTACATACCATTCTTAGCGGCCCTGCAAAATCTATTGGAAATTAAAAACATATTGGATGATTTCCCAATTTATGGGCTATTTCAAGTAGGTATTAAATCTATGACCATTTTCTGATAGCATAGGTACCTGTACGCTAAGTATAGCGGCACGTTATATGCAGAAAACGTATTTTTTAACAGTACTGCCAAGTGTAAAATAACTATCGGTTTTAGATATATCACATCGCGGACTTTTTGGAGGAAATTTTAGACTCTACAACATTTCCTAAACTGGGGTCCTAGTATATGTATATTCGAGAGGGTCCGCAAACTTATCTTGGGATATATTGGGGGGAAATAAATGAATTTATTAAATAGATGGACAGCGCGGGCGGGCCGAGCAGGTGCCATGCGCCGCGCTTTTATAGTGGTTAGTGTATTTATTATTTTACTCTCATTAGACATTTGGTGGCGACAATTTTGAGAATTTTCCGTAGGTGAAAAAACTTAGAAAGCGCTGCTCTACAAAATTATCGGTGTGCCATTTCTCGCACCATTTAAAATTAAAGCTAGCAATTGATAATTGAAGGAAGGTTTGGTTGAGGGTCAAAATAATGAAGCTTTACCAAAATATCGCTTGTGGCCAATGTTTCGAAATATTTAATTTCATCTTCAGGGCCTATGAACATGCGCATCAAAATCAAAATTAGAACAATTCAGAATGAAACTAGTAGGTAGATTAAATTAAAGCTAAATTAAATTAAAGCTAGCAAAATACATTTTTCACTTTATAAACGCCATTTCTGTAAGTTTCGTCGCAATTATTTTTGGTAATTTTGGTTCAGAGTTATCTTACCTGACATAGTTTCGATAACTTTTTCGAAAGAATGAGTTAACTTGCCGATTCTGTAAACAACGTAAACTATGATTTCTTGCTGCAGTCCTGTATTGGATATAACGTGCCGATGGCGGTATATATATATATATATGTGTGTGTGTGTGTGTGTGTGTGTAACGTACGTAAGCCTTTATAATCTCGTTTTTGTCTAGTTACCCCGAGTTACCCCATCTACAAAAATAGTATATTTTATACTGATATTTTTTTTTTATTTGGTTTACAGAGATTCGTGCTCGAACTCATATCACCTAAATATTCTGAATTGGGAACAGAGTCTCGGCCTGATGACTCTGAAGAAGTTAAAACATTTCGGTCACACATTGTCAAAATAGCATGTCACTTAGATCATCCACAATGTGTTAACTGGGCAAGAGATCTTTACAAACGATGGATGTCGAAACCTGACCAAAATCCGTAAGTTGCTCCGCTACTAGATAAAATAAAACTCGGTTTATAATAATAAATGTTTATATGATACCCCTTCCACAATATGAATTAATTTTCCTCAAAGACTTACAGTTTTCAGACAGCAATGTTGCTATTTTCCTTAAAATTTATTTCAAAATGGACATTATGTGACACCCTGTATAAGAAAGAAAATTTAAATATCACTGTCTGTATTCACAAGTTACTGCAATTTCTTATTAGATTAAAACTTGTTGAAACAATATTTTTTAACAGAGAAATAAAAGTGTTTTTTATTTAAATAAATATTGTTTAAATTTTTAATAGGATTCCTGTAGATGTTCGTGGTACTGTCTACTGCACAGCTATAAGAGTTGGAACAGCAACTGAATGGGATTTCTTATGGAATCAAACGCTCGTATCATCAAACAAACCCGGAGAATATGTCGTTCAACTAAGCAGTCTTGGTTGTAGTAGAGAAAAGTGGATACTTACGAGGTTTTTCTAATCTTTTTTTATTTCAATTTAATTTTTCTTTTCGAAATAATTCAGGTGGGATACTGTCTAGGAAAAAATGTTGAATTTTGTTTGAATCCTCGTGTTGTTTTCGGTTCCCAAAGAGTCCTAGGTAAGAAGGTAATTCAATTCCTGGGGTGAATTCCCATGGGTTCCTGAGAGAGTTACAATTGGGTTTTTAAATGAATTTTTTTTTTTACTTAAATGGAAGGACCACATACAAGTTTTATAGCAAAACTGTTTTTATTTAATTTTTTTGCTTACTAATTAAAAAGTTATATTTAAATAAAAATTAATTTTTAAACTCAGTTCCGATAACGCGCCGAAAGAATCCGAACGCGTGTGACGTCATTATGTTATCTATGGTCTTTGTATCCATGGTTACCAAGTTAAAAATTTATTATTTTTGATAGTATGTGTAATACATATACACAAATACCAACAAATGCAGACACATTTTAACATAACGACGTCACAAACATTCCTGGCGCGTTTTGAAGTCACGTGATATTTTTTAAATTTTTATACATTTTAATTAATTTTTAATAATTTATCTATAGCTTTAAAAAAATTTTTCTTTTCGATTTTCAATATTATTTATGTTAAATTATTAGAAAAAATTAAAAAATTAATAATTTTTTTTAAACTTAAATACCTAATTGAATCTTTAATGATATAATTCAATGTGGGTTTGGATTCTTAACAAAAGTTGATCTAATCTCCGACTGAATTTCCATGATATGCTAGACGAGTCACCATTGAATCTTTGATTAAGAATCGGTTCCCTTAAAATCATAAGTATAGATTGTCACGTATTTTTATGTAGAAAAATTATTCCAGTAGATTTATATAGATTATCTTTAATTTCTGTGTGGTTTACACTGGATCATCATGGTTCCTGTAGTCTCTCGGAGTTTCAAGTGGATTTTGGTTAGACTTGCGCAAAACAGTTCCAAATATAGAATAAACGTGAACCGTTTCCTTTGTTGAGCGGAACCAATTCGCTGAAACATATCCGCAGAACAATTTAGTTTGATTGGCATCTTTGCGTTAAAGCAAAGAAAAAATTGAAATCTTTCCTAATTTTTCTTTATTTATTGTAAATTTTAGACGCGTCGACAGTTTAGGTCATTAGCGTTTTGATTAAATTAAATAAAAATTAACTTAAAACTTAATGACATCACAAAACATCCATGACCGGAGGCGGGATTCGAAGCCGCGACGCTAACCACTGGACCACACTGTCCTCAATCTTTCTTTAGTTATAATATTCTAATAGGTCATATTTCAACCCTTTCTTTTCCCTGATCACTTTTTGTTTAAAACTAGATTCAGATAATGATCTCTTAAGTTATGGGTTTTGTAACTAAAGTAGTAAAATCTCGTGATGAAATTGGAACTATGTGAATATGCTACGATACGCTCTGGGGAAAGATAAAGAACGTCTCAAACAGAGGACATAGTTCCTGAAATTATCCAGGTCCGGAACTACCCAAGTCTAATTTTCCTGACTTCCAACCTGATTATTTTCATTAGCGTTAATGTAAAAAATACAAACATTTAAAATATTGATAGAATTTATAATACACATTTTTATTAGATATTTAGAACGAGCAGAGACAAGCGGTTTAGTAAAACTTAACGATGTTGCCTACGTGTGGAAAGCGTTTGACACGCCGATAGCCATTAACGCAGCTTTGCAGTATTTATCGGAAAACTGGAATTTCCTTTATAACAACAGATACAAAAACACAGCGATGCAAATTAAATATATTTTGGAGACGACTTTTGGCAATCTTAAAACTGAAGCTCAATACAGACAGGTATGTTTCATCAAAAAAAATTGCTGAGTGCAAAACACTCAAGGGTAATGTAAACGTTTCAGTATATTAAAATAATGGATTCACTTTATGTTATAACAAGTAGTAAGTACAGTTACTTAATAAAAACTTATTCTATAAGTTTTCTATAATAATTTATATAAGATTCTATAATTTTTAGTGTATTTGCCATATGGCACATACACTATTGGCGTCGGTCGGATGGCGGGACCTAGGGATCGGACCAAAATTTCCCGACGTTTCATAGCCTCCTGAACACTTTGGTACCATTTTTGGAAATGTCTGTTTATATATATATGTGTGTGTGTGTGTGTGTGTTAATTGATTTTGACTAAATTTGGTAGGCACGTTGGAATCCATCACCGCACGAAGCCTATTTAAAATGGGCCCGATCGGACCATTTTAAGGGTGGTTTTTAGGGGTTGAGAAATGTTTTTGGGCCTAAAAATACCGAAAAAATTGTCCGAATCGTTTCAAAATTGAAATTTAACCCTTTAGTAAAGATTAAAATGTGGTGCTAAAATTTAAATAAAATCGGCTCGATAGGACCGGACTTACTATTTTTATGAAAACATTAGTTTGCGGATACGGATTTCCTTACTAAAGAGTGTATTTAATTTGGTGCAGTTGCTGTACTGATAATAACAATATTGCAATTAAGAAAAAAATCATTACTGTAAGGGACGTATTAAGGGGTTAAATTTTTTATTTTGTCCAAAAACAAACTTAAGTTCACATAATAAATCCTCAATGACTGTATTAGCAAATACACTATATTGTCGGCAGGGTTTGGCACTGCGACCCGAGTTTTTATTTTGATATTATATTAGGTATATTTATTTGGATATATAAATTATTTGGCACAGACTGTAAACGCAAATAACCTTGGTTGTCGAGCATCTAAAATCTACCATCCTGTCTGACTTACGCTTAGTACAGATATTTATTTTCTTTTGTCTTTTCAGTTCTTAGAATTTTACAAAGAAAATAAAGACGAAGTGGATATATTCAAGTTAACAATGGCTCAATGCTTAGAAAAAACAAAAATGAGGATTCATTGGATCAAACATTTTTATCCTACTTTCAAAACATGGTTGAAAAATTATTATGGCCAATAAAGAATTTGAATAGTGTTTCTTAAAAAAATATTCTACAGACCCCTAAAGATCTGCGAACGTACTCGCGGGGATTATCGAATTCTCCATAAAAATATTGCACGTTCTCTATTGTCATTTCAATCCTAATCTAAATTCTAAAAAAATAAATAATAATATAAGCACATTTATATATTTGGACAAGTAATGTTGGGTTTATTGTACATTGACACGTTGTTTTGTTAATCACTGTTAAATGTTTACACATAAAACATACGAAGTATCCATAGAAATAACAGCGAGTTAACATAACAGCATGAATAAAATGTACGATAAACCCTACATAAGAAAGTTAGTATTTCAAATAGAGCAAAAAATGATGGGGAAACCAGCACGCCTATTCGTGATGATTGTTTTTATTCAGCACTGGGAATTTGCTAGATTTCAATCTTTTAAAAGAAGTAGGTACTGACTTTACTCAAGTTAGAGAAACTAAATTAAAAAGTTGTACTCATCTAACACTTTATTGGGAGCTTTTTCTATATTTATATAGAAAGTATGTACATATGAGCAAATTTGAAAACTCATTTCCTATACCAATAGATAGTAAAACTGATTCATATATTACCTTGTGCCTTAATGCTATAATTAATGTGCCTTTCAATAAATATTGCTATTAAAAATATGTATTCATGTGGTACATAGATGTATAAGAAAACATATTGCTTAGTATACCTATTTATACAGAAGAAATTTGTCTCTTAATTTTATTTTTACCTTCCCATTGGAAGTTATTGTAATGTTAAGTATTTATTTTCACGACCCAAAAACTAGGTTCTTTTTGAGATTCGAAAGTTTATAAAAAAAGTGAAACTTAATATAAGTCATTTTTTAGAACACGTTATCGATTTTTATGTATAATACACTTATGCTCGGTTTCTGGTAAGACTTTCAATGCTAAATCTATCTTAATACTGAATGGCCATGGAAAATATTATCTAAAATTTATTTTTAAAGTCGTACCATAAAATCGAACATTAACGAACAAAAAAGTTAAATTTTGATACAGCGCATACAGCTTCGTATATTTACAAGGAAA
The DNA here is from genome assembly GCA_039654895.1 of Mongoloraphidia duomilia. Lineage (NCBI taxonomy): Eukaryota > Metazoa > Arthropoda > Insecta > Raphidioptera > Raphidiidae > Mongoloraphidia > Mongoloraphidia duomilia. The sequence goes on along the minus strand of CM077520.1, from coordinate 27,191,377 downwards.
CCTTGCAGCAACGGAGTTGCCAAGTGTGAACATTTTTTTAAGTTAAACTAGAGCCTCACATTATTTTCTGCCTTCGATGACCTTTATCTTCTGAAACATTAAATTTTGAAATGTTCACTTTTTTTTATAAATTATTAAAATCTTCTGCAAATTCGATTTATTTATAGAAAATGACAGACTAATTTCAATGGTTACATCAAAAATTCTTATAGCTAAAAAGGTAGCATTAAAAAAATCGTGACACAAAGTTTTAAACCGAAAGAATTCAGCGAACCATTTTCTATTAGCAACTATTGAAAATGAACGTTGCACTTAATAATGAGTTTGCCAATTGCAACACACATATTTTAGGCTGTAATAAAATCTAAAAAGGTGATCATGATCGATGACTTCCTGTACTTATACCTCCCTTCTATATAAAATCGCTCGGTGTTCGATAATAAAAGAAAATAATTGCATCTTATGCATAAAAGTAATGCTTCATTTTTATCATCGCACACCGGACGCTAATTTGTGGTTTGGAAGACTAAAAGTTTTAGAAGTGCGGTGCAATTGTATCCAAGGGCGTAACTAGACTGGGACAACCGGAGCAATGCCACGGGTCCCCCGAATTAAGGAGCCCCCAAAACAGGGGGTAAAAAATGAAGTCGTAATATTTCATTCGGATCCGTAATACCCAGGGAGCCCGATTTGCGTCCTTGTCCCGGGGCCCCTAAATGTCTAGTTACGCCCCTGATTGTATCGTCTAAAATTCTAAAAAAACGCTAAGGTTATTCAACAGAAAGTATTCTATAACAGATTTAAAAATAATAAAGGAAAAGACAATGAATATATGATCCGGCATTCGGTAATTGCCTTTCTAATGAATCTGATCAATGATTAATATTTATTTATTATATTATTATCTAAAGTCTAAGTACTAAAATAATTTCTGAGTTCCTTAAATATTTTGTAACAAATACAAATAAAAATAAATAAATTCAAATTTTATATATATCATTTCAGTATGTATTTATTATTAATTATTGTGTACAACATTTCAATCATTGTTACTAGTCTGCTTAGTTATATTTTTAGTTCATGAAAATGTGCTAAGAACCGTATGTTTAAAGTACTTAATATAATATAATGTATAATGTTCTTCCTAAAATATTTATTGTTTAAATAAATTTTTTTTATAATAAGTGATTACCATTTTCGTTTCTTTTAATCACAAAACATTTTCATAATAATTATTAGTTCCGAGCATAGGTTAGAGATTCCGAGAAACCATAATGTAGTAGTGTATGGCGAGGGCGGTGGAGGGCCGAAAGACAAGTGAAAATTTAAGTTTAATTTTTATAGAGGTAGTATAACCTTTTGTCGGCGGTTCCGGCCACGTAGACATAAAAGCATTTTGAAAAGAATATTATTATGTAGAATGAAATTCCAAGTCTTCATGGTTTCCGGGCTTGTAGGCCGTGGTCCGGCGGTATTTCTACCTGACGTTTCGTCTACAACTGCGGTAGACATTCTCAAAGGCGATGTAGCAGCGGTCGAAGTGTCCTCCTTGGCGGCTCACAGGTCAGTGTGTCAGTGACTGGTGTTTTCCCTTCTTTTATACCTAGTACCAGTGTGTTCTCTGTTCGGTCGTAGTCCGTCTCTCTGTTATTGGTCAACTGCGCAGTGTGTATTGGTGGGGGTGAGTTCTCTACTCGGTCGTATCCCGTCCTTGTACGATTGGTCATTGGTTTTGTATGTCGGAGTGCTGGTATCCAGGTTTTACTGAGATTGAGGCCTTCATCTTTTCGGTTGAAATTCTGTGTGTGTTTATGTATTTCTATGGCCTCTCTGTATATTCTTGGATAATAGCTCAACGTTCTGTATATGGCTTGGGTTTCTTCGAAGAGGATCTTATGATTGTCCAGAGTCAAAGTGTGTTCGGCTATGGCAGATTTTTCCGTTTGTCCCAGTTTACAGCTTCTCTTGTGCTCTGCTATACGTGTGTTGATGCTTCGTTTCATTGTCCCGATATATATTGATCCACAGCTGCAAGGGATGCGGTATACTCCTGCTGTTGCCAGTGGGTCTCTTGTGTCCTTGGCCGATCTTAGACATTCCTGAATCTTTCTAGTTGGTTTGTAGATTGTCCTGACTTTGTACTTTTCCAGAAGTTTGCCGATGCGGTCCGTTATGTAAGATTCAGGAATGTCTAAGATCGGCCAAGGACACAAAAGACCCACTGGCAACACCAAGAGTATACCGCATCCCTTGCAGCTGTGGATCAGGTAGAAATACCACCGGACCACGGCCTACAAGCCCGGAAACCATGAAGACTTGGAACAATGCCGGCCGTGAAAGCTTGCACACTTGAATAGAATGAAATTATTATGTAGAATGAAATTAAACTTTCTGCATGTAACATTTCATTCAAATAGGTTGTCCCCTAGACGCGATGGAGTAACAAATAGAAAATAAAGGTTTCGTCTTATCCCTCGGATAATCGACCGAGATAAAAAGTAGCATTTTAGTCTAGTCAACAAATGATCCTAGCCGGAAAGTCAATAAGCGCAAAAACCAACTTCGGGACTTTGTTTGGACTGGTTAATAAAAAAACATAGTAAAAGTCTTTGACCCTCGAGTGGGCGCAAGAGGGGAGGAGCACCAAAGGTCCCTTTTTTTGGTTTTTTCGCATATATAATTTTTCGTAAAATGAAAGGCTGAGGTGCTAGAGAGAAAAGTTCGGCAAAAAAATGTGTGCGAGAAATGTTTTTCGAAACATAGCGGTTTTCAGAAGCATGTAACTCGTTAACGGTTGAAGATAAAAAAAAAACACAAATATAGAACATGTAGGAAATTTTGTCAGATACAATGTTCATGCATAGAATTTTTTCGCAGGACCAACTGTTTTCCAGATATACGCTAAAAACCAAAAAAGGGACTTTTGAAGTGCTCCCTCACCCTCTTGCGTTCACCCGAGGGTCAAGGACTCTTAATATATTTTTTTATTAACCAGTCCAAACAAAGTTCCGAAGTCGGTTTTTGCGCTTATTGAGTTTCCGGCTAGACTCCTCTTTAGATCACTCATTGACTGAGCTATTTATGTGTTAAGCTGTCAGAAATAAATACCTGCATGAAAAATTTCATTCAAATCCGTTGCAAACATACAGATCCGGATTTAGGACGGGGCAACCGGGGCGGGAGTCCCGAGGCCTCCACATACCACGGATTCAAAAATGTTATAACTATAAAAAAATTTATAACTATAAAAAACTTTAATTTATTATTAGGAAAGTAATAAAATATATACAAATAAAGGATATTTTAAAATTACAAATAATAGTAAGTTTATTAATTATTTATTGTTAAGAGATACTATTTAATTTAGAGGGCCTCCACTTTCTTCATTGCCCAGGGCCCTGACGCCTTTAAATGATAAGCATATATACATACGATTACATATTATTGAAGATTATTTTAAAAGAAATTTTCAAGATAAATATTATACATACGCGAATCGCCTTGACTTATTTAATATATTTTGTTAACGTTTCACGGTTAGAGTCGTTTTCTAGAACTAATACCTATTGTTTAATATGGAAATTGGAAAGTGATAAAATAATTATATTGTATAAGATATATTCAAAAAAATATTTATGCATACTAAATGCACTTTATTGTTTGTAAACAATAATTTATTATGAAAAGAACATCTGATCAAACACCATATGTTTTGACGACAGGCTTACGTGAAACGTTTTTACTCAATGTAAATTGAATGGGCTTATATAATGATCATTTCTTATTGATCGCGTACATTCAGTTTTCAAAACGTGTTTCCAGGAAAATCTCAAAAACTACGTAACACAAAGTTCTGAAAAAAATAAGTTTGATATCTTTAAAAAATTCAATCAAGTGATACCCCACATTTATAATAATTATTAAGACTATTCGTAAAGGAATTTTGTAAAAAGAATTACTAATAGAGTGCGTTATACGGTATACGAATGCATACTCAATATTCATGCTTTCTCGACGTCCAGGGCCGGCGCGTCAAAATATGCCGCCTAAGGCGAATACAACTTTTGCCGCCCCCTCCCCCCCGCATATTAAAAAAATTAATATACCGATGATATATTTTATTTACTTAACAAATAAAAGCGGCTGGGTGACATGCGACATCTTTTATCTAGTAGTAGAAGGTAGAAATAAGAATCGGTGAAAACTCGAACAATATAATCATTTTTAAAAAGTAGAATACCGCACGAAAAATTCGCTGCTACAAAAATATGCCGCCCTAAAAATATGGCGCCGTAAGGCGATCGCCTGTCCGACCAGGCGCACGTGCCGGCCCTGTCGACGTCTATAAATTTTTTTACAAAATTGCTTTATGAATAGTCTTTATAATAATTGATGTCAAGTAGAAATATCGTATTTTCGAAAAAAAAATTGTTGGTCTGTCTGTCTATTTGAGTGCTGTTGATTTGTATGTTTGGTTGCTTATAACTAGAGAACTACTGCATTAATTTCAATAAAATTTAATCGTTAGCTTAAAGTTCAACTTAAAATAAAGGTACAAATCACTATGTTAGACTCTCGGGAAGCAGCATAATCTGCAGCATATCTGGCAACGCCGGCACGATATCGATGGCATTTTACACGTTTAATAAAACACCATAACGAATGTGTTTACAAACATTCAGCTAACTAGAAATTATCTCGCAGAATGGTCGTTTTTATGTCTAAAATTTGTAGTAACTAGATATAATCATATATTAGTAGTGACTGGAATTTCAGTATGAAAATATTCAAAATCGGTAGAGAGTGTTAAAGTTACGAATATTTAGCCGTCATCGGAATTGTTATATCGATCTAAATTACATTAATTGTTTGATTTTTTCTGTTAATCCAGGCAATAGCGCTCAAAAGCTGGCGTTACCTGGAAAATTGGGAGTTTTGATATTCTGTATTTACATGTTTTTTGAGGTGCTAAACACAAATCTGAGGTTGCCACCTCAAATTTTTTTCGGAAATATCCTTTTTCATCAAAAAATTTTAAAAATCCTGTTATTTCACAGTTTTTTAATAAAACTTTTTTTGGCTACGGAGGTTATAAACCCTATCTATGGCTATCTAACTGTGTCGAAAAAAATTGGCAAATTTAAAAGCAGCCACCCTACAGAAGCAATTTTTTTGAGATAGAATTTTTGAGGTAAAAAGTAAGATATTGGAAAAATTGCTTTTGTAGGGTGGCCTCTTGTAAATATTCCAAATTTTTCGACAGTCAGATGCACACTTTTTTGCTACAGCACTTCACGTCAAGTATTCAAATTTTAAGTTAAAAAGCATTATATTGCAGGAAAAGTTACGTCTGTAGGGTAGTTCCTTTTAAATTTTTCAATTTTTTCGACACAGATATATAATAGGTCTATAACCTCCATACGAGAATTTAATATTTCCTGAACACACTTTTCAAGTAGAACATGCCACGTCAAGTGTTTCCATTCCCACTTTAAAAAATACTACCTTAAAAAAATGGTGTCGGTAGGGTGGCCGCTAACAGATTTTCCAAATTTTTCGATGCAGTTCGATAGCCCATGAATAGGTCTATAATCCTAGTATGGGAATGTAATATTTCTTAAACACTCTTCTTATTAGAGTACTTCGCGTTCATATCAAACATTTCAAAAATGTTACTTAATTTCAACAGTGGATATTTTCAACTACTTAGGTATAAGACATTTAAATTCTGGCTTAACGACAGGTTTTATCAAAAAATGTGGACAATTTTATGGCAAACATTTTTTGTTTAAAACATTTTTTTAATAATTGCATTATGTTACTTAAAACACGTGTTTCTGACTATAAATCTGCACGCAGTGGCTAAAGCTCAACTAGCAGGACGCGGAAAACTTAATATGTTCATTCCAGACTTAAACTGAAGGGATTAAAGCCATTTCCAGCTTTCCCCTAATTACCCGATCAGACCATTTTTAGGGTAGTTTTTGGGGGTTAAAAAATGTTGTTGGGTCCAAAAATACCGAAAAAATTCTCAGAATTCTTTCGAAACTGAAATTTAACCCTTTAATACAGATTAATATTAAAAGGTTAAATTTCAATTTATGCCGCTAAAATTTTAATAAAATCTGCCCGACAAAACACTAGTTTGCGAATACGAAACTTACTGAAAGGTGTATTTAATTTGGTGCGGATGTTGAATTGGTAATAATATTGCAATTAAGAAAAAAAATATTATTTTAAGGATTGTATTAAGAGGTTAAATTTTTTATTTTGTCCAAAAACAAATTTAAGTTTACATAATAAAGCCACAATATCAAATGAAAGCTCGTTAAAAGCCTTACACAAAAAATATAGTTTAGTATCCCCCATCCTGGCGGGGGACCTTGGCCACTCTTTTAAAGATAGAAATTTTTATTATTGTATTTTATCAATGTCATTTTATTAATTTCATTCCCTATTAATACAATATCTATTGACATAATGTATTGTTCTTCTAAAATGCCAGACCAAAAATTTTGTTGCGAACACTTCAAAAAAAATATAACAAACTAAATTTAGGTCGGTAGGTACCTTGGTGACGAAACTGTTTAAAGTTTACAACAATGTCTTAATAATACGATTTAGTAATTAAAAATTAATGTTACATTATTATACATGAAAAACATTGTGTCTAATTTCTACCTGCCACCTAAAACTCAACGGAAAAAGCCTGCCAGACTTACAAATTTTCAATGGAGATCGAGGAACACTTTTACAGAAATTGATAATATTATTTTGCCTTACGTATAGGCGCTTAAGAAATTCCGTTACTGCCTCTTAGACTGTTTTATCGTGGTTTTTAGTATAAGGATTTTAACGGTCTTTCATTTGATATGCCACTCATCTTATTATTTTTACCGGGTGATTTTGTCAAAAAATTCTTTTTTCAAAGAGGTGACTAAGGTCCCCAGCCAGGATAACGTGTGCCAACCCATATTTTTTTGTGTAAGTATTTTAACGCTCTTTCATTTGATATGCTACTCATCGTTTATTTTTACCGGGTGGTTTTGTCAAAAAATTCTATTTTCAAAGGGGCGGCTAAGGTCCCCCGTTAAGATGGCGGGTGCCAACTGATAAATTTTGTGTAAGGATTTTAACGCTCTTTCATTTGATATGCCACTCATCTTATTATTTTTTACCGAATGGTTTTTGTCAAAAAATTCTATTTTCAAAGAGGCGATCAAGTTCCGCCGCCAGGATGGGGGGTGGCAAATTATATTTTTCATGTAAAGCTTTTAACGACTATCCTTATTATATGCTAGTTATCTTATAATGTTACACCAGGAAGTTTCGCACGGTCGACTCTGGGACTAATATTATGATGTATACACATTATACTGCACATACACATACAGTGACCACTTTGATTATCACTAACTAAGGCACTTAGGTATAACCTTTGCTTTTCTGCATAAAATTCATTTGTAGGAAATTTTCTCTGGTTTTCAGATTTTCAATCAAAAAACATGAAATTACAGAAAATCAACTCTCTTAAAACTTTCCAATAAAAAAAACCCTAAATGCATATGTATCTATATTTTAAATTTAATTCACAAATATTTTATACAAATTTTAATTGTTATTGTAAAATTATTGTTGATTTTAGTTTAATTTAATTTGTAACATTAATTGTGTTGTCAAGAGATTAATAAATATAATAATTATATTATTTATTTTACGAAACGGTTCCCTCGTGCTTTCCGAGAATTCCCAGTGCAAACCGTCTCACAATTTATACAAATAGTTAGTTGCTCGTTTCCTGTGGCGCCAGGCACTTTACCTCCTCTTAATATAAAGTTACAGGTGACACTATTGTTGTGTCAGTTCAATTTATAATCATGACTGCCGAGGTCATTTCAGTTTTTTTGCTTCTTATTTGTTTAAGTACATACGTTGCAGGAGAACTTGTGGGTGTTGAAGTCGTAAGTATTTTAAAATCATTGTTACTTTAAAGAAAACGTAATTTTTAATTTAAAATTCTGGCAAACTTTAAATGTTCCAACCAATTTTGGCTTATTGAAACTTTTTTGCAAATGTGTAATTAACAAATAACAATTCACTGCACGTTTTTTGCAGTATTGTAATTATAAATAAATAAAGGTCTTTGTGTTAACAAAAACGCTCCCACACATAATTAATTATTGTGTCCATTATTTTATATATTGTTGAAAAAAATGTAAAGCCTGCTGATAACACTGGTTAGATATCCAAAACAAAATGGAAGATTTGATTTCAGAAAATGTACTCCATGTATTGATGCACTTTAAAAGTATTTGTGTTTTTTTTTTTAGCTATTTAGGCATGGTGCCCGAATACCTATGGAGAAAGAATCTTATCCAAATGACCCATATAAAGACTACAACTACAGTCCTTTAAAACACAGTGCACTAACAAACGTGAGTTTATTAAATTTATATATTGAAATTTAATATTATATAATATTTTTTCTGCGTGATCTTAAACTGTTTGACATAAGTATAGACGACATATTTAATGTTTTATAGAGCTCAAAGTTTCTTCTAAATTTAAAAAAAAACACCGTGAAAAACATTTTAAATTCGAATTTTCACTCAAGAAAATCATAACTTCTATTTTCAATCAGTAAAAATTAATCACTCTTATACTGCACTAATACGACACAAAACCAAGAATGCTGTAAAGAAAAATCTTCCTTTGCGAAATTTTGAGATTTATGTCCGCATGCCAATGTTTTAAAAAACAAACTTTTTCTATGGAGATAACATCAGGAATTTTCGAAATCAATTTTTTTTCAAAATAATGGACCAACTGAAAAAATGTAAACTTCGCAAATAAATTTCAATTCACAGTTAGCAGAATACCTAGAGTTTGGACGCGAATATAACAATTAATGGGTTCATGATGTTAGTGAAAGATTTTGATATATTTGCGCAAAAATCAACCCATTAATAATAGAAATATTTATTAATGTAATATCACGTTTGTACTGGGTTCAATAGTAAACTTTATCACTTATACACAGTGTCCAAGATAAGCGGCATAGGGATTTCCTGAACGGTAGTCGGTAAGAGATAGAGATTTGGTTAAATGACGCGTCTATAATCTACAGTAAATAAAATAAAATAAATTAAATGAGAGAAAATGTGTCGAGATTTGAAATCATCATAAAAAGTGCCTTTATAAAGTGAAAATATTTTTTTTGTAACTTACTTAAGCGAGTTATAAATGAAAAACGAAAATGGGAAAGTCTGTCTGTCGCAAGCCAAGCAAAATACGGGAAGTTTGACTGCGCAGGGTAGTAGCAGTGGCAACGCCAGAGGGTGGATCATGATCCACCTTAAACTCTCTTGGCCCACCCTAGTATAATCCCCAATCTTAGGTTATCTTTTAAATAAGTTTTTGACCCTCGAATTATTTCAACAATTTTTCTTATAAATTCTATAGCAAGTAATCTAGGTTAAAATTTTATCGAGCACTGAAATTTTGGGAATAATTAATGTTATTGGCCCCCCCATCAGATCGCCATGCCCAACACTGGCCCACCCTAAAAAAAAACCCTAGCACCGCTACTACAGATTCTACACATTTACTCTCATTTAACCAAATATCTATCTCTTACCGTTTATGAAATCCCCATGCATTTCACGCTTATCTTGGACACCCACTATATGTATTAATATGGGTAAAGTCAATAGATGTAATTTAATTGATATGACGTGTGAATGAAAAACGTTCAATGGAAAAAGAACCATTGAATAATAAATTGTTAATGGTACCTAACCTACATACAATATTTTATCAGAAACAGGAAACCAATGTGCGATATCAAAAATTCTTACTCTACACACCTAATTATAATTTACGATGTGGCATTCATTAGACAACTGGGAAATGCGGTAAAAATTTGTTTCCAGTTTTGTTTCTATTTAAACAATTTTTACCCGACTACGGCGAAGTCAAAAAGAAAGTATTATGATTTTAACAATCTATGTAGGTATGTTGGTAATATCGATGTCCCCTCGCACGGCCTGAACTACCAGACCGATTTCAATAATTTTTGTGTCAATCAATTCGTCTCAATGACGTGAGTGACATAGGCTATAATATCATGTCAATCTACGGCTGGATTATTAAAAAAGCGACCAAGTGCGTGTCGGACCACGCACAGTGAAGGGTTCCGTAGTCGGGATGAACATTCACGGTTAAAATTCAAAGTTAATATTAAATTTAATAATAATCTATAGTCTTTTAAATAGCGTTTAAGTAGTACATTTATGAGAGGTCTACAGCCTCCGTACTCATGCCGGGGTACGAAGACTGTAGAAGTCTCATAAATATACTACTCGCGTAACCGAAAATATCCCATATCTCAACAACTACTGCACATCATATCGTATTGAAACCAATTTTTGTTGAAAGTATTTTATAAGTTCTACTACTTTAAATTTTCTCAGAATTTTCCACGCCACAGTTAAATGTATGGAGTGCCACCCCTAATTTTTTTTTCGTAATTTCACTACACCATTGTGTAGCGGTTTATGAGACACCTACCCTCCAAATTTCATCTATATAGTGCCAATAGTCTCCGAGTAAAATGACTGTGACATATACGGACGGATAGACAGACGGACAGAGCGAAATTATAAGGGTTCAGTTTTTGCCATTTGGCTACGGAACCCTAAAAACCGGTCAAGTGCGAGTCGGACTCGCGTGGAAAGGGTTCCGTACTATTCCGTTTCCCGTGGGAATTTAAAGGCTTAAGATTTCAATTTATTATCAGTTTATATAATAATATTTTCTACATTATATTTATGAATAGTTGTACAATGTACTTATTATTACATGTACTGCAGACACGAATACATCTGTACGCAGCTGATATAATAACAAAATATAACAAAACATAAAAATGAAGATTAAACAATATAAATAAAGTATCAAAATACTGTAGGGGAGAGTTGGATAAAACGGGATACTTAGTGTTCTAAGTCTCACAACTTTTTGAATGAAGTAATGCGAAGGACTATTTTTTGGCTCCTGTTTCCCTTATAAATGGACTTTTGATTGCCACCATCTTTTATGAGAAAATAGAAGTCACATAAGAGGAAAAAAAAATTCTTTTGAAAAAGTAGGAAGTATCCCGTTTTAGTCACCTAGTCGGGTAAAACGGGATAGCTATACTTTTACAAGTTCCATAACGTTTATCCTTCAGGAAAAAAGACACAACATGGCAAATTTAAAATATATTGTGAAAAATACAAAAAAAAAACGTAACAAAACCCACTTCTCATAAAAAAAGCAATGTAGTTGGATAAAACGGGATACCTCCCTGTATTATATTACCCGGTATTATATTACAACGGGAGGTATTCCGTTTTAAACAATCACACAGTATCCGATTTTACCCAACTGTTGATTGTGAAACACGTGACCATATTTTAGTAAATAAACAAAGCAAATTCCTAAAAACTGTTATGCACTAAAGTAAACAAACATAGTATTCTCTAAATCTACTCATTTTCGGTTAATTTTGCCTTTAAACTGAAAAATCGACTTTTGAAAACACGCCAAACATTTTACTTTTACCTAACTTTTTGACACTTTCACCTGTTATGTCATCTACAGTGAATCTAAAGTAGATACATCACTTGCCGGGCATAGGTAGACATCGAGGGCTATTAGTTCCGCCCCTACCCGATAAATCGTATTACTTGTTTTGAAATAAAACGTGGTATCCCGTTTTACCCGACCATCCTGTTTTAACCAACTCTCCCCTATGTAATTATATTAAAAGTTATAGAGAGTTATATCTATGTAGGGCTGCGATCCACAGATCAACTGTTTTCCACATTTTTTTTATTAGGTCAAAATGATCAATACATAATTTTCTTTGTCATCAAAATTCACCGTTAAATGATTTATGGTGTTGAATATCTTATGTCAAAAAAATTCTAGCTGCACTTCCTCTTTATCATCGTAAGAAATAAAGATACCTACTGGTAAATCTCAATTTGTGCTCCCGATGAACCTATTTGAAAAGAATTAATTAATTTAGAATTTCAGATATGCGAAAACTAATCAAAATTTCGATTGCATAAAAATTAATAGAGTAAAATATTCTGTTTTAGTTTATCGAATATTAAAAAGTAAACACTTAAATACTGAAACGCGTAACACTCTTTCTCGGTGATTAAAAGAATTTTAATCATCTCCTAATGAAACTAACATAGCAAAACGACGGAAATGTATAAACCTGTGCTGTTTGTAAAACAGTGAATCTAGTCAACGATCTGGAACGCAAGTTTGCAAGTGGGTAGCTACACAGTTTGACCGGCGACGGCCAAACTGTACGAACGCCATCGGGCAAACACTGATGATATTAATTTGTTTACACCGTTAGCGTTAAATAATTATTTAACTTAAACGTTAAACGACCCGAACTCGCACAAGAAGTTGCACATGCACTTCAAAAGTGTTCGTGTTTTAATGTATTGTGGTACTTAATAATGTTCAGTGTCTTCACACCATAATTTTTATCCCTCTTTAAAAGATCCAGTATTAACATCATATGTTTTCGTAATAGTTAGGTAAGAAGCAAGAATATGATTTAGGAGTTTGGTTAAGAGAACGATACAGCAGTCTGTTGGGATCCGTTTACTCTCCGGATATTCTAAAAGTCCAGACGACTGACGTCAGCAGGACCAAAATGAGTGCCTTAGCTTTGTTGTCAGGTCTGTGGCCACCACAATCTCAACAACAGTTCATTCAAAATTTCATCTGGCAACCGATACCTTACGACTATACACCAACAAAGCAAGATTTCGTAAGTATTTAACACGCTAGTATTCAAATTTCTCTGAGGTTGATCAAGTTCAAAAACGTACGCAGAATTTTGTTAAGAGGTGGCAAGAGTTATAAAAGTAAACTTGGACACCCGGTTATCGTATTGCAATTAGGTCATAAACGATAATTCAAACGTTGTAAGTGCTATTCGGGAAATTTTCAGACGTAAAAGTTTAATAACTGGAAATATGAAGTAACCTTAATGAACTTTTACACTTTATTCCACGCTCATGATCAAATTTGTATGAAAATAAAAGTATTTTAATTTAACAACGTAACATTTATAAACAAATAAGACACAAAACACGTGATGACATTTAAACTCATTCATGGGAAAAAAGTCATTTCATCATTCACAGTTGTCATCAGAAGTTAATCGTTGTTATTATTAAAACATCATTAGATAGAAAAAGAGAATCTACACAAGATCAATTGATCTTGTGTGGTTTCTCTTTTTCTAACTACTTTATACACAAGTTAACAGAAGTATCTCTATATAAAACATCATTGTTTGTGAATTATTTTAGTTAATTACAGCTCCCAGCATTAGATGTAAGGCGTACAAGAAAAAATACAAAGACATACTGAACAGCAAGATGGCCAAAAAAAATCAAGAAACGTACGCTGACCTTATAGAATATATAAAAAATAGTACAGGTTTGAAAAGTATAGAACCGAAAAACGCTTTAGAGTTGTTCTCCGGTCTTGATGCGATAGTAAGTTGTATTTTAAATTATTTTAGAATTTAGATACAAAAATAGTCCATGGTTTTATGAAGACGCTGACATTTTCGCCGTTTTACAAGACGACTAAAAATGTCAGCTGCCTAAGCCTGCATTGCAAAACACGATATGATGACAGTCCGGTTGAACAATAGTTAGTTTTTACAAAACAGCGTCGGATAGTCGTTTTGTAAAACAGCTAAAACATTTCGGCTGCAACATAATATATTATGAGAGTATTAGTATAGTTTTGGCAATTGGCTTAGAAGTTAGATTTTAAAGAATCGATGGCACAAAGGTCAGAAAAAGTGTCGCTTAAAAATAGAAAATAAATAGGCAATGGTGGCTGCTCAAGTGCTCACCTCATGTCATGTAACCATGTAATCTTGTCTCTTCAGAACACAAGGAATGCGCAGTCCAATTCAGTGGCTGTTAACAGACTGCGACTATACACACGTTTACTATTTAAGCAACATTTTTCTTCTTAAGTAAAGTGTTTTTAACATTGGAAATGTTTATGTTCGTATATGGGGGCAGAGTTACGAGTTTTCGTTCAAGGCCAAAAGACAACGGTGTCGCGATCAAGTGAGGAGCAATCATGCAAAATTGAACAAGTGCAATTTTTTCGAAATGTGTTTTATATCATGTCTAGTTAATTGAGAGGTATTTGCGACGATCTGCGGTGTTATTTTTGAGCAAATGTTAATAAATACTGTAGAAAAATCCATTTAAAAGTTAAGTAATCAAGCAAAAGTCAACGCGTATATAACAGAAGAATAATAGGGTTATTCCTGACAAAACTAAACAGTGCATTGATAAATATTGTGTGTATAATAAACAGTTAATTATATTTCATATATGCTGTTATCATTTCCAATGTCCTCGATGGTTGCAAGGTTTGCGAAATCTGTGAATTTTTAAGTAAGATCTGTATTATTTTCAGGAAAAGTACGGTTTACAATTACCTGAATGGACAAACGAGGTTTTTCCTAATCCAATGGGTGAATATGCTACTTTGCATTATCGTTATCAAACACACGAAAAGAAAATGAAACGTGCCACTTCCGGTAATTGAACATTTTCAACTTTACTTAAAATTTTTTTTAATGTCCCTACTTACTCGATCGCCATGTAGAGAAGAAAAAAACGAACAAGTGTGAGTTAAGACTCGCGCGCCGAGAGTTTCGTACCACCAACTATAAAATTATTTACCTTTGAATTTCAAAAAACTATTGGAACCATTGTAAACACTTTCCTGTAAAGTATATGTATATCTACCTCTAACACCACTCGTTTTTTCAAAATTTTAACTGTACTAGTTTTGGAAACAGGAAATCAGTTTTCGAGATGCGTTTTCAGGAAAATTTCGAAAACTACGTAAATAAAATTCTGAAAAAAAAAGCGTTGAGATCCTGAAGAAAAGCCTTTTACAAGTGATATTCCCCATGACCGAACACAAAATTATTTTTGGGGAATAACAAACTTTGCTCCCCCACCCCATTTACGGGAAAGTATTTTTTTAGGTTCTGAAAAAAAAATGAAATCCTTAAGAAAAACCCTTTAAAAGTGATACTCCCCAGTCCTCATGACCGAACACAAAGATATTTTTTGGGAGGTGTCAAACTTAGCTTCCTTCCCGCAATTTACGAGCAAATATTTTTTTAGGCTCTGACTAATGGAAGAAAAGCTTATTATAACTATGCCAAATTTTAGCTTGATACTTTTGTTTACTTCAGAGAAATTCGACAGTGACAAACATACGGACAAACGAGTGACCCCGTAAGGGTTACATTTTTTTCCCTTTTGAGGTAGGTACGGAACCATTAAAACCTTGTTCAGTATACAATTTTTTCCCGTACTACTCGGCTTAACTCAAAAACCGAATATTAATTAAATTCGCACATCCCTGACTCATATAATAATATAGTTACGGTGATAATAATTATCTAGATTAAATCCGTAATAAAACGGATTACATAGCACCGAATACGCCTGCAACATAATATAAATAATTACAAAAAATTTCTAAATTTCAGGTTACTTATTAGATAAAATAATATCTGATTTTAAAGAGAAATTAAAAAATAATGATACAACAAAGATGCATTTATATTCAGCCCATGAAACGAACCTTGGTCAAATGCTTTGCAATTTGGATATATTTGATGATCAGGTTCCACCATTCGCTTCGGCTATTATTTGGGAATTCCATCAAACTCCTGAAACTAATGGAATTATGGTAAAATTGTCAAAATATTTGAAAATTATAGACTACACACTAACTTTTGCCGGTGGCTAAGCCCACGTCAACATAAGAGCGCCATAAAAAAATCCCTATATACGCGGAAACCGCAAGGCGTGGTACATTCAGGAAGAACCGGCTTTTCATGCGATTTTTAGGAAAAGCCAACGAACATGGAAAAAATACGAAACCGGAAACTACTGAATCGACCGGAAGGAGGTTATGTATTAATTCGGGTCATAAATTACCTGCATGCAAAATTTCATTCAGATTCGTTGCGCCGTTGAGATATGATTGAGTAACAAACATATAAACATTCTTACAGATTTTTAGATTATTTTATACTATACCTAGACTATAAAAGATGATTTAGTACAAGCAAAATTTACCTTGCGTGCATATTGATAGGGAACATTAAAAAAAAAGTTCCGTTAAACAAAATCAAAATTAATTAATTCAAATGTTTTTTTAGATGTATTATCAAAATTATAAAACAGCTGAACCTCATCTTCTAACGCTCCCAGGTTGTGACTCGTTGTGTCCAGTTGATGAATTTAAAAATTTGCTGTCATACTTTCTAGATGAAAAGGACGATATGTGTGACTAAAATGGAAATATTTTAATTTAGGCAATGTCATATTTATTTTTAATTATGTTCGGTATGTGATTTTTTTTCCACATCAATAAAACACACGATTTGAGTATTTCTGTTTTGTTTTTTATTAGATACTTTTAAATAACTAAATGTTTAAGTAAGCATTTCTTCACCTAACCAGCTTTTTAAATAAAATCTATAAATTTTGAAAAAACTTCATATTTTTTTCATGTTTATTTGACTAATCTAAAATGGAAACCTCGTTTAAGTTTTTCCTTTTTAACACGCTTATATTAGTTCCACCTGTATGTATGTTTGTATATAAGTAACGGATTCTTTGAACGCGATTTTCATCCACTTCAAAACTTCAGATTGAACTGAAACTTTGCACACTTATCAAGGACCGATGACAATACAATAATTCCATAAGTCCCATTATCCTGACCAGGATCTCCAGGACTAAAAAAATAAATTATAATTTAAAAATACTAAAAACACGCTTTAATGAACTAAAAAGTAAAAAATAATTAATTTTATTGTAAACAAGCGTGGGTAGTATGAAAATATGGTACAAAGCAACTCACGCTTTTTTACAATAAAATTAATTATATTTTACTTTTTAGTTCATTAAACCGTGTTTTTAGTTTTTTAAATTATAATTAATTAATTACCAAATGGTTTCGACGGAGAAGAATAAGTTTTTCCATCAAAATTTCCATTCTTTATTCTGTTATTTTCCATAAAACTTTTGACTATAGTTAGGTAACGTGGCTCTATTTTTTATACGAGTGGGTGCAAATTTCGAATATAATCAGAAACATAATATTAAGATTTGTTTTATCAACAACACATCAAAATTTAAATTCAATACCACTGATGTATTTGTATCTGTTCTTGTTATTATAGTAGGGAAGCCCTCGACCACGATTTTAATTATTTTTCAATAGATTATACCTATCTCCATGAGGAAAAAATTCCATTGCCACTGACGTTTCTGGGGTTGTTAAAGGAGTAAATTTACTTATCGGATATGTAAAATTAAACAAGCCGTGAGGTGGGTCATTTATTAGGACTAAAGTGCGACCCTTGAAGTCCACACGACGAACTTCGCAGTTTGATAATTAAAACATAATTATTATTTATTTTTAACAATAATTTAAAAAAAAAACGGCTGAACCGATTTTTATAAAATTTATATCGGATCAAAATGACGTTAACACGCCTCGATTGACACCCTTACGAAGTCGATATAATTTTTTATTCGCGAGATATTGTGTAAAATCTACTTTTTTGGAGTCTATTTGGTTAAGAAAAAAGAACGGCTGAACCGATTTTGAAAAAATTTCTTTCAGATCATATTTACGTTAATACGCGTCGATTAGCACCCTAACGTAGTCGATATCATTTTTCATTCTCGATATTTCGTCTTAGAAAGAAATGGACGTACCTACGTACATACGTACACACATACATCTTTCTAAAAATAGTGTAAAAATAGTGTAGTGACCTTGAAACATAAAAATTTGTTATACATTTTGATTTCGATTTTCGGACCCATTACAATAACTTCCAATGGGAAGTGAATAAATGATCCAAATTTTTTATCGCGATACGTCAGTTTCCTTGTTTTTCTAATAAAGATAATGTTAGTCAATATGGGAAAAATAATAACTGACATTTTCCGTTTCGCCCGCTGTCCTGGTGAGGGATAATTTAAATTATTCTGACACTTAGGTGATATTGTCATCACAGCACGTCAGTTTCTCATGTAATTACATGTTTATGATGACGGAGAATCGAAAAAATATATCAACTGACAATTTGGCCATTGTGTGCGAAAGGGGTGGTGTTTTGTCTTGTAAAATTTTTAAGCACTCTCGAGTTATAGCGACACGTCTATTTCCTACGTTAGATAATTGATAATGCTCTGAAAGGGGTGGGAAAAATGATAACTTACATTTTCAGCCTTGCAGGTGGCATAAATGTTGTGTTTCCAGTAGTAGATTTAGAGGGGGGTTAGGGGGTTCAAACCCCCCGAAATTTTTGGCAACGCATAGAACGCATAGAAAAGGACATTCGATTCATATCTTAGCGACGTTGGGCGTTGCATATTTTCGATATTTTTTTTTAAATTTTCGCGTGTAAAAAACTGATTTGGTGAGGTAAGTATCAATATAATGTACCTAGGTACTTGCAAATAAATACTTCGAACCCCCTCCCCGAAATATTTTTCTGATTCCGCCCCTGTGTGTTACTTACTTTATAAAGAGAAAAATCGAAACTTTATAAGTACTGCTATGCTTCTATGCAATAAATATAAATAGGTACCTACCTAAATATTGTGCTCATTTGTTACAATCATTAAAAAAAAATAAAATATGCAGTAGAGGATTGTATATGAATTGTCAATACACATATTTGAAAATGTTATCGATATTTATCGATAACATTTTCAAATATGTGTATTGTCAATTCATATACAATCGCCTACTGCATATTTTATTTTTCTTTTAATGATTGGACATTTTGAATGATACAATCATTAAAAGAAAAATAAAATATGCAGTAGACGATTGTATATGAATTGACAATACACATATTTGAAAATATCGATAACATTTTCAAATATGTGTATTGTCAATTCATATACAATCGTCTACTGCATATTTTATTTTTCTTTTAATGATTGTATCATGCAAAATACCCAAAAAAATTAATGACTAAAAAAGTAACATACAAAAAAAACTATACCTGTCTTTGCTATTACGCAGTCGGGTAAAAAAACCTCTCTGTACTGTTTGTTAGAATAGATAAAAAATACATCCTCTCTCTCTTCCAAATTATAATTAGATATGATAACAATATTATGATTAGGGTAACTTATTACTTTTGTGACATAATTTGTTTTATTTACTATTTATTGTATTTGGCCCTCTTGTCTCATAGTCATGGCCTGGATAGTTGAAAATATATGAGAACAAAGTCAGCTATTTATTATTGTCCTTGAACTTATGTCGTAAAAACTAATCAAGGGCTCAATGTCCCCTTCACTTTACAAAGCTATATATTATTGTTGACGCTATCTATGTTTTTTTTCTTTCTTTCTATAAATCTTTCGTAACATTCTTATACGACATACAATGCAAACAAAATTTGAGTAATTTTCAAATTAGGTATTTTTCAAAACTTTTTCAAGAAAATATTATTTTTAAATTACAATTTTCTTCTAACAGAAAAATAAATGATATTTATCAAATTAAAATTATTTCCATCTACTAATACAATACATTTTTACAAATGTTTTTTTTTCTAAATAATATTACTTATTAATTGTTTTTTTATTTGAATTTAAAATAATATGTACCTACTTATACAAATTATTTACAAAGTGTGCATATATCTATATAATAAAAATCAATTGCTGTTCGTTAATCTCGCTAAAACTCAAAAACGGCTTAACCGATTTGAATAATTTTTTTTGTTTTATTCGCTCTAATACAGGGGTGGTTTAAAAACAAAAATTAAAATCGGTCAAGCCGTTTTTGAGTTTTAGCGAGACTAACGAACAGCTATAATAACTGAAGCGAGCAAGCGAAGCGAGTGAGTAATATATTAATAAATCATAAATTCATGCCATCCGGGAACGAACGAGCGAAGCGAGTGAGTAATTTATTAATAAATCATATATCCGTAGCACCCGGGAGCGAACGAGCGAAGCGAGTGAGTAATGTAATAATAAATCATAAATTCATATCACTCGGGAGCGAACGAGCGAAGCGAGTGAGTAATTTATTAATAAATCATATATCCGTAGCACCCGGGAGCAAACGAGCGGAGCGAGTGCGAACTGTATTAATAAATCATAAATTCATATCACCCGGGGGCCGGGAGCGAACGAGCGAAGCGAGTGAGTAGTGTATTAATAAAGTTCGAGCGTAGCGAGTGAGAAATGTAATAATAATATTCGAGCGAACGAGCGAAGCGAGTTAGTAATGTATTAATAATATTCAAGCGAACGAGCGAAGCGAGTGAGTAATGTATTAATAACTCATAAATTCATAGCACCCGGGCGAAGTCGGACCAGGCCGCTAGTATTATATAACTATTTCTGCCACCAATTGATAAAATCTTTTGGTAAATGTGGTAAAATGGTATTATAATAATTAATATACAGTGTAAAAAATGGCCCATGTATTTTACACTACACGGTACAGAAACTTCCAGTCGCGTACAGACACACTGTACAGACACACACACTTTCAACTTTCAAAGTAGATTTAGCATTTTTTGACATTCAGCGTTTTAAAACGCGACAAACTAAGACAATTTTGCACGGAACCTTAGCTATCAATAGAATAATACGTTAAGATGACAATTAATGACTAAAATTCCAACAACAAAAATTAGAAATTATGTATTTCGAACAAAAAGTGAAGATAAAATTATAACTTTCGCTAAAAAAATTCGCCCAAATTTGCTATTTTTTGCTAGAATTGATCAAGAACATGATTTTTTGCTTAGCTCAAATGTTCTATTTAAAAGGATTATTTAGGCTTGGAACTAGTACCTACCTACAGTTAAAACACCTAAACTTTTTAGTTCGAATGTACATATTATAATAAAATCTTACATTATTTTGAGTTGTACAATATCATGCTACAAACACACATTTATTACATACTATTTAAGAGCAAATAACATCCCACACTTTTGAAATATTCTTGAGGCACTTCAGTCAACATCCTTGTCTCAAGAACAACAATTATTGTTATCGCGGAAGTGGAAATGAATTAAATCTATTTTTAAAACAAAAAAAAAAATTGTATTTAATTGTTGATAAATATTCGATAAATATTTTAACGAGATAACAACCCCGCATCTCTTAAAATTAAACCATCAAAAAATATTTTGGTAGTCTTATTTTGAAACGAAACGAGACATAACTACCTATAACAATTTTCAATATGAACAGAGTTAATAAACTGTTTTTAAATTATTTATTTTTATTTTTTGTTATGGAAGTTTCGTCAACTCTGTTACAAGTTCATATGGTAAGTTCCATTATTGTTTTTATAAGAAGCAACAAAATATAATGAAATCAAAAATATATCAGAAAAATAATTTATACATTTTTTATCAGATTATGCGACATGGCGCCCGAACGCCTGTTAAACTAGCTGATTATCCCACCGACCCATATAAGGATAAATCGTATTATCCTTTAGCAAGCGGCGACTTAACAAATGTAAGATATTATTTTTATTATCGTAATTAGTAGGATTAGAAGAATTTTGTATTTTCGTTCTTGAAAATTCAGAATTTTGCTGTTTTTTATTAAAAAAAAGACTAGAAAAATTCTGTGCTCCCATTTATGATTGCGACAATTAAGATCGAGCCATGCTTGATGTAAAACTAAGATATACCAAAAATTAGTTGATTCGGTCTTCTACAGGGTGTTTTATAAGCAAAGTTGTAAAAATGACCAAGAAAAAATACCTTTAAATATAGAAAAAAACCGCGAAGAAAATATGTTTTAGTGTGCATTTTTATAATCCCAAACCCAATTTCAGAAAATATATCAAAAAAAAAATAAAAAATTCGTTATAACAACACAAAATTAACAAATTTTATTATTTATTATTATTTCTGAAATTAGGTATGGGGTTATAAAATTGCATTCTAAACAACATTCTTAGTAGATTTTTTATTTCGAAAAATAAAGGTATTTTTTCTTGGTCACTTTTAGAACTTTGCTTATAAAACACTCTGTAGAATACCGAATCAACTCATTTTTGATCACCTTAGCTTTACATCAAGCAGAACTCGAGCCCCAAATACCATTCCGAAATTCGAAATTTTTTGTTCTTTACACCTCTTGTTACATCTATCCTGGGACATACTATAGTCTGTAGGTATATTCTTTTATATTAATTATAGACGATTTTAAACTCGGTCTGTGGTCAGATATGAATAAAGTTATTATAATTATGTGCCACTTAATTTGTAAATATCTCATTTTTTCAGAGGACAGTGTGGTATAACGGTTAGCGTAGCGGCGTTTGGATCACACTGTCGTGGGTTCTAATCCCACCTCCGCTCATGGATGTTTTGTGATGTCATTTAGTTTTAAGAGAATTGTTATTTAATGCATTTAAGACGCTAATGACCTAAGTTGTCGACGCGTCTATAATCTATAATAAAATAAATAAAATAAAATCATTTTTTTCAGCATGGAAAAAAACAATTAGTAGATTTGGGTCGATACTTACGGGAACGCTACCAGAATATATTAGGCGACCTGTTTGTAATCGGTTCAGTGGACGTACAAACAACCGCGGTAACCAGAACCCAAACCAGTGCGCTGTCTTTACTTGCTGGTCTTTATGAGCCGACTCCATTGGAGCAATTCGATGACGATATTAACTGGCAACCCGTACCTTACCACTTTCTGCCGTTGAAACAGGACAAGGCAAGTGATATTATGATATTTTATTCTCTAATCATTACTGTATACAGTAAGCCCTGACTTGCACACTTAACGAGGGTCCAGACCACTTCCTCCCACTTTCAATTTTTTTGTTTACATGTTCCCAATCGAATTTTTAAAGCTATGCTTCTATAAGCGCGTTAGACGATTTCTGGCAGGGGAAAAACTTATAGGTTCGCGTCACGGTGTAAGCCGTCACGCTCATGTTATTAATAGTAGATTGTATGTCTAGATACGTAATGGGCCATATTACGGCGAGTGATGACAGTATGTAAAAACGAGCGATAGCGAGTTTTTACAGTCACACGAGCTGTAATACCATTACGTACGAGACATATATGGTATTTTTTGCCATACCCACTACAAAATACCTACTTTTTACGTAATTTTCAAAGAATTCTGACAGTTCATTGGCGTCGCCATCTTTTCTTCTAGTTTTCCGCGAAGTTCGTGTAAGTAAGTAATGACAGGCGTACGCAAGTGTACGCAGGCGTATAGAGCGAATTAACAGAAAGTAAACCATTTTCCGCACACCTGCCTATTAAATGGGTCATTAATGGCCGCTGTACATACATCGAAAGTAGCTATTTTGTAGTGGGTATGGCAAAAAAGTGTATCTATAGCTATGGCCAGCGGTGAAAGTAATAAACTGGCGCACGCGCAGTGGCCTATGTAAAATTAATATCTGAGAGTTTTATAGGACACAAAAAATAAAATAGCGTCAGATTTCAAAATGGCGGCCATATGTATTTTTGTAAAAATTATCCGATATTTTTGAAAATTGATATTTAAGAGTTTTATAGGACAACAAAAAAATAAAATGGCGTCAGATTTCAAAATGGCGGCCACATGCACTTTTGTAAAAATTATCCGATCTTTTTGAAAATTGATATTTAAGAGTTTTATAGGACACAAAAAAATAAAATGGCGTCAGATTTCAAAATGGCGGCCACATGTACTTTTGTAGAAATTATCCGCTCTTTTTGAAAATTGATATTTAAGAGTTTTATAGGACACAAAAAAATAAAATTGCGTTAGATTTCAAAATGGCGGTCAAATAGTAGCTTTTCAATTGTATTGTCTATAGCTTTGATAAATTCGGTTTTATATACAATACGTAAAAAGCATACTTCTGTCGGGTGTCCCATGACACCTCTTGACTTTTTTTTTATCCGAGAGCAGAAGAGGGATTTTATATTAATCGCAAGCAAACATTGATTATAACTCTGCAGGCGCGGACTGGCCAGGGGCGCTGGAGCATTCCGGACCCCCGGAGTTGGAGAAGGCCCGGGCTCTACCATTTCCTAATTCCAACAAATTACTCAAGTCTCGCCCTCGGGCCCTTACAAATGTTAGCAACCTTGAAAAAATATAGCCAGTTCGCGCTTGACCTCCTCCACCGATTTCAAAAAAGTTTTCAGTTCCAATTAGCATTTAAATCATGTACCTATAAACTTTATTGTGGTCAAAAAATACGTTGTCGCTGATTTTAAAAAAACTTTGAAATTCTTTCGCATTTTAGCATATAGGCGGAATCCTACCATTATTATAAACACCACCTGCACGACTTCGCTTCGCAGGGAGAGAATTTCTCGCGAGGGAATAATTATTCATAAATTTTTAGCACCCGGGCGAACCCGGTCCGGCCCCACTAGTCAAAAATAAAATAAAACAATCAAGCAAACAATCAAACATGTTAGATCTTCTGTAATTGGGCTATGCCTGTAGAAAGATGAAATAAATAAATAAATATGAATAAAGCAAACAATAGATAGTAAAAACTATTTTTTTTTTTTCAGCTTATAATGACCCCAATAGCTAACTGCATCAACCAAAATACTGACTACATATTTGCAGCGACGAACATAGATTCTATCAAGCAAATTCTAGCATTTAAAGACGATATAAATTATATAAAGAAACACACTGGATTAATAGAAATTACTACACTTAAAGCTTTGGGATTGTATACAACTTTAGAAGCAGAGGTACTACCTGAAATTCAATCTCTTATTATTTCATTTGAACATGAATCTCCATTTTGATACATTTCATTAAATTGTTTTTTTAGGAAAATTTAAATTTAACATTACCAGATTGGACCAAAGAAGTGTATCCCAAAAAACTGGCTGAAATATGTTCACTTGAATATATTTTTCAAACATACACCGATAGAATGAAAGCCAGAAGCAGCGGTATTGTAAAATGATTTATTACTATTTACTACATAATAATATAAAACAAAGTCCCCCGCAGCGTCTGTCTGTGTTCGATTTTCTTCGTAACTACTGAACGGATTTGGTTCCGGTTTTCACGATTAGATAGATTGATTCACGAGGACGGTTTAGATGTATAATTGAAACTGGCTGGCTCGGCTTCGCCTGGATAAAAATCGCGGATAATCTCAAAAGACCGATTTCAAAAAAAATTTCATTCTTCGATGGTTGATATTTTGCAGTAATGTATTAATAAATCATACATTCATAGCACCCGGGCGAAGCCGAACCGAGCCGCTATTATAAAATAAAATTAAAACGGTGTACTTACTTTTATTACGAAAAATGTGTTGTAGGAAATCTCCTTCACAAAATAATATCGGACTCAAATGCAATGGCAAATGGTAAAAATGATCACAAGATGTATATTTATGCAGGTCACGAGTCCACTGTGGCACATATGCTTAGAGCTCTAGATGTATTCTACCCTCACGTTCCAAAATTCGCTTCGCACATCCTTTTCGAAGTACACAGAGAACAAAACAAAGTGGGATTCAAGGTTTGTTTAATTCATGGCCGTCTAAATATATACAGGACCGTATAGCTAGATTACAAAATATTGGTTATTTTTAACGTAGACACAGATAGGGCATTAGCATTTTAAGGTAGAGAATTGTCCCTTTATGTTCCCTCCTAGCTACGGCCCTATACCAGATAATGGTTCAATCTCAAATCAAAAAAAAATAGATACAAAATAGTGTTATACGCAAACTACAAGATACACAAAGTCCCCGCCTACTTATCTTCCACCAGTTTGTAAATTTAAATAATTTTATTACAGATTTATCATCAGAATTTCACGACAGTGGATCCACATCTTTTAACAATTCCTGGTTGTAAAAGCTTCTGTCCCATAAATGAATTCAAGAAGATTGTTTCCTATCTTATAATGCCTAACAATACTGCTTGCTAAAATATTTTTAGCATGCATTTTTCATAGAAGCAATAAACTGGTAATATTTTTATTATTTATCTATCTAAAGCTTTAATATTGTTAAATCCCGCCACTCTATAAAAATTATTAAGTGTCGCCACAAAATAGTAACCATTGATTAGATTTTACGATATCATAACACACTTGAATAATGAATTAGTAAAATAAAATAGATAAAAAAAATAATTTTTGTTTTTTTATTGTGTTTATTTACTCTACCTATTAATATGACTTTTTGCTACATTATGTGTTTTTAGGACAACAACAAATAATCTGAAGTTCTGTTAATATTACTATTTTAGCAATGAAAACTGATTTTTATAACACTGAAAATACACGATTTCAAGATGATCTAAATTCTATACCCCCATACAACGAAGCAAAAATAAATGCAATAAATCGTGTAGTCTGAGTTATTATTTTGAGTGGTAGGGGTGACCCCCAGGTATAACACACTAAAAGTCCCAGCCGAGTTTGCAAGCTTTGGGCGGAAGAGGGGTGAAAATGTCCCATTTTTTGGTTTTTCGTAAATATCTCGAAAACTAAGCGTCCTAGAAAAAAAAACTTTTCATAAATAATGAAGCTGATTACATTTCCTACAAAATGGTATATAATTTTTTTTTAGGAGCAATACAAATACCTCTCACCTTAACGAGACGTAAAATATGAACATTTTGCCAAATAACTCTACGCCCCCTTTTGACCCCCTCAGAAGTTGAATTTCGAAAAATCCTTTATTAGTGGCTGTTTTTATCACAAAAGAAACATTTTGTCCAAATTTCACGTTTCTATCTTCAGTGGTTTTTTCTCTGAATATACCGACCTACGAACGCCTCCTGAGTCCTGGGGTGGGGATAGAAAAAAAATCTGGTCCAAAAAGGTTGTCCTGTGTCTGCCGAGTCCAACGGTATCCTCATTTTTGTTCTCGGACGATTTTTTCCAGAGATATAGACTGTTGTAATAATTTGCCCCTGAACAGTAGGCAACCGGCTCCTACACGTCCGGTCGGGGAGCACCACTTCTTAAATGTAACCTATAGGTATGTACTTGAATCGTGGCAAGTTTCATCTCAGCAGGAAAAAGTGCAAGGTTGGACCCCTTAGGTTCCCTATTATAGGTAAAATGGACAATAAACATTAATTTTTGACTTCTCCACCGCCCGCCTCTCCCTTTGTATTGCTCCTAAAAAAAATTAATTATTTTGTAGGAAATTTAATCAGCTTCATTATTTATACAGAGTTTTTTTTTCTAGGACGCTTAGTTTTCGAGATATTTACGAAAAACCAAAAAATGGGACCTTTTCACCCCCCTCCCTCCCAAAGCTCGCATCCACCGGCTGGGGACTTTTAGTATGTTATACCTGGGGGTCACCCCTACCTCTTAAAATAATAATCCAGACTACACGATTTATTGCATTTATTTGCCAATTTCGGATCTTCGTTGACAGAACTATACAGTGACTCTTTTGTGAATGTATTAAGATTTTAACAACTCACGTAACGAATTAAGTGCACATTAATATATTTTTGTAACACATATTTGAAATGTACATTTCGTGCCTCTAGTTGGCTGCTTAAAATAATATATATCACACGCGTACAATAATGCAATATTTTATGTAATACGGCAATATAGTTAGGCGTGCGTAAAATATAGATTGTGACAGTCATGAGCGTAAATTAAATTTAACAACAACCTCTAAATATTTTCGTCTGAAAAAATTACTGCCTTTTTGCAACACTAAAACGTATCTTTTGCCCAAGTTTCAACTTCATAGAAATTTTTTTGTCAAAAAAAATTAAAAACCAAAAAACCAGTTTTCCGCCATTTTTTCAAAAAATGTTGAGTTTAGGGTAAAAATGATGGATACAAAAGTTGTACATCTTTTTATTTCCTAAAACTTTTACATTTAATTTTTTTCGATAGGATGCACAGTTTAGCCATAAATCGCGAAAAACTGTTTTCAACCCTTAAAACCAATCCCATTCCACCCCGGATAGCAGCTGTCGGTTCGATTTTTTCCCCCTCTTTTTCAATAGCTTGTTCGACAATATACCGCTGTCAGATTGCTGTAACGAATTTTTTTGGTGTTCGAACACTATTTCTGCTGAACTATAATACAGTATTTTATGTGAGACGAGATCGACAGTATAGGTAGTGTGCGTTGCTATGGTAACGAATTAAATAAATATTGGATCAAGCTCAATATTTTTAGTATACGTATGTATAGTGCTGTCAGTGAATTTAAGGTGTTTGACATTAATCCATTAAAGCTCTAAATTTGAAAATGTACATTTCAAATATGTGTCACAAAAAATAATGTATATACAACTCGTACAATTAAGTATAAGACGCGAGTGGTAAAGTTTGCACGCGAGGCGCAGGCGAGAGTGCCAACACCCCGAGCGTCTTATACTTAATTGTACGAGTTGTATAAACTACTGAGATATAACACAAATAATATTTTTTTAACAAATACACTAATTATTTATACTTTAAGCTAAAAGAACATTATATTCAAGTAATCATTGATAATATTCTAGTTATCGTGTCTGAAATGTGAAACGTTGCAATTATTCCGATGTGTCTGGTTTATTCATTCGCCGCATTAAGGTAAAATACGAATAAGAAGCGTTCATTATCTAGAAATGAAAATATAATTGAAAACATAGTACTGGGCCCGAAAACTGGTATCGCCCTAGGGCAGTGGTCAGTAAACTGCGGCTCGCGAGCCACATGCGGCTCTTGAGCTACGTATGTGCGGCTCTTACGAAAGACGTGTTTAAAATACATTTTTTTTAATTCAAGTGTTACGCTTTTTTTAATCGACAGTGTCTATAAATTTAATAGTATTTTAATACAATTTCCAATCAGTCAGTCTGTTATATCTAAATTTAAATAATTTTTACCAATAAATAAAATTAATTATAATAACATAATGAAGTATGATATCTATTATCTAAAGTCTATCCCATAATTGTAGAAATTAAACAAATGAATAACGTTTATTTTAAGTTGGCAACATGTAAAAAATTTCAAAATTATGATTAGATTATTTATATTTTCCAAGTTTACTGTTTTAGCACTGTTTTACTAAATAAAAATTCGACTGATGACCAGTCCTATACTTCCCACCTAGTAAATATTTGCAAAAAATAAACACTCTTTTTTTTTTTATTCTTTGACTAGGCCCAAATAACCTTAGCTGTTGGCGGTCTTTAAAACACAAGTTAATTTTTATTCTTTGAAAAAAGCATGGCCCTCTTTTTTGTTTGGTGATCTTAACTTAATATAGCAAAAATCATGGTTACCTTGATTTACGTACAGTTTTTATTTTTTTTAGTAAAATATTTTTTTTCTCGAAAACTATACATTTTAGAGAAAAAAAATATTTACATTTTTTTCATATTATAACATCTAGAATTCATTTATATTTTTTTTTACCTATGTTAATACGTGACATTGAGGACGTTTTTTTGAATATCTCAGGATCCACTGAACCGATTTGACTCAAAATCTAATCAGATCTAAGTTAAAGGCTGATAAACACAATAGAACAATCGGCATGCCCGTATGTTGTTCCGTTCTTAAGATATCGAAGGCGAAAAATTGACCACATACACACATACACACACACACACATACACACACACATACACACACACACACACACACACACACACATACAGACATCAGTCAGAAAATGATCTTAAACGATTACTAGGGTCTCAAAACGTGAAAATCTGTTAAAATCTCGAAATATTGTTTTCGGACTGAATCCATTACTTCCCTACCATAGTAGAGGTGGGAAGTAAAAATAAAAATTAACCAAGGAAACGGAAAATAAAATAATGTCATTTTTAAATAACAAAATATTAGATTTGACTTTTCAAAAAGTAAATTGGAATTAATCATGCTAAATTCTTTAAAAAAAGAAGAGAAATAGCTTCAATGAACAGTTATAACGTTCAAATACATTTCTACGCAATAATATTGCAGCTCGTGTTGTGATGTTCTAATATATTTTACAAAAATCGTCATTCCTTAAACCTTCATACTGTTTACTGGAAAGAAATATTTGGAAAAGTGAACAAGTATTATGTAAATTTTAAAATAATAATATACAAATGTAACATTCTTAATAAATAATAAAGTACATTTTACAGTTATGTATCTTTATATTATAATATTATGCACAAATAGTAATACCTGATGTAAATTGTTCGTTGATCAAGAGGCGCAAAAAAAATAGAACAAAATATATGTATTTGCTATATTTTTTTATGAATTATTTTTCTTTTTATTGTACAATTTCGTCATTTACAATTCAATGTTTTTAAATAAAAGTATAAATTTAAAATTTAAATGATACAAGTATGATACACACACAGAAAGATTGATAAAAATTGTAATGTCAATATGATAATAATTTTTTCAAACTTCATATAACAAATTAAACAGCTATAAAACATTAATTTTTTATCACAAATTTTTAAAATTTAGTTAATAAAATATAGTGAAACAACACATTCTGACTATTTTAACGAATTTTGTCGTTTTGAAATTATGACATCTTGAATTTGATGACAGTGATTTATTTAGTTATTTAAGTAAAACTTACACGATACACCACCTTAGAAAGCTTTTTTTACAATAGAGAAAAGTCATACGTTATTCATTTGTTTAATTTCTACAATTATGGGATGGACTATATATCTAATTTTATACAGTATAGGTACCTATAGTTTTAACCGACTTCCAGAAACAGGGTTCTTTTAAAGAAATTTGGTTCTCAAAAAAAATCTAAACCGTTGTACTGCTGATATTTGGCTCTTTTGACTAATGAGTTTGCCTACTACTGCACTAGGGCCTAGGGCCTGGGCTGCTATGAAAGCAAGATTTTGTTTTTGACTAATGCACTGGCAGATTAGTGTGCGTTAATACAGAGTGCGTAAGTTTAGTCTGAATTCCTCGAACAACTCGTACAAAAAAATCCCAGATCATCTACGCCCTAAATTCAATTCATATCTCGGGAACTATCAGCGCAATTCTCAAATAATGGCATATGGGTGAAATCAAAATTTCATAGTCTATCGAAATTTGAAAAAAAAAAAATTGGGGGTGCTATTAGAAAAAAGGCGATGACGTCGCACCGGAAAGGGGTGAAACTAAAAAAAGACAACTATCAAAAAGATGCGCGTTAAAAAACACGATTGTCTGAGGGTTTGGCCGCTGATGATCTGGAATTTTTTTATATGGATTATTCTGCACTAAACTTACGCACTGTACCAATAAGAAGGAATATTTAAAATGATATCAATGAGGCGATCAGAAGCAATTAAGCCAAAAAATAATTAATTTACCAACTAATTAAATCGACTAATTATCTACTAATTAATCTTAGACTAAATATCGGATGCAGTATGTAGGTACTTACATTCAGAAAAGTTTGCAGTGACATAACGTACAAGTATCCACCGTAAAGGTATATAGGACGTAGAGATCTCATTAACAATATCATAATTGATTTTTTGATGCTCCTGTTTGTCAAGTACCAGGGACAGTCATAAATGGCGTCTCTAACAGTTATACTCTAAAACAATATAATCATCAAAGTAAAGTACGAATGTACCTAGCTACTGTTTATTGTATTTTTCAATGTTTAGATCGAAATAAGATCCTCTTTTCCTACATGAATCGAAACGCTGATCACAATAAACAATTAACAGAACCCCTTCCAAGTTACATCATTCGATAATAGGTACAGTGTACACCCTCTAATTCTGTCAAGAATATCCAAAGTGTTTTTTCTTACAATCATGAACAAGTAACAAAATACTAAAAATTACCACAGAATCATGTTAGCATCATCAGGAGATGATTTAATCATCTCAGCTGATGATCCCAACATGATTGGCGAAGCGTACGTCGAGAATTGTTAAACGTTTTAGTGTTTTGTGATTATTTTTAATATTTTGTATCTTCACACCAAAAGTTCCATCACTCTTTATGAATGAATACGAGAGTTTTTATAAATTACTTTAATTTTACCAACCTCTGTCGATAACATTGTCCCAAAGTATGTTAGAAATAATAATTGAACAATCGCTGAAACTATATATTGAATTAATCCAGAAATCTTTCCAATATCATTCACCTAAAAAACAAACAAAATATTAAAATATAATAAATAACTTAACCATAGTCTCTATATTTTTAATGAACCTACAGATGATGCTATGTAGGCCCCGACTGCTAAAAAAGTTGTACTAAATAACATTCTAAATGCCAATAGCAAAGAAAGAACATTTCGAAAATTGAAACAAAATTTTATAATATCTTGGTGATGAACTACACAATCCGAAAATGTTTCCTGCAAACTTTGATCATAGTAACCTTCATAAAAAATCTCAGTTTCATTTGATTCAATCAAAACATTCTTCGCCGGTGTCATGAATTTATTATTTAAAGTTTCCCTTAAAAAATAAACTGTATTAAAAACATATTCAGTAATTACTATCTTAACTATAAAAACTTTAAATAAATTGTACCTTCTTCTAAAAAAGCCACTAAAAAGAGAAGAAATAACAAAATTTTAATGTCGGCACCAATTTAATTACTGGGGCTTTTTATACACTTTTATTAAATTGGCGCCGACCTCAAAATATTATTATTTCTCTCTTTTTAGGGGTTTTTTTTGAAGGAGGTTCAATTTTTTTATATAAAAAGTTTTATTTTTTTACTTTTTAGTAGTTTTATAACATAGTTTGCACGTTATTAATCAACTTGATTACTAAACTAGAAAAAAACATCGATTTAAGATACTTATATCTTCATAAACACAACGGAATCAAAATCATCCAAATGGATTTCCTCCTCGCGAGAAGTTAAGGTTGAACAAACATTAAAAAAATATATGTAAATATTATACACGTCGAGCTGAAAATTTCCTTTTTTTTGAAGTCGTTTAAAAATAGAAAATACTGGTTTCTGTCCGTAACGCAAAAACTCCAACGGTAAGCCCTAGCTATTTATTGCGTTTAAAAAATCCAGATAAATGTGACTACTTTCAGCTTGCTACGTCATTCCCTTCGCGATTTTTGTTAGAGTAAGTTAGATCTACCCGGGCAAATTCGAGCAAAGCAGCTATTAAATTATAAAAAGTACTTACCTATTTAAATTTCCAAAACGATTGAAATTCAATGCAAATTTTTTTATATTTTCTTCGCTATCACCAATTTTCGCCATTGAAATGTAAACAAGATTTTTTAAGTTTTGCTTTATAATTTTAAATTGACTTATGGATAATAAAATAAGACCTATGTAAACGGAATCAACGGCTGCGAAAACAACCCCTCCCCAAAGCCTGGCAATTGACTGTATACAGAAAACAATCTCAAAAGTTGGGCTTTCTTGTATATCAAACGGATACCAGCCATCCGATGGAAATTGTCGCGTTGAGTTATCCTCATTTTTCATATTTTGTATTGCTGGACCAACATTCCAGATTGTACAAGCTAAAAATAAAAAATATTAATAAATGAATGCATTATGTATGTATTAGTAGATACATGAAACACCCATTTGACAATGACGTAACATAATGCTGTAGTCAGGAAAAATTCATTTTTCAAACATGTGTCACCGTGGGGATTCTAACCCTAAACTTTCCACTATCGCGGCGGGCTGAGTTAACAATTACTCACACAGTGACACATTTTCAAACAGCCAATTCCTTCCCTTTAAAGCATTCTGTCACTGAAAAACCACCACATGCGAGTCAATATGTTTGTGGTTAGCTCTCGCATGTGAGATGATACGGTAATGTAGCACCGTTAAAATATCGACTCTCACATGTGGTGGTTTTTCAGTGACAGAATACTTTAAAGGGAAGAAGTTGGTTGTTTGAAAATGTGTCATTGTGTGAGTAATTGTTAACTCAGTTCGCCGCGATAGTGAAAAGTTTAGGGTTAGAATCTCTACGGTGACACAGTTTTGAAAAATGATTTTTTCCTGACTACAGCATTATATTACGTCATTGTCAAATCAAGTCAAATAGGTGTTTCATATACTAATGAATACGTAATGCATTCATTTATTTGTATTTAGTCACGACGCCTTTAAATCGTGTTAAACAATCTAAAAAATATAGTTATATTATCTTTTATTAATACAGTTTTGAGATTACGTATTATATAAACAAATGGACCACATACCTACTACAGATTACAAAAGTGAAACTTCTAAGCGCATATGTTATTACAAATGGGAATGCCATATACGTATTTCTACATATAGTCCAGTCACGAGAGCTTAAAAAGGTAGGTCCACCTTGCGTTTAGCGCAGCAAATGATTTTATTTTTTTGTGTCCTCAAACATGTTTAGGAGGTGTCAAATCCAAGTTTGCGACCTCTAAAACAGGGCGGGGGAGTTTTGGTGAGCTAAAAACCATAATTTTTTCGCACTTTTTTCGGTTTTTTGCTTATAACATAAAAACGGCTTGTCCTATCGAAAAAATGGTCCTATTCAAAATTAAAGGGCATGAAATTTACTTAAAAATGCACTAGTCAAATATGTTTTTGTTCCGATTTTTACCGACTCTACAGAACTTAAAAAAAACAAAAAAAAAATAAACTCTTTTTTTGTTTAAAGGCGCTAATCTCAGGAACTACCAGTCTGTAAAAGAAGCAAAGTACTAATCAATGAGACCCTATACGAGTTTTTTAAAAATTCAATCCCAAAGAGTAAAAACGGGAGTGTAGGATTTATTGTAATAACAAAAAATCCTACATCCACGTTTTACTCCCTGTGGGATTGAATTAAAAATATAATCGAATAGCTTATAACCTTCCTTAATAAACGGGCTATCTAACAAAAAAAATCTTTTCAAATCGGACTGGTAGTCTGGTAGTCTGAGATTAGCGCGTTCAAACAAAAAAAAAATAAACTCTTTTTTTGTTTGAACGCCCTAATCTCAGGAACTACAAGTTCGATTAAAAAAAATTTTTTTTTGTTAGATAGCCCGTTTATTGAGGAAGGTTATAGGATATACGAGTTATTTTTAAATTTAACCCCAAAGGGGGTAAAACGTGGGAGTAAGATTTTTTGTAATAACAAAAAATCTTACACCCCCGTTGTACCCCCTTTGGGATTGAATTTAAAAAACTCGAATAACCTGAAACCTTCCTTAATAAACGGGCTATCTAACAAAAAAAATTTTTTTTAATCGGACTTGTGGTTCCTGACATTAGCGCGTTCAAACAATAAAAGAGATTATTTTTTTTTACAGGAACTACCAGTCCGATTTGAAAAAAAATTTTTTTGTTAGATATCCCGTTTATTAAGAAAGGTTATAGGCTATTCGAGTTTTTCAATAGTTAAAAGCTTGAAAAATTCTTTTTTTTCATTTTGGTAAATTTTGGCGATTTTCTAAGTTCTGTAGAGCCGGTAAAAATAGGAACATAAACATATTTGACTAGTACATTTTGAAGTAAATTTTGTGCCCTTTAATTTTGCATAGGGCCATTTTTTCGATAGAACCAGCCGTTTCCATATTATAAGCAAGAAACCGAAAAAAGTGCAAAAAAATCGTGGTTTTCAGCCCACCAAAACTCCCCCGCCCTGTTTTAGAGGTCGCAAACTTGGATTTTAAATCTCCTAAACATGCTTGAGGACACAAAAAAATAAAATCATTTGCTGCACAAAGCGCAAGGTGGACTTCCTCTCGTGACTGGACTAATAGTATAAAATGAAGTCGCTTTCCTAAATGGATTTTGATGCGGTTTTCACCATCAGTTAGATAATTTTTCACGGAAGGTTTATATATATAGCAAACGAGCATAGCGAGTGAGACAGCGAACGAGCGAATCGAGTGATTAATGTAATTCCTAAACCACGCAACGGATTTTGATGCGGTTTTCACCATCAGTTAGATAATTTTTCACGGAAGGCTTATATATATAGCGAACGAGCGAAGCGAGTGAGTAATATAATTATAATATTCAAGCGAACGAGCGAGTAGTGTACTGCACCCGGGCTTTCTTAGCACCTGGGCGAAGCCGGACAGGGCCGTAATGTATAATAATATTCACAAACAACTGAGGATCTAGCCACAACGCGTCGACTGTAAACACACACACATCCATACGTCGTCAGCAGTGCAGAAGAATAGTGGTACAGCATTTCGTCAGATCTTTTCGTTAACGTCTTTCATTACACGCGTTCAGCCTCATGAATCCGATTCACTCTACCGTGCGTAAAGAAGTTTCACTTCAAAAAAATATATACAACAGTGTAACCCTAACAGAGTTATCTATTCAGAATTTAGAAATCAACATTCGATTGAAAATGCTCCGGAGAATAAATAGTCATTTAAATTGTGTGCATTTTAATTTAGTTTTATCTACATTTTTACTGCCATCTTTGTCACAGATCTCATTTTATTTGAAGCAATGTTCAAAATAAGATCTCTTACAAAGAAAATGCAATAATTCATAAAAATAATAAGAAGAACCTAGACCGTTATTTCAACATTATTACAAAGCAAGGTCCGACGAAATGCTTGATCTAAATAAGAACAATATTTTGTTTATGAAGTATTTTGAATAAATAATTACCTATATTGTGAATAAATACCTATATTGTGAATCTTATATATAAAATTCTCGTGTCGCGGTGTACGTTATTATACTCCTCCGAAACGGCTGGACCGGTTTTGATGAAATTTTGTGTGCTTATCGGGTAGGGTGGAGAATCGGACAACATCTATTTTTCATCCCCCTAAATGTTAAGGGTGGTCCACCCCAAATTTTTTTTTTTTATTTTTTGGACAAAATTTTTTGTTTTAATTTTTTCATGATTCAGCATTGAAAAATACATACAACTCTAAATTTTCACCCTTATACGATCAACCCCTGATTTTTA
Organism: Mongoloraphidia duomilia; assembly: GCA_039654895.1. Lineage (NCBI taxonomy): Eukaryota > Metazoa > Arthropoda > Insecta > Raphidioptera > Raphidiidae > Mongoloraphidia > Mongoloraphidia duomilia. The sequence goes on along the minus strand of CM077520.1, from coordinate 27,154,336 downwards.
ATCGCGATTTTTATATTAAGCTTTAAAAAATACATATATGGCGAACGAGCGAAGCGAGTGATTAGTGTATTTATAATATTCAAGTGAACGAGCGAAGCGAGTGAGTAGGCGAAAATATTCAAGCGAACGAGCGAAGCGAGTGAGTAATGTAATTATTCCTAGAAATTATTAACAACGTTTGCCGGATCAGCTATACTAAATATACGTGAGCGGAGTAAATGGGTGACCGCTATTAAATCATAATTTCATACCACCCGAGCGAAGCCGGGACGGGTCCGCTAGTAAATACCTATATTTTGAACTTTATTTGAACTTGAAATAATGAAAAATAAACAGTAAGTAAAATATGTGTTTTCATTTTTTCGAAAAAATTTACGATATCTTTCATACCTGCTATAGTATGGATGGTCCAGAACGTAGCAAAATTGTCAGAATATTTCAAGTACTTTTTCATTGTCACAGTCTCATCTAGTATTTTTTCAGATGACGCTCGAAATGAAGTATGCATTTCTTTTAGTATTTCTTGAAATTCTACATGTTTTACTTTAAAAAATAAAAGCTGAATTAAAGAAGAAGAACATATTAACGCGTCTATAAGACCGTACATACTAATATTAAAGTACGCATTAAAATAAAGAGCTAAAAATTGTTGAAAAATCAACAATAGCACCAATGTGAAATAAAAATTGCTTAGGAAATTTGTGAAAAAAGATTTCGATTTAAAAAGAGGCCAGAAGCCTATAGTTTTCAAAATAAAAATATGAACACCCATGTAATTTTGTTCTGTTTCAGATTCCATTAGAAAATTTTGAGCGGTTTGCTGTATACTTGGAAATTCTTAAAATATTCCAACTTTCTTACAAAATACTATTTCCACAAGAAAAGAATAATTCTAGACAAAATTTTGTGATTTATTAAATGTTGAATAAAACGGAGCGTTCTTTTATATAATTCTTAATATAATTATATTTTTTCTTGATAAATACTTTGATAAAAGTTTTTAATTGATGTGTGATTGAAAATACTTTAAACACTTTGACAGTCAATTAAATTTATTAAGTCCCCCTGAAGCCATTTGGGTATTGGAAAAAAATGTATTAACACTTAACACATATTTGATACATTTAATCTAGAATCATTATGGAATTATCTAATAGTCAGGGGCGTATTTTTCTTATTGCGAAAAGGGGCGGCGATATAACCTTTTAAATATCATAAGCAATGCGTGTGACGCAGAGACAATAGGACTGAAAGGGGGGGGGGGCAATTCATCTTTGCCGAGGGCGCAAATTTTATAAATAAAGTCCCTGCTGATAGTTGCAGATATGATTCATATTCATAGTTAGATTAATGTCAGAATCGGCTCTTAAAAAAAACAACATCGTTTGTTCAAAGTTTCTCGCATCGCCTTAAAAATTCCTTGACAATAACAATTTTAAATTAGAAAAAGTGTTTATGTGCTACCACTTGGTGTTCACTAAAACTCAGTTTTCTAAAAACAAAAAAATGGGTGCGTGTAAACCTTTACGCGCAATTGAACTGAAACATTTTAATTATTGGCCACAAAACAAAGTTCAATTTATTATCAAACACAAATTCATCAAAAAAAGCGTAATATTTACCAACAACTTATGCAAAACATCTACAAATAAAAACATGCAGCGAGCAGTTACCCTCTAAAAGATGCGTAGAAAATGGGAACTGACTATAATCATTAGCAAAACATTCTTTCAAAGAATGCCGGCGGGCACAGTGCTGTTTCGTGCTGTGTCTGTGCGGAGCCGGCAGTATAGACTGTGTGCAGGGGGGTGGAGTTATAATAATATCGACGCGAGCGCTTATTGTGACATCCGTTGTAAACTCTGAACTGCAATTTTCCGTAACTGTCAACGAGCATTATTGTTCAAAAAGTTAAGTAAGTAAAACCATGATTTTACTTCTAACTTATTTGGAAATTATTACTATAAATCTGATAAATTTAACACTTTTAAACCCGGTCTGCAAGATTACATGCGCCATGGTTTTAGGTTATATTTCCGTCTGTCAATATAAACCATAGACATAGGTGTAGGCACACCTCCATGTCTGATATAAATTAATCAGTTATTTTTTATTATACGTCAAAATTGAAGAAGAATAAAACTTAAAATCAATAATTTTTACGTATCCTTTTATGCTATGCTATTTATACTATTTACACACGGCTAGATAAAATGGTAATCGTTTATTAAAAAATTTCCCGATATAAGACAACAATAAAAAATAGTTCAATCGTACACTATTGCCCGCTAGCGGCGCTAGTAGGCTTCGTGCACACAACCTATAGGTGAGGATTGCTCAATGTTTATTGTTTTGTCGGTCCGTTACTTGCCGGTGCGGGTCTGTGCAGGTCGGGTATATGTAAATCATATTTTACTTCGTAGGTTGATGTAGTAAAATTGAATTAATAATTTAATTATGTAACAAGTTAGATTATTACGCGTTATTGTCGTCATTGGAAGTTTAGTAGGTAAGTTTACAAATTTGAAAAAAAGACCGTTTTATGAAGAATAATTACTGTATCAATTATAATAAACTATTTTATACTGACGATTAAAAATTATTGAAATTTTTTTTACTTAGGGTGTCCTTTCTTAGTCTACATACCTACTTGGTTTGGACGCATTCGGCAGGTTTTTGTCGCGAGTCAAAATGAATGATCTTACCTTAATTATTTTTTTAACAAAATTTTAAAATCTTTCTCTCTCTCTTTAAATTTTATCATGTCATTTCGGGGAAATGAACATTCAATGTTTTAATGCAGCATTTTCATCCTGTTTTTTCACTAATTTATGAGTCACTAATCGAATAAATACCTATTTACATGGCATGAAACTGAAACCAAATTATTACGTTATTCTGCGCGGCCGAGGCATCAGAAATTTCAAGTAGGGCGCAAATTTTAGTTAAAAATTACAAGCGACATGATAGTACTCTACATATTATATTGGCTATTTTTAATGGTAGGGAATTTCCTCTCCATGCAATCCTCCCTTCTAATTTGTTTTTTTTAAATATCCTGATTTACTTTCGATTGAACAAACTCTTTATCTATCAATTCCTTCTTCTTACTACTACTATTTGGATTATCATTGATTTTTTTATTACTCTGATTTATTAAATTAATATCTTCTGTTAAATAATCATTTCCACAATTATTAATGCGGATCTGTGATCTTTTATTATTTTCAATGTCATAGAGAAGGTCATGAATATAATTCCTCAATTTCTGATTAACCTCTTTTATTATTCATTAATTGCATTTTTTACTATCATACTTATTAGACTAACCTGTTCGTCTTCAATTTTTACGGTTTTTATAATTTCATCACACGTTTTTCCATCACTTGTAACACTTTTCTTCTCGCGACCTCGGGTAACAACACCACTAGTTTTAATATTATATACAAAGTTTGTTTGTGATTTTGTGACTTTGTATAATATGTTGTGGGTAATCTCTGGAGTTACTTAACGGATTCTAAAAATTCTTTCACTAATAGAAAAGTACACTATCCCTGAGTGATATAGGCTATATTTTAATAATTAATTTCTCGCGTCGCAGGGGGAGAATTTCTCGTGGGGGTATAATAAATCATAAATTCTTCTCTGGACCTACTGAACCGATTCTAAAAATGCTTTCACTAATAGAAAGCTACACTATCCCTGAGTGATATAGGCTATATTTTATTTTGATTTTCTCGCAGGGGGGATAATTCCTGTGGGATAGTTATAGCAAAACGTAACTCTGAAATTTTCTTGCGTTTTAGTATATTGGCGGAATCCTACTAAAATTATAAACACCACCAGTCCGACTTCACTTCGCAGGGGAAGAATTTCTCGCGGGAGGGGCATAATAAATCATAAATTCTTAGCAGCCGGGCGAAACCGGACGGGACCGCTAGTATTTAATAATTACAGAAATAGGTTTATATAAAGAAAATACAAACGATACTACTTACTATAAATTAAGTTTAACAAAGAATTGATAACCGTAAAAAAAATTTTTTTATCTCTGAAAATGATTTTTATTTCATTATAATTTGTACATAAAAACAGACTCTAGGGCCAAAACACACACATCATATCAGTACCATTTCCGTAACGTATTCGTGACGAGTCCGTGAAAGAATAATATTCAATACTTTTACGATAGAGGTGTGTAGGTACATCTATCCGGATTCGTGACGCCGACGATATTTTCACTGACACTGACAACACTGAACGGTGACCCACTGTTATGTGTGCGTATTTCTGACGTGAATAATGAATCAAAGTCCTAATGTGTTCTAGTGTGCAGTATTTTCGTTATAAGAAAGCGTTGATTATTGCGACAAACGCTGGTGAACATTGTTTCACAAAAAAATAGTGTTATTAATAATATCTGTCATGTATACCGAAGAATGATTGAATTTGTGCATGAATATTAAGATATTTATGATATATCTAATAAACACTAGATGAATTCTAGAAAAAGTAATAATATATTAATATAAATAAAATATACTTATTAACATTTAACATTAATAATATTAATAAAAACAAAGAAATTTATTTCAATTTTACATACATATAGACAAGAAATAAAAATAATTTACGAAATTAATCCACCCAACTTGGAAACTTGGGTGGATTTTTTATACTTATATATTTAATATTACAATTTTCTTCTGTAGTATGATTGCTTTCTGTATGTTTGTAAGTGCTTGCGTGCATGTTCGTGTGTGTGTGCATGTTTGTGTGTTAATGTGTGTAAGTGTGTGTGTACCATAGATATAAAAGCTGGGGATGTAATATAAAGTGCCACTTTAGACGAGGGGGGAAGTCATTCAGGGGAGGGTACATGTCTGCCTTATGGACATGTCCATGCTATGCATGTGCCCACGTTATATTGGCCACGTCTTTGCGCATACTCAATTGCGCCAGATGCAGTCGTCCGCGTCTTTGCGCATGCTCAATTGTTCGTAAAGCACTTGCGCAACTGAAGCGACCAATAGAATGCGGGCACACTTGTTTCGTCACCACCACCCCCTCAACAGCAACCAGTCCACTCGCTTGTACTACATCTCCAGATTTCTATATCTATGGTGTGTACGCATTTGAAGTTTGAACGATAATATTGTAGAAAGTATGGAAATGTATCTCTGAGTGTTTATGTGTGTGCCATTTAGATGAGAACAATAGTATCTCATTGCGCTTCTTCTGTAACTGTAATATCTCAAAAATTTAGATAATGATCATCATAATGATGATAATTTTAAAAATACATAATCAAAACCTAAAAAAAACAATTAACAGAAATGCAGTCTAGAAAATTATTTTCATACGAATACGGTGCGGATACTGTAGTGATGTGTGTGTTTTGGTCAAACTGAGTGTTCAAATATATCTTTTTGTCACAGCACGATATCACACTTTTATTTTATTTTCTAAGAATCATTATGTTTCGTGCGCAACTTAAAACAGACAACAATAAATTATTTTTAATTTATCATAGTGTAATCGATGTTATGTATCAAAAATAATTAATAAATTCTATTATACCTATTACTTCTAATTTCAGCAAAATCTAACAATCACACCATAAAAATATTGAAAATTTAAAAATAACCCAATAACATTCAAATCATTTCATTTATAAATGTAAACAGAATCGAGTATTTTATCTGCATGTTTTATGCTGAGTTTCTGCTAGAGTGCCCGCGGTGAGAGATGAAACCAGGCACGTCATCAATAATATGCTAGTGAACGCCTGCTTACCCGCAGACAGTGCCGTGTACACAAAACTGCACATTGGGTTTCATGACGTTAGGTACAATTTTGGCAAACTGCTATTCATGATAATAAACAGCCAATAGCAAGCTAGAAGGCGGGCGCAATGCATTCACGTTACTATGACGCGGTGGCTTCATCATTCGCCGCGCGAGGTCTACGACTTTCAGCCTTAAGTCTAGATTTAAGAATGTCATTTGTTTTCAACTAAATGAAGATATCTAGATTTAAAGCTAAAGCATAAATCCAGCATTACCTAGTTATGTATACAGTAGAACCTGGATCAACCGAGCACTTTTTGTCTGAAATCACAATTTAACCAGGTTAGTTCTAATTTTTTCTTCCCGTGTTAACGGAACCTTCACGCGTAAGAGCCCGAATTATTCGAGACATTTTTATATGATTAACATAAATATTTTAATGAGTACATGTTGATTTTGTCACAGAAATATTATGTAATATTTTTTTAATCCTTAAAAAGTGCGTATTATCCTAATCTAATAGGGAAACTACACCGCATTCAGCTAAAAAAATACATTTTTCGTAAACAGAGAAATTTCGTTTCCAAGACAAATTAGTTTAGGGTCTAGGCGAATTAGAAAATATAGAGGAAGATTGTATTAACAAAGGGGATTTTACAAAAAATTGTCTAGGGTGGTCCCCTTACTAACATACTAAAAATCCCAACCTTCACTCCCTATGCTTAAATTTTTATGGGGATGAAATTACCCCCAAAAGTTTATTTTTGCAAAAATCTTGACAAAAAAGGTCATTATCAATCTCAAAGCTGATACAATTTCGAAGAGAATGACGTATTTAAAAAGAAAAAATCTTTAATTGTTACTGAGCACGAGCTCACGAAATAATCACCTCTCGGCATCGCCTTGGAAACCCATGGCTAAAACGTAATGTCTTTTTCAACCGCTGAATTTAATGTTAACTTTATCTAATTTTAAATTGAAAACACGTATTTTTATAAAGAAAACTAGCTGACCCGGTCCGGCTTCGCTCGGATGGTATGAAATTATGATTTAATAGCGGTCACCCATTACTCCGCTCACGTATATTTAGTATAGCTGACCCGGCAAACGTTGTTTAGCCATATACGTTATTTCCAGGAATAATTACATTACTCACTCGCTTCGCTCGTTCGTTTGAATTTTATTGATATACTACTCACTCGCTTCGCTCGTTCGCTTGAATATAATAAATACACTACTCACTCGCTTCGCTCGTTCGCTTGAATATAATAAATACACTACTCACTCGCTTCGCTCGTTCGCTTGAATATTATAAATACACTACTCACTCGCTTCGCTCGTTCGCTTGAATATTATAATTACATTACTCACTCGCTTCGCTTGTTCGCTTGAATATTATAATTATATTACTCACTCGCTTCGCTCGTTCGATTGAATTTTATTAATACACTACTCACTCGCTTCGCTCGTTCGCTTGAATATTTTCGCCTACTCACTCGCTTCGCTCGTTCGCCATATATGTATTTTTTAAAGCTTAATATAAAAATCGCGATTAAAAATCAGGGGTTGATCGTATAAGGGTGAAAATTTAGAGTTGTATGTATTTTTCAATGCTGAATCATGAAAAAATTAAAACAAAAAATTTTGTCCAAAAAATAAAAAAAAAAAATTTAAGGTGGACCACCCTTAACATTTAGGGGGATGAAAAATAGATGTTGTCCGTGTCTCCATCCTACCCGATAAGCACACAAAATTTCATCAAAATCGGTCCAGCCGTTTCGGAGGAGTTCAATAACATACACCGCGACATGAGAATTTTATATATCGCTCGTTCGCTTGAATATTATAAATACACTACTCACTCGCTTCGCTCGTTCGCTTGAATATTATGAATACACTACTCACTCGCTTCGCTCGTTTGCTTGAATATTGTAAATACACTACTCACTCGCTTCGCTCGTTCGCCATATATGTATTTTTTAAAGCTTAATATAAAAATCGCGATTAAAAATCAGGGGTTGATCGTATAAGGGTGAAAATTTAGAGTTGTATGTATTTTTCAATGCTGAATCATGAAAAAATTAAAACAAAAAATTTTGTCCAAAAAATAAAAAAAAAAAATTTGGGGTGGACCACCCTTAACATTTAGGGGGATAAAAAATAGATGTTGTCCGTGTCTCCACCCTACCCGATAAGCACACAAAATTTCATCAAAATCGGTCCAGCCGTTTCGGAGGAGTTCAGTAACGTACACCGTGACAAAAATAGGGGTTGATCGTAGAGGGGTGAAAATTTAGGCTTGTATGTATTTGTGTATGCTGTATCATAAAAAATTAAAAACAAAAAATTTTGTCTAAAAACTTAAAAAAAAAATTTTGGGGTAGACCACCCTTAACATTTAGGGGGTTGAAAAATAGATGTTGTCCGATTCTCCACCCTACCCGATAAGCACACAAAATTTCATCAAAATCGGTCCAGCCGTTTCGGAGGAGTTCAATAACGTACACCGTGACATGAGAATTTTATATATTAGACAGGGGTTGATCGTATAAGGGTGAAAATTTAGAGTTGTATGTATTTTTCAATGCTGAATCATGAAAAAATTAAAACAAAAAATTTTGTCCAAAAAATAAAAAAAAAAAATTTGGGGTGGACCACCCTTAACATTTAGGGGGATGAAAAATAGATGTTGTCCGATTCTCCACCCTACCCGATAAGCACACAAAATTTCATCAAAATCGGTCCAGCCGTTTCGGAGGAGTTTAATAACGTACACCGCGACACGAGAATTTTATATACCGTGCGAGTTTTTTCAAAACGTACATAGGCTGTTTCACAATTTGAAATCGTGGTATAGATATTGTTAGAAACTGTGGAAACGAATGTTTTTATTTACAATTTATTATTATTGAGTTGTGATAATAAATTTTATAAGTTCAGAGATTAATTTAATATTTTTTCTATAAAAAATGTACACCGTGGAAGAAAAGGTTCTTATGTACACAGTACAATTTGTGTTCTGGTGGAAATATTTGTCGGCAAGTCTCTGCGTTATTTAGTGTGCAGTTTTGCAGGCAGACCAGATAGATACCAACAATGTCTATACCACGATTTTAAATTGTGAAACAGTCTATGTACGCTTTGAAAAAACTCGCACGGTATAAGATAACGCTCTAAAGGGATGGCGAACGTGCTAATTTTTTTTCAAAAAATTTTTAATGTTGCCATGACGTGCCAAGAAGCATCTGAAAAAATTTAGTGGACAAAAAAATTACCCAAAGTTAAATGAAAAGAATTATTTCGATAAAGTATTGAGTGCCATAAAACTTTCGACTTGTCGTGTCGATCTCATTAAATGTATATTATGTTATTTGAATGATAGTCAATTGTTCGACACCATAAAATTTTTTAATTATTTCGATTGTGTACCTCAAATCTCAATCAATGGCGTGCCGACAATATTCCGTCGCGTGCCACCTATGGTACACGTGCCTTAAGTTCGCCATCCTTGCTGTAATTCATGCTTTTTAGCCTTTTTATCCTGTACCGATATCTTTAAAATACGGAAGTTATACGCAATAAAATTTGAAAATTCATAGCAAATAAATTAATGCTCTAAACCCGCGTTTCTCAACCTTTTTGATGCACGACCCAACATATTTTATAAATCGCCAGTATGATGCTGTAAGGACTCGGATCAACTGCAATGGACTAATATAATTAAATTTATAATTTAAAACTACTTCTTTAAAATTTAACCTCTTTTGTTAATTTCCGAAGTGTTTTCTTTTCAAATAAGATAATTATATTTTTATTTCGGTATTTTACCAGTTCCTTTGCGACCCATTAAAAATTTAACGTGACCCATAGGTTGAGAAACGCTGCTCGAAACGATGCTTTTTGTCCGGTCTCGATAGACTGAGAAATTTTTAAGTTATAAAAATTTAATAGCCTAAACGTCTTAGTCCTTAGACATAAAAGAGAGAATTAGGAGTTTTTTTACCCCTATAAAAAGTTAGAAGAAAGAGTGGGGGTAGGATTTTTGTATTTTGTCGAGAGTAGTCCCCTAACTAACATACCAAAAATCTCATCTCACCCTCCACTCCTTCTTCTAACTTTTTTATGAGGGTAAAAAAACTCCTAAATCTCTCTTTTATGTCTATGGCGCTTATACCGTTAAATTCTTATAATTTAAAAATATCTCAATTCACCAAACCACCGTTTAGAGTACTTTCTTTCCTATAGATTCCTAAACGGATTTTTTTTTCGATGTAGAAGGTACTAGAAGCGCGTGTCAAATAAACCGTAAAATTTGCATTAAAAATTTATGATTATTTCAGTTTTGATAGCTTATAACTTCCGAATTTTTAAAGATATCGGTACGGGATAAAAAGCATGATTTAGAGCGTTCTTTTCTTTATCAAAACATGTGTTTTCAATTTGGAATTCGATAAAAAACATAATAAATTCAGCGGTTGAAAAATACATTACGTTTTAGTCATATTGTGTTCGCGACAAATCTGCCGTGTGAATATATAGAACATCTATTAAATATATTGTATTATCCGCATTTTTCGATTATTTTCATAAGCGAGGTTCTACTATATAAATAAGTTTTTGTTTTACGTGAAATGTCTTTACGCACGGTAGAGTGAATTGGATTCATGCGCCTGAACGTAATCGAAAGACGCTGACGCAGATAGCTAACGAAAAAACCTGACGAAACGCCACTGATCTGCGTTGTTGACATATGGATGTGTGTGTGTGTGTGTGTAAAGTCGACTAGAAACTTCACTTCTGTCGTGTGTAGTATAAACTACTCAATCCATTTTTTTCTCGATAATATTGCATATTGAAGTAATGTTAATAGCCTCGCCTCTGAGATTTATCTTCTTAAATAAGAAAATAAAATCGAGATTTAATTTATAAACACTCATAGACAAATTGGTTGAGGCTTTCGCGGCCAGTTGATGAGCTGGTGTTGTCCTGATGTTGGATGTACATCCAGCATCGGAGATGGAAGGACCTCTGAAGAAGCTCGCCACTCGTGCTAGCGAAACGTTAGGAAGCAATTCCAACCAACGACGGCCTATAGACCCGAATCAGGACAACACCAGCTCAAACACTCATAGAGCCTAAATTGTTTTTTTCACCACTTTTAAGTGAGGTCATCATGCAGACGTAATGTGACAATCTCACACAATCAGTCAAGCTCTCAGAATTTTATACGCCTTATGAACATGTACATTGTACATTGTTTAACTGTTGACAGGTTACAATCATAGTTTATAGAAGTAAGTAATTACAATTAATCTAAAATTATGAGCTAAATATTTCAAAAAATTCGAATGTAACATCAACGAATTAACTAACAGTCATAGGCGGATTCAGATTTTTTCTGGAAGGGTGTCAGTTCTCACGTCAATTTTGAAAGTACAACCCAATGATCTCCAACGCAAAGCGTCATAGCACCCACCAAAACATTTGCGTGCGTCCGTTAAACTGATTCAAAAAATTCTTACGGGTGGTACATATGTTTGAACGTTATTTAAAAACTAGTGGACCGATTTTGATAAAGCTTGTTCTTTAAATATCAGGAGTGTTGTCGAGTATAAGATACCTACATTACATCACACTGTGAGTTGAGAGAGCTGAGCAATAAAATAAAGCCACAAAAATGTACGTAACGCATGACGGATTATCTCGTGCTCGCGAAAGGTGGTTTGGCAATTGACGCGGGAATTCGGGCTACATTTGTAAGGCTGCTGGTAATAAACAAAATAAAATTTCTGTCAACTCGTGCAAAGTCGCGGGTAACGGCTTGTGCAATATAAAATTCTAGAAATTAGCAGAGAAAAAACTCAGTGGCAAAAGGATCAAATAAAATTTGCAATACTGATGATTAAATTTGCATTTATAAGCTTACGTTTCGGTTCTCATTGCACCATCCTTAGAGCATCAATGCTGTCAAAAAGTCAGTATATTTGTACACTATTACTGACTTTTTGACAGCATTGATGCTCTGAGGATGGTGCAATGAGCACCGAAACGTAAGCTTATAAATGCAAATTTAATCATCAGTATTGCAAATTTTATTTGATCCTTTTGCCACTGAGTTTTTTCTCTCCTAATTTCTACATCATCTACGGATCACCATCTCTCTATATCATAGAGTTCTTCAACATAAAATTCTAAATCGATATTAGCTATCACGTTTATATTTTTTTCACATTTTAACTAAGAGTAAATAAAATAAATTGAAAACAATGAAACCCAACATTGTTTTAGAAAATATGTGTTATGGATTGTATTGAAAAAAATATTGAAAATTCAACAATATTAATTTTAAAATGTTAATTCATGACCTTTTGGACCACGGACCCTCCTGGATTCGCGAAGCACATTTTGGCAAACAGTGGCTATTGCATTAATTATTTTAATGATTTTTTTCAGCTCTGAAGTCTGAATAAGCACGTCATTGTGTGCATTAATAATTGAAGTAGACTTTGAAATTAAAAAAAACGTTCTTTATAATCATATTATTACATTAAAATCAAAATTTACAAATATAATATTATCGTGTATTAACATAATAATAATAATTATAATATATTTTAATGATTATTACAAGTTGTTAACATAACAACTCGAAATAATATGAGCAAATACCTATAGGATTTACAAATTCATGGCAATATTTAAACAATATTCTAACAATACTTTGAGAACATTATTTTAAAGTCAATGAATTTACACTATTAAAAAATAAAATTATTGGATAAATCTATTGATAATATTGTTAGAGCGATGAAAGGATAACCCATGAAAGGATAACCCAGTCTTTAAATGTGCAAACATTAAAAGAATGGGAGTCTAGAGAACGCAATATTTAGGTGTTTTTATTTCACTAATCAACCCGTGCCTAAATTATAAAGCTACAGTGGCGTAACTACTGACAGCCTGAACACGTTCGATTCCCGGGGCCCCGCAAAGTTCTGAACCTTTAAACACTTCAATATTTAAGACATTAATTTTTGCGAATGAAAATATTTTGGGTTAGAAAAGATTGTGGTCAAAAAAAATTTAGGTCGAGTGCCCCTTTTTTTCTAGTTCAACATGGGGTCCCGCTTCTTGGAGTCACGCCACTGTAAAGCTGGTTGATCATAGCATTTACCAACAATATTTAATAATGGTGATTTGCCCCTCAAGCAAATCATTATATTATAATTTTTATTTCTTTCATTTAAAATACCCTTAAAAAAGAAAATCACAGCTAAAAAATTGTCCGTCCAACATAAAAATCGTAACAATTAAATATTTAACGATATCTTCAAGTTTTTTTAAATTATTTGCAAGCATTTTATAACAAAAGTACGCCTCCCTCCAGGTATATTTTGAACGTACGAATTTTAAGGCCCTGTTATGAAGAAATACAAGATACAAACGGTGAGTCAGTCCCAAGATGCTACTGGGACGCTACTAAATACATTATAGACTCACAGTATTTGGAGCAAAAGTTGACTAGTTTGTTACTTCTCAAAACTAATTTTAGATGGCGCGTCTTGAATAGGTCATCTTTAAATCAAATTTGTCCTATCTGAGTTAAAAATGACCTATTCAAGGTCATCTTTAACTCAAATAGGACAAATTTAACACACAGATTAGATTTTTTCTATTTGAGTTCTCAGTTATGCATATTATGTGATAACAAAGAAGATATATTCAAAAGTACTACCTACATCTAAAATAATTTTTGAGAAATAATAAACCAAACAACTTCTGCTCCATTGACGTCGTTTAGTCTACAATGTACTTCGTATATGATTTTAGTTTCCATAACAACTACAATATTATTTTTTGAGATTCACATTAATTCACACCGCGAATCAGTTCCCAAAAATAGTGAAATTTTAAAATGGTACATGGGGTGATTTCGTCTTTCAAAGTCGTTAAAAAAATAATAAGAGGTGGGAATAACGCACACTGTATAGTGTATTTGTACAAATTTTATCGAGATATTTAAATTATATTGTCATTTAAATACTGTAAATTATCAAATCTCAAAAGCATGCATGGTTACCATTTTTAAATTGACCCAATACGCACAAATTTTATTATAATTTTCTGTGTATAATAGAGTCGACCGTTACTTGATGTTAATTAATGTTATACATTTTAAATTTATAAACACAACGTTTTAATTTATATACACTTAAGAACCTTATTTTATAAGAATTGTTTCACACAACACAGTGGCTTCGTCAAACAGAGTTTTGGCTGACGAAGCCACTGCAGTTCTGCAAAACAATTATTATTCTTAAGTGTAAATAAATTAAACCGTGGCGTTTTAGTTAATTTAAGATGTATTATAGTTTTTTAAGTATTCCGTATGTATGCAATTTAACGCTGTAAGAGTGTATGTAAAAATGGAATTAATAATTTATTCTGTACTGTCGCATAGAAATTGATTACGTAAACTATTAGTGGTTCACTGGGTAACTTAAACAATAGTACAGACGATAAACTTGATTTAATAAATATATTTTATATTGTCAAATGAATAATATTGAAGAAAAAAAATTAAATACGATTAGTACATCCACCCCAAATACCTACGAATTTGGCAGCGTTTATCGTCGATTTAACTTAAACGTTTCCTTCGATATTTAGTGTGGATCTTTTTTATTGAGACTCACAGTAAAAAAAGTGTTTACGAAATAAAGTGCGCAAATCAACGCTATACGGGCAGTGTTAAACGGGGTACGCCTGTATCTTGTGCTTAGATGACAATATTTTTAGTATGATTCTCTATTTTGTTCAACAGTTCAACATATATGTATATATATAATTAATATATTGCAATAAATACACTCTTGCTATAGTTTTCTCAATGTTTCTTACGATAAGTACAAAAATAGTTGAATACACTGTGTTTCCTCGTACACACAAAACAGTTCAAAGAAAATAGTTTAAAATAAATTATTATTAAACTAGGCTATCTTCATTCTAATTCTCGTTGACCTGTATTGGGTAGAGTCAAACACAACAAGCCGCTTACTGAAACAAAAAAAAAAAAACATTTGAATCACGTTTATTTTGAGCCTTCATTTTTGTTTTTAAAAATTAACAAATAAAATTTTACTAATTTTTAAAACTTATTTTTATTTACGCTAGGAAACTACCCAAATTGAACGCAGGCGCGGACAAGGCCGATGAGCAGCCGCACAGTTGCGCGGTGGGCCAGAACAGCCAAAAAATAAAAAAGTTAATAATATAAAAAATATGCGTTTTGTATTTATTATTGTTGAAACACAGATGTGTGGTGGGCCAGAACCGTCAAACAATAAAAAAAGTTATAAATATAAAAAATATGTTTTTGTACTAATTATGGTTGAAAAAAATCCGATTGAGAATTAGGACCCATCATTGAAGTTACCCGATTGCAAAATGAGTGTCAGTCCGGGCCTGAACTAATTCCGCAAAAAATATGTGTAGTCAATCTATTTACGAAAATAATGTCTTAAAAATTGTAAAATGAATAAAACTGAAATTACCTAAGAGCATAAATGCAAACAAAACAATAGGAACAATACAGTTCAAATCAATCAAGAATCCAAATAGCAAATTTCCGAGTAGAGCCCCTCCTCTGCCCCATGTCAGTGACAGCGCTGCTGCCATTACCCTGTAAAAAAAAGGATAATTAAGAACAGAGACAGTTGATGAATTTATAAATAACTTTAAATTAAATTTATAAATAACTTTATATAACACATGCACGCTTTTAGTGTTTTTTCGTATCTGTTTTGCGAACCTTAAATAGCCGTTTATTGACTAGTGACCATTATGTAACGCTTTTCAGTGCTATAACGAAAAAACAGTTGCATAATGAACCATTATGTAACTGTTTTTTTAATTCAATTAAATTCTAAAACCATGCATGTGTTATATAAAGTATATAGTGTGCAGCGCGTGTGCTAAATCTATATGCGTCAGGCGAGATGTTTTCAGCACTCGTATGCGGCTCGTGTGCGCTCGCCTACTACTCGTGCTAAAAACATCAGCACTCGTATTCAGCTCGCGATGCACACTCGCCAAGGCTCGTGTGTGCTCGCCTACTACTTGTGCTGAAAATATCGCGCCTGACGTATAAAGATGTATTTAGCACACTAGTTACACAATATACTATTAAAGCTGGCTGTTAAGAGTTTCATTCCAAAAATTGCATCAAGGAATGGCAGTAGTATGTTATTATTTAATACAATCAATTATTATTATATTATCCTAAATAGAGTCGAAATATTGTACGATTTGTTGAACACGTTGAAAAACACTTAGCAAATTGCTTTAATAAAATATGAACTACAAAATGTCTTCAAAATACGCATTACTCATTAAGTCTGCACGATTCCCAACTGACTATTTTATCATTTTTAAATAACAACCTGCCATTATTTTGATAGCACCTACACAAGACAAGTGGGTACTCAAGAAAATAGCGATTTTCGTCTTCAGTATTTTCTCGATAATTAATTACAACAGATCTTTCATGAATTTTGAAGAGGGATGGAACACTGAATATAATGTACTACAGATTAACCACTCACACTTTTTCTCGACTTACGTTTCGCTAACCACGTTAGCTTCATCAGGAGATGATTAATCTCACCTCTTGATGATGCTAAAATGGTTAGCGGAACGTATGGCGAGAAAAAAATGGTTTGGTGTCTTGTGGTTATTTTTAATATTCACAACAGACCCTCTAACTTTCGGTTCCATAGTACTGTGGTTATTGAAGACAGATGATCAATATGCAGAAAAGACACGTTTTGTGGCTACCAGAGCTGCAGAAGATACTTAAAAAAAGTAGCTATACATGCAAGATACTAAACAGGCAATTCCAGTATACACCAACAGATACTCTAAAATAAAGTATCTAAGAAAATATATTTAAGTATCTAAATTACTTTTAGAAATATCTTAGATACTTCAAAAGTATCTTATTTACTTACAAAATCTAAGTTACTTTGTTAGTATATCTATGATACCTTTAAATGTATCTTAGATTCCAGATACTTTTGAGCAATTACTTCATTTTCGGATACAGATACTTATAATAAAAAGTAGGTATCTATAGGATACAATAAGTATCTAAGATACAAAACAGTACCTATTTCAGATACAGGTTATTCCCCAGCTCTGGTGAGAATGTTGCTATACCTATATGTTTAAGAATGATCACGTTATGATCTACTTTTAGTTCTATTCTAAAGAACAAACGTTATAGTATATTGCATTACAAGGGTCGAAACATAGCGTTTGCAACCAGTGTGAAGTTTGCTGCCCGAGGTACGAGGGCAGCAATCACGTACGTTGCAAACGCTATGTTTCGTGCCGAGTATTTGCATATTATTTTTTACAACAACTCTATTGACAATTCGATTTGAGGTACCTGCAATTTGGGCACGCAAAAAAGCCGCAAAAATATTAGATCTGTCAGATCCATGTGAAATTTATGTGGGGTTAGGTATAATATGCGAATTGAAGTTGGCGCGACTTAATCGCTCTATCGCCCTCTTAACAACGTTAAAAAACAAAGAAAACCGACAACTGAAAATTTTTATTCCTATGTACCGAAAATTGAATTTTCAATAGCGGCGTTGTGGAAAAGAAATATAATTATTTATGTACCTATCGCTCAAAAATAATTCAAAAACTTACCTGAGGTTAGTCGGGAATAAATCGACCATGACACAATAAACGGTGCTGATTCCTAGACTGGTTAATGCCTCAAATATACATGACAGAATCAAATTCTGAGTTGCATTCTTCACAAAATATAGCCCCATAGTCACGGCGGCAGCCACAAGTAGACTGAATACTGAAACGCAAACGTTCAAAAACCATTACAAGACAATTAATGGAATATGAAAAATGCAGGGGATAAAAAAAATGTATACAGTGTGATTGCCGACTGTGGAACGCTGTGAATAAAAAATTTCCTGAAGATATGTGTTAAAAATGCTTGGACACGTCAACCTTAGTTTTTGAACGCGCATCTTTCCTTGTAGTTGTAATTTGTTTTTATCCCCACTCTTCTGTGCAATGACGTCATCGATATTTTTTTAAATGGCAACCCCAATTTTTTTACGGATTCTGATTCTACTCGAAATTCTGTATTCATTAATATTGCTGAATCCAGAATTTCGAGTAGAATCAGAATCTGTAAAAAAATTGGGGTTGCCATTTAAAAAATGTCGATGACGTCATTGCACAGAAGAGTGGGGATAAAAACAAATTACAACTATACAAGGAAAGATGCGGGTTCAAATACTAAGGTTGACGTGTCCTGTATCCAAGCATTTTTAACACATATCTTCAGGATTTTTTTTATTCACAGCGTTCCACAGCCGGCGATCACACTGTATAATAAAAACATTAACATTCAATACATCGCATGAGCCATAAACATTTCTGAAGCTGTTTCGTTTTTGTTTTGTTTGTCATTTTGTCATTTTTTCAACCTTATTCGAAAAGTTTACCAGCAAATAATTTAAGAATCCATTTTGCACCACATCATCTTTTTATGTACTATACAGGGTGTCCCATGACTCGAGTCCCATAGCTTAAGGGCGTATTATTGAAGTCAGTTAAAATTAAAATTGCTCAATAAACATATGTCCGAAAATGCTTCCGAACAGAGCTACAACCATTGAAAGTTGAAGTCCTAACATGTAAAAAACATTAGTAATTAATTTTAATTATAATAAAATTAAGAAAAATCGCAGGATAGTGGACAAAATATTTGATTTATTAAATGTACAACGTTTCGTATATAGATTTAGACTTTTTTTTGTCCACTATCCTGCGATTTTTCTTAATTTTATTATAATCACGATGGACAAGATTTCTAATATAAATTTTAATTATTTTCGGACATATGTTTATTAAGCAATTTTAACTCTAAATACTTCAATAATACGCCCTTACGCTATGAACCTCGAGTCATGGAATACCTTGTATATAGGTCTCAATTTCTCCCACTTTACTCTCAGACATTTCAGAAACCATTTACTTTCGCCACTTTATTATACGAAAAATGTTCAAAGTGGGGTCATTTTTTTGAATCCGTCAAAAAAATATAAGGTGCTACTTAAAATAACAAAGTTCTGTGTGCCGAGGGTGGTTGCGGTCGGCGCAACGATTCGACATCTATATCAGGTTGTATCCCCCTCCTATTGATTATCTAACATCTCGAAGTTTTCAATTTATAACCCAAAAGGCAAAAATTAATGAAACGCGTGAAACATTTTTGAGTGAACATCCTGTATGCAATTTAATTAGATATAATGATTAGGTACTGAAAAATTTTAAATAGCCCTTAAATTTGCATAGCTTCTAATACAAAAATAACATTATTATGTTAAGAATTCAATTTTGAAAATGTTTAACCCTTATTTTTTATCATCTAGCGCCATTAGGCATGGACCAGAGGAGGATTTCATCCAGCCATGAAACTTAGGTGGTTTTTTTTTCATTTCAAATCACAATTTTGCCATAATTTTTGTGAACCATTTTATTAGTATACGGGTTACGGTTCTGTCCTTGTATTGAATTTACTGTAATGTATCTACAAGGAGGTAATGCAATTTTATTAATACTCGCATAATAAACCGTATCCCAGATGTATGCATACGGAATTTAGCATTAGGACAAAATGAATGGATCAGAATAAGCAATGATATTCTTAATGACATTCTTACTTGCCAAAGCCAACCAAACTTTCTTTTTATGGAAAAACAAAGTTAAATATTTACACGTAAATGGGACACCTGTATACGTTTGTTTAGAGAATTTCAATGAAATAATAACAGCATAATAATTTCTTGTCTTGATTGAATCAATTTTAGTGTTCCGCACCAAAATGGTACTATCGGAACCCTTATATTAGAGACTTCGTTGTTTCGTCCGTCCGTCCGTCTGTCTGTAGTCAGTCACAGGCCTGTAACTTCTAAACGGTAAAACGTAGGAAACTGAAATTTGGAATACAGATAAAGTGATATGTTTTGCAGATATTCTAGGGATCTCTATACCAGAAAAAAATGTTGCGCCCTCTGCGACCAAAAAAGTAAACATTAAAAAAATACGATGTGGCATATGCTTGGAAAGGGCTTATTTTGAAGATAATAACAAAATGTTATTTTTGATGATTTTTTTATAAGTTATTATAAAAATGCACCAAATAAAAAACAGAAATAAAGTGAACATCGATTCAAGAAATTAAAAATACTTACCTAAAAAGAATTTAGCCCCGAGTCGATGAACGCAGAGCGGCAACCAGAAGCTAGTTGGTATACAAGCAAGTCCAATGATCAACGTGTGTAAAAACACCGAATTGTCCAAAGGTTCACCGCAAAAAATTTCAGTGTCTGTACCATTGCCCTGATTCACGACAATACTCGATACCTCACAGACCGATGCTGTCTCCCCTGGATACTGATTCTCGAATTCCTCGAAACGATAAAATAATTCCGGGAACCAGATCATCAATGTGTAATAACTATCAAATAAAAACAATAATTTCATGGAATTTATATACGAGTAAATTATTATAACCCCTTTCCACAAATAATCCACTTTCAACAGCAACGTACAGACAACTGTGTTGCCATGTGTGTTATAAGGGTAGGTACATAAGAAGCAATTTAAATGTAACTACCGGGACTCGAACCCGAAATTCCCAGAGTAATTCACTCATGAAAGTGAATTCATTTGTGGAATTGGGATTATAATCTTATTTTATTATCATAAACTAACATTTATTGTTATCCTCAAGTCACTCTTTCTTAAACTGGCTTCAGACAATAAGGCAAATGTCGACCAATGTTGACATTCGGGCAATTGAGATGCCGTCAGTGACGGATTTAGGTCTAGGCCCGCAAGGCCTGAGCCTAGGGCGGCAACATTTGAGGGGCGACAAAATTTAGAAGGCGCCTGAACCTAAACTTTTTTCCCAGACGCTGGAAAGTCAAAATTGGTGCATATGATGTTTACTCTAAAAATCGATGCCGAAACATGTTTCGACATCGATTTTTAGAGTAATTTGGAATTAAAATATTCATTAAGAATGAGTATTTACTGGTCGAGTAGTATTAAAGGTATACTAATCGAGTCGAGGAGAAAAATTATTCCCTAGCTGTGTTGGTGGCTTTAACAAAAAAATAAAACAATAAAAATGTTCTATTTCAAAAAGCGGCTAAATTGTTGTTTTTTTTTGTAGTTTCCAACCACAGTGTTCTTAGTATTCTTTCTGAATGTAAAAGGGTTTTAATTTGTCAAAAAAGAATCCTCAGGTGGATGTTCAAATTACATTCGCGACAATCGTGTAGACAATTTTTTGTCAACAAAAAAATTCTCACTTTTTATGGTATCTACATCTTAGAGCTGATTTTAAATATAACACAAAATATAGACAATTATAAATTAAATTCTGATGTGCATTCATACAGCACTCGAAATAATAATAATATATATATAGAAAATTACAAAACCACTAAATACAGCAATAGCCCGCTTTGCAAAGGGATGCACTACTACAACATGTTACCTTCTAACATAAAATCCATTAAAGGTGTCACAATATTCAAAAGCAGAGTTAAAAAATTGTTGATTGAAAGTTGTCCATATGATTGCCACGTACAATTTTAAGGCGTTCTAATAAATTATTTTATTAAATTTTAAATATGTTTAGTATGTATGACGCTATTATACCTTCTCAGGTTTTCAATAAAGATTCTATTCTAGTCTATTCTATTCTATTCTATTTATGCTATGTTTACAAACACCACGAGAGAACAAAAGAAGGAAGGTACCTGGTCGTCAGTCCAAACTGGATAGCACACGTGATAATGGTATACTTAAGGTGTGGCGGCTTGCACAACAGTTTCGTCTGCAGCCATATCTCTTGCATTAACAGTTTCAGTTCTTTCGGCTTCCTCATGCTGAGACTTCTAACGCTTCTCTGAGATTGTTGTGATATAATACTGACAGTACGAACCTTCTCTCTTAAACTACGCACCTGACAAAATACAAACAAAAAATGTCATTAAATATTTTTTTAAATATTCATATAGTCTAATTCCAGTGGTGTCTCATACTTTTATTAATGCATAGGTACATATTTATATTATTTAATTTTTCTTTCTTTTTCTTTCAGTACCTAAGTATATTTTTAATTTGTAATTTTTTAATGTAAATTTGTATAGGCTAGGTAGAAGATCAACGCAAGTTGAACTGTGCCTTTTGTACGTTTATATATGTGCAATAAACATTCATTATTATTTTTAACCGACTTCAAAAAAAAGAGGTGGTTCTCAAATCGGTTGTATTTTTCTGTTTTTTTTTTTTTTGTTTTATGTTTGTTACTTCATAACTCAGTCATTTGCAAACCGATTTTGAAAAATTGTTTTTTATTTGAAAGGATATACATTCAGATTGGTCCCATAGAAACTTCATCAAAATCGGTTCAGTAGTTCGGCTGATTTTAATAAAAGTGAGTAACGGCGTGTGATTCTTTAAGGTAAATGTCACTTTTGACATATCAGACAGCGTAGAAAGTCGGTTTAATAAAAGTGAGTAACGGCGTGTGATTCTTTTAAGGTAAATGTAACTTTTTGACACTAAAAAGTAAAAAATAAAAAACTTTTTAACAAAAAAAAAAAAAAACGTCCTTCAAAAAACCACTAAAAAGAGGAAAATAATGAAATTTTGTGGTCTGTGCCAATTTAATAAAATATGAAGTTGGTTAAAAAGAAGATATTAATCACTATAATATACTTTTTAACCGACTTCATATTTTTATTAAATTGGCACAGACCTCAAAATTTCATTATTTTCCTCTTTTTAGTGGTTTTTTGAAGGAGGTTTTTTTTTGTTAAAAAGTTTTTTTTTTTATTATTATTATAATATTTCAAGAAAGACATTGTTTTGATTGTTTAATATTTTGTAACATAACAGTACAAAGGATACTTAAATGTTTGGGGAACAGCGGGGCAAATGAGTCGCGTTAAGCTTTTGTTACCCCTTGAACGGAAAATGATGTAAACATTTTTGCTGTACTAACAAAATCAATAAAAATGCTATATTAAATATTCTACATATTCGATGCGATCTTTTTTAATTTAACTGAACAGCTTTTATTTTTATCATTACGAATATCAGTAGATACTAAAAAAACAACAGCACTATCTGTCCAACCCTAATTGTTTATGTAAATTTTAAGGATATTATGTATATTTCAAATAAATGAAACGGATCTTTGTTTTCGTATTCTAACATTTGGCGTCAAATAACGCTTTGCTTCCACCATGATAATACCGTTACCTCCACCATAAGAGTAATATAATATAGGATTTATCTATTCTAAAATGACAGTTTTAGTCGCCTTAAGCTTCAGAAAATTTGGCTTTCTTCCCACGGGACTAAGAAAATAAAATATAATATAATTATTCTCAACTCTAAAATACATAAGCATTACTGGATAAACCCTAAGTAAATGTGAAAAAAAAACTTCACTGAATTAATCCAAAAAAACTTAACAAAAAAAATGTATAATAGATTATAGACACCCAACAACTGAGGTCATTAATGAATATGTAAAAAGGATTTTTCTCTGCGCTTCGGCACTATTTTTTTAGGCCTTTACAGCATTATGTGCCATAATCACGCATTTGACGACAACTAAATTTTTTATTTTTAACAGGATAAAAAGTAAATAATAACGATACCAAAAAAATGTTTCAAGAAAAAAATGCCTAAAAATTACTTTGAATTTCTAAAGAATGGCTTCAAAATCATATTATGCTTGGGGCTGTCAAGTATATAGGTGCTTAATGCGACACTGGATCTACACAATATCATCGATACCAGACGACAGATAACATAATATATATCAATAATTATGGCAGCATTTCGTATAAAGCTTTAAAGTCTTATATTATCTTGATAGGATGAAAATTTTAACGAGAAAATAGCCAATTTTCAATTTTGAAATTATTTATTCATGTATTGTAATCGACGTTTTGTAAGTATATTCAGGACCAATTAAGCAAGTAAGAAATATACTTACGAAATATCAACTGCATGAATAAATAATTTAAAAAAATGTTTATTTTCTCGTTAAAATTCTCGTCCTATCAAGATTATATAGCCGTTATATCAGCATGAATTATATTATCTCTCAGTCCATTTTAAATACAACAATAAGGAGAGACATTACACTGTTGCTTACATGTAACTTACTGGGAACGATCCTGCCGAATCTCCAGTGTTCATGGCGTACATATCCTTAAGGACTTCGAGAGCAGTGTCTGGTTCGCCGCACTCCAATAGGAACTTCGGACTCTCCGGGAACATGAACAGCCACATGCCGATCATCAAACTAGGCAGTGAGCATACGGCTACGAAAAGATTCCAACTGGAAAATCGGAAATAAGGCTCGTCGATTCGAAAGTCCAACGGGATTATTAACCACGCGATTGCTTAAAAAGAACGACCAGTATTTCAAATAATATTCAACGAATTCGTGTTGATATTACTAAATATTGTGATTTGGAATATGGTTCATCATTAGATTGTTCATCTATATAAGTAAATAAAATGATAGCTAGGTCCGTCGATGTCCGCGCATCACGTAAAACCACTGAAATTTTGCAGATCTATACCTTATAGGCTGGGTCTTTATCTCCAATAAAAATTATCACGATATTCCTATTTAGTATCAAGTCATTAAAGTTTTAAAGTTTTCATACTAGTATAAATCCCTCTGTCAGACACAAGCGACTAGGCCCTGCAGTCACAGTCCGTTCTGATTTGTCGGATACCCCATCTTGATGTCGTTTGACACACACATGCATATTGCACACCTAAACGAACGTAACAACTAACTAGTGAACTCTGTATACTAATATGGATAGTTGACAGCGATTAAAAATTGGTTTTGTATGTGGACAATGTTCAAACATATATTCTTCAAGACAGGCATTAATGTTCACAAAATTAGAATGAAAACTTCAGATAAGGCTTGTAATCTAATTCTTTCTATAAAAGTTGATCAATTTTTTGACATTTCAAAATAAAACTTAATTAAAATTTCTTTTTCTCTCCTAATTTCTCAAGAACACTGTTATTGTATAAATTTTGGACATCTTAATATCTCAAATAATAATATTAAATTGATCGACTTTTATAGAAAGAATTAGATTACAAACCTTACCTGAAGTTTACATTCTAATTTTGTGAACATTAATGCCTATCTCGAAGAATATGTATTTGAACATTGTTCACAAACAAAACCTTTTTAATCGCTATCAACTATCCATATTAGTACAGAGTTCACTAGTTAGTTGTTACGGTTGTTTAGATGTGTATGTGTGTCAAACGACATCGAGATGGGGTATTCGACCAATCAGAATGGGCCCTGACTACAGGATCTAGTCGCTTGTCTGTCAGACAGTCACAGCATCACAGCTGTGCCCGCGTGTTGCACATATTATATCGCATACCATAAAAACAGCACTGCGTCCATTAGCTTCCTATAGCGATACAAGTAGCGTGTGTGCTTCGTATGCATAATGTCATTGGTTCGAAACCAGTTGGCTCCGTGAAATTTTTCTTTTTTTTCATATTTATTTATTTATAATATATTTTTAATTTTTTTTATATTGTTTCTTCGACATTAATTTTTAAGCCCAACTTCGCTTCGCAGGGGGAGAGATTCTCGCGGGAGGGGTGATAATAAATCATACTTCGCTTTGCAGGGGGAGAATTTCTCGCGGGGGGATAATAAATTAACAATAGGGGGAGATATTCTCGCGGGAGGATGATAATAAATCATACATAGCTTCACAGGGGGATAATTTCTCGCGGGGGAATAATAAATTAACAATATACTAAATATACGTGAGCGGAGCCTTGGGTAACCCCTATTAAATCATAATTTCATACCACCCGGGCGAAGCCGAATGGGTACCGCTAGTGTACCTAATTATAAAACACAAAACTTCGGATATTTTATAAATAATACAAACCTGGCAATAGAATTATTCCGACTGTCCAAAACAGCTCCATCCAACATAAAATTCTTTCTCTGTATTTTGTTGGCTGAAATTCACCTAAATAAGGAAAGCATATTCCCATCGCACCCGTAATACTGCAAAAAAGTAATAGAAATTACTTTAAAAAATTTAATTTTACATAAATGACCATAATGGAAATTGGAATAATTTTTAATGTTAAAATTTGACTTTTAGCTGTGGCCAAAAATTACTTTCAAAAAGTATAGAGAATAAAACAAAATAAATAAATAAATGGGAACTTAAAAACCCGATAATATTTTAATACGCTTAATTTAAAAGAGCAACCATTTTTTTCGGGCTTTCTTAAAAAAATCACATAATATGCAAATAATTTAAAAAAATATCAGAGTTTGTAAGCTTGCATATTTTACGTTATGGTTGAATTTAGCGTGCCGCTTTCTATTAGCATATACCTATTTATTTTTGAAAAATATCTCAGAGATGTTTCTTTGTGAAAAAATATGCAAGGGATATCTCAGCTCTGGTCTCCCTTTGTAGGCTCAAAATTACGCATTTTTAGGTATAAAACTTTTGTTAATAAATTATAATCGGCAGAAATAATAACAAAAAATAAACGTACCCGAAACCGTTGAAGAATCTAAAAAGCATAAATAAAGAGAAGTGCTGACACAGACTAGAGCCTAAACCACAAAGTCCATCGAGGAGAAGGGCGCTAATCAGCACTAAGCGCCGACCCTTCGTGTCAGCTAAGCAACCCCAAAAGTACGATCCGATCACCATACCTGCCAGACAGAAATTAATATTATAGTTGAATGACCTTCAATGATATTGTTTATTTGGCGTTTCCATTATATTAGAAGCTCCCAGTTCCTAAGTTCTAATCCAAGAACTGGAAAAAGTATCAATAGGAGTTTCAATTTATTATTAAAAAATAAATAATTGAAAGGAGGCTTGGTGTGTGGATAATTATGTAAATAGGTGAATGAAATAATTTGATCCGGAATCGATATCATTATTTGTCCTCGAGATATGCGAGCCGAAAAAAAGTTCACTAACGTACGAACGAACGTACGTACGAACAAACGAACGAACTTACGCACACACACAAACATATCTCTAAAAACAGTAGAGTCGAACTCTAGAGACCTCAAAACGTCCAGATATGTCAAAAATTTTCATTCGCAAAATCGAACCCATTACAATAACTTCCAATGGGAAGTTAAAAATATAAATTGGTGCTAGACTCAAATAGCCCGGACTATTGGTGGCCTTAAAAAAATGAACTTAAATTGGAACCATAGTAAATCATATCAAAACGTTATGTTTGGAGGTTATCAATTGGACGCACATATTTATAATTTATTTTGTTTGTTCAACCTTAACTTCCCTTAATTTCGACGCCGTTGTTTTAGGAAGATATACTTTTTTTAAATCGGTTCAATAGTTTTTTTCTACTAATCGAAGTGGTCCTACATAATCTTTACTTAAATCGGTACAGTAGTTTTTTTTTTCGTTTAGTAATCAAATATCAAGAAAGAAGTCGGTTGATAACGTGCAAACTACGTATTGCAAAGTCACTAAAAAGTAAAATAAGGGTTCCGTGTTTACATTCTGAGTTACGGAACCCAGAAAATAAAACTTTTTTATAAAAAAATTGAACCTCCTTCAAAGAAAAACCTTAAAAAGAGAAAAATATTAAAATGTTCAAGTCGGCACCAGTTTAATAAAAGTAGGTACTTAAGTATATAAAAAGTTTTAGTAACTAAATTGACGCCGACTTCAAAATTTTATTATTTTTCTCTTTTTAGAGGCTTTTTAAGGTCCCGTTCCTTAGAATGAAAGAACGGAACCGTTATTGGATCGCTTTATTGTCTGTCTGTCTGTCTGTCTGTCTGTCTGTCTGTCCGTCAAGATCTTTTTTCTCAGAAACGGCTAGAGGTATCAAGGTGAAATTAATATCAAATACTAAGGTCTACTCCCCCCATAGTGCTGTGAAAAATTCAAGCTTCTAAATCAATACATTCAAAAGAATAAAAAAATCACGTGTAGAACCCTCAGGGCGCGAGTTCCACTCGCACTTGTCTATGTTTTTTTTAAGGAGGTTCAAGTTTTTCTAATTATTAACATTCTTTTCTTAAAATACAAAAAAAGACAATAAATAAGCGAAAAACCTGTTTTGACCCAAATTAGGTGATACGACGAAAACAGGCAAAAATTGATAGTAAGTATAACCTTTATCAATATGTAAATTGATACAACATTCTTTTAATTATACTTCTCGGAAAAAAGTTCATAAAATATTATAAATAGCTTTCTACCAATTTATCGATCCAAAGTTACTAGAAGTTTTACTGTTAATCCACAGTTTGATAACATTTACTAAATGACCTTTTTCAATATTTAATAACTTACAACGTACTAAAAATGGAAACATAATCGAAACTTTTTAGAATGCATATTTTATAGACGATCTTTTAATCTTTATTATACTGACGACAACAAATCAATCGCATGTCGACTATCCGACTGTTCGACGGAATGTCATACATCGGAAACATGTGTTTTTATTAACATTGATTAACTAACAATTACATTAGATAACACGCATGCTTTGGTTAATTTTTAAATATTAGGATTTTAGTCGGTAAGATCATCTGGATCAGTCCGATATACGAGCTGGATAGGTACAACGGATTGATGAAAAATTCATCCGGAGTCAGAATACTGTATCTCTTATGGTAAATAATGCAATTCCCCTTCAAAGAAAGCACACACACAAACACACACACACATCCATACGTCAACAGCGCTGTGAATTGAGGTTTCGTTTGATCTTTTCGTTATTAGCTGTCTACGACCTACGTTACACGTTCAACTATATGAATCCATCTCACTGTACCGTGCGTAAAGAAGTTTCACTAATTCAAAATGAGTGTTGCCTTTTAACATTGGAAATGTTTATGTTCGTATATGGGAGCAGAGTTACGAGTTTTCGTTCAAGGCCAAAAGACAACGGTGTCGCGATCAAGTGAGGAGCAATCATGCAAAATTGAAAAAGTGCAATTTTTTCGAAATGTGTTTTATATCATGTCTAGTTAATTGACAGGTATTTGCGACGATCTGCGGTGTTATTTTTGAGCAAATGTTAATAAATACTGTAGAAAAATCCATTTAAAAGTTAAGTAATCAAGCAAAAGTGAACGCGTATATAACAGAAGAATAATAGGGTTATTCCTGACAAAACTAAACAGTGCATTGATAAATATTGTGTGTATAATAAACAGTTAATTATGTTTCATATATGCTGTTATCATTTCCAATGTCCTCGATGGTTGCAAGGATTGCAAAATCTGTGAATTTTTAATTAATTTGATAGATACGTACCAAACATCGGCGCGGCAGTGAGCCAGCCCTTATCGGCCGAGGTCATTTGAAAGTCGCAAGTGGCAGAGGGCAACACGAAAGACAATATCGTGATTCCCACCGCCGTATTCAGATAAATCATCCCGCAGACCGCCAGCAGCAGGTAATGGAACAAACCGAAACCTGAAACAACACCCATTGATGTAATGCATAATATAGTATGTCCGTCTTCATGGAAGGATAAGTAGTCTAGCGTTGTCAATCTGTGGAAAATTCTTCAAACTGCGGGGAATTTTAAGCTAATTGAGGAATTTGTGGCGAAAACCTTGATACGAGGAAAATGCGGAGATTTTCGAATAATGACACCAAATACTGTGTATTTTGTCGAATTTCTATTGGCAGCCCTGATTGATCCACAGAAAACTTTATTTTTCCGCCCGGAAAGTCACGGATCATTTAGAAAGATTAAGAAAAAATTAAAAGCTTGCTTAGTGCACCGCGCGACGCGCCGGTTCTGCGCTAAACTTAAACCGATGCAGGGAACAAAATAAATTTGAAAAATTAACTGCTAATTCTTAATTTCGTAAAAATGGTCTGGATTATATCACACCTTGTAAAAAATATTAGTACTAATATTACAGAAACTCGAGAACTATCTAGTTGATAATCAACGAACTAGACGACGTAATTAAAAAAAGCTTTTAATAGCTAAACAACTCGTGAAGAAGAAAACGTTTAATCAATTAACTTTTTTGTGAAATGGGGTTAAAGAAACACGCAACAATAATCTAAAATTAGGAAAGCTATGTTTACAGACAGAAGGGTATAATAATAATATAATTATGTCACTATAAACAGTATAAAAGCAATCAAATACATGTATATCTGGGTTTATATGAGGGTTATTTGAGGTGAGCTCCGCTAGGCCATTCCGGAATTATTGATGAGAAGTATTTTGTTTAAAATATTAAAACAGCCACACAGTCTCTTCTGAATGTTTAATAAAACCTATTATTGTTTTTCAAGGACGGGATTATTATTATTATTATTGGTTGTTCATACAGTATATTGATCGATCAACGCAATATTACCATTGTGTCGGTATCTATAATAAGAATATTAAGCAACCCTTTTTCAGTAGCGTACGTTGAAATACAGTAAATACAAGTAGCATCTCTTTAAGTCATTACTCGTTAGGTCAAAGCTTCAAGTCTTTTCTTGCCAAGGCAAAGAATTGATAAACCGTACTTTAAACAGTCCATATTGGAACCCCAAAGCCGGACAATGTAAAACTTGGGGGGATAATTAATATATTTGCCGAAACTTGTCATCAATATATTATTATGAGAAGACAATTTCCTTCAATTTACAACCGACAGCATAATGGTTAACGGTGAAAATTAGATTTCAAAGTTAGATATTAATTAAAGTAGTAAATTGGCAGGTATGTGGACAGTAAATAATAAAACAGACAGTTTTTTTAAAAGTACGACGTTTCCTTTATTGATTTAAACTTTTTAAAGTACTTTATACTGGCAGTAAATACATACCTGCGAGTTTACTACTTTAATTATATAAATCAGAAGCCAAGTCGCATAGTATTTTTTTTTTTCGTTTTCAAATAAAAAAAAAAAAATTATATAAATATGGACACGAGATCTACTAAATGTTAGATATTAATGATCTAGGTATAACAATTTTTAACCGAGCTTAAATTCGGTATAATCCTACAAAATTAAAAATATGAAAAGGCGGACGTTATCCGGGCAAACCTTTTCAATTCTACTACTGCTGCACGCCGTGAGACTACGTACTTTTTACCGACAGAGGCGAATATCAAGTTTCCATACAATTGCCGAACGAAGCTGCGGGTTTTTAGATAATAATAAGATTGATATTATAATGATTAAATTTTATTTGGATTTTGTTTCAATAAGAAGAACACATTTTTACTTGTTATAATCTTTAAGTTTGGTGTAACAGTTCAAAAAATATGTAGGGTTCTCTAGGTCGAAAACTTGGATTCTTTACTACATACCACCCACATACCAAAATTTCATTAAGTTCGGACTCAATGCAAGGTATCCCCTCTTTTTAGTGCTGCCGACTGGACTGTTCAGTCGGCAGCACTTTTTACCTTGCATCGAGTCCGAACTTAATGAAATTTTGGTATGTTGTATGTTGGTCTGTTGTATGTAGTAAAGAATAGTAAAGTTTTCGACCTCGAGAACCCTTTGGATACTTGGGAGGACCCGAAAAACTATAACTTTTTTTTCCTTGCATTCTACGACAAAACGGTTTCAAAAATTTTTTGTAGAGCGTTAAATTTATTACAATTTTCATTGGTCAAAGTCGCTTTTCCTCCAAATATTCACCAAGATACACAGCTTCAAAGAAAAGGTAAATTTCTCAAATCATGAAAAATACTCCAAATAGTGCAG
This sequence comes from Mongoloraphidia duomilia, assembly GCA_039654895.1. Taxonomy (NCBI): domain Eukaryota; kingdom Metazoa; phylum Arthropoda; class Insecta; order Raphidioptera; family Raphidiidae; genus Mongoloraphidia; species Mongoloraphidia duomilia. Next base: position 27,122,650 of record CM077520.1, on the reverse strand, counting down.
GTTTTGGCTGTACAATGTAAAGTATATAATGGGACAACATATTTTGTAAATACCTGATGGTAGGTTCCTGTAAAGGTAAACGTTTGGGCTATTTAACTGCGTCAAAAAATTTAAAAAAATTAAAGAGGCCACCCTATAGTAGCAATTTTATAAAAATAGTGCCTTTTAACTAAAAATGGAAACTCTTGTAATAAATGTGTTTATCTCCCATACTGACGTTATAGACTTTTCCTTGGGCTATACAAGTGAGTTGAATATTTTGGAAAATCTGGTAGCGGTCACTCTAAAGAATTTTTTTTTTAAATTTTGACAAAAAAAAACGGAAACACTTGACGCGAAGTTCTCTAGTAAGAAGATTTTTCAATAAATATTATTTTGCCATGAAATGGTTATAGACGTATCCATGGGCTATCTAGCTCTGTCGAAAAAATTTTGAAAAATTGTTTGCGGTTACCCTACAGAAGCGCTTTTTTTCAAAATGAAACTTTTCGATTAAAAATGGAAACACTTGACGCGGAGTGCTTTAGTAAGAAGGATGTTTAATAAATATTGAATTCCCACGTTGGGACTTAATAGACCTAACCATGGGCTATCTAGGTGTATCGAAAAATTAGAAAAATTTAGAAATGGCCACCCTACAGACGCAATTTTTTAAAGGTAGTACATTTTTACTTAAAATTAAGATACTTGACGCGAAGTGCTCTAGTAATAAGGGTGTTCAAGAAATCTTAACTTCACTTATACGGTTTATAGATCTATCTATGGGCTATAGAACTGAGTTAAAAAAAATCGTAAAACCTGGAATCGGTCACCCTAAAAAATCAATTTTTCAGAGATCCTTCTTTGAATAGGGTGGCCGCTTCCAGATTTTCCAAATTTTTCAACGCACTTAGATAGCTCATGGGTAGGTCAATAATCCTTACATGGGAAATTTTTATTTATTTTACACCCTTCTTAATAGTACTTCCATTTTTAATCGAAAAGTGTCATTATGAAAAAATAACACTTCTGTGGGGTAGCCGCGAACAAATTTTCCAAATTTTTTCGACACAGCTAGATAGCCCATGAATACGTCTATATTGCATATAAATATTGCATATGGATACGTCTATATGGCAAATTAATATTTATAGAAAACCCTTCTTGCCAGAGAAATTCGCGTAAGGTATTTCCGCTTTTTTGTCAGAATTGAAAAAAAAAATTCTTTAGGGTGGCTGCTATCAGATTTTCCAATTTTCCAGTTGTATAGCCCAAGGATAAGTCTATAACGTCTGTATGGGATTTCAACATATTTATTACTAGAGTTCTTCGCGTCAAGTGTTTCCATTATTAGTCAAAAGGCACTATTTTGATAAAATTGCTTCTGTAGGGTGGCCTCTTTGATTTTTTTAAACTTTTTTGACGTAGTTACATATCCCAAACGTTGACCATTACAACATTACAAGTACCTACCATGAGGTATTTACAAATGTTGTCCAATTAGAGATGTACAGCCAAAACCTGCACTTTAGTCTATTTGGAGTATTTTCTATGATTTGAGAAATTAGCCTTTTCTTTGAAGCTGTGTATCTTGGTGAATATTTCGAGTAAAAGCAACTTTGACCATTGAAAATTGTAGGAAAATTAACGCTCTATAAAAAAGTTTTTTCGTAGGATGCAAGGGAAAAAAGTTATAGAGTAAAATGCCAACATTTTGCGGTTATTCGGCTCCACCCAATTTTCCACAGGGTTCTCGAGGTCGAAAACTTGGATTCTTTTCTACATACCACCCACATACAACATATCAAAATTTCATTATGTTCGAACTCAGTGCAATGTACCCCCTCTTTTTTAATGCTGCCGACTGGACTATACGCTTTCTTGATAAATATAAAATTATTTTACATTATAGTCCCAAAAAACTATCGAAATTGAAACATTATTAAGTAAATTAGGTATAATTAATACATAAAGAAAACATGAAAGCATATAAATAACTAAATATAAAATTCAAATTGTGCTTATTTTATCTATATCTTTAATCCATTCTTTTAACTTCAAAACTAAACAATTCCAAATTTAAAATCTTGATATAGATTTTTAGAGTCCTTTACCCAACGCCACCACCCTATTGTTCTCGCTATTCTGTCTGACTGTCCGTCTGCCATTAACTTGTAGTGATATAATGAATTTGATAAATATTATGTAAATTGATGGCCCAAACCCACCCAAACTCACAAGTATTATTTTTTGGACTTATATTTCCCGTACATTGAAATAGGGATAAAAAATATTTTTTGAAGATAGCCATGCACGTCTATGAACAGGTTTCATCGAGAAAAGTTAAAAATGTTCTATTTTTTTTAGTCTAAAATGGCGACGTGGGGATCCCCAGTTGCATTTGAGAAGTATTTGACCTAGAGACATTAAGTTTGGTATCTAATGTAGTTTCATGATTAGAATTAACGATAAATAATTTCATCAAATTCGGTCCAGTAATTTTTAAGATAAACGCCTTAGAAAGTCGTGAGATATACTAGCTGCATGTACGAAACCCTCTGGATACAAACGGAGTTAGTAGTTGACCATTTTTTTCTTAATTCATTATAACAATATTAATGTGTGCGATTGCATCTAAGAATGTTTAACTTTGGAATAATAGAGCAAAATTATTATGTACATTTTCAGTTACGCTATTACAATTAAATTGAGCACAGCCGAGCGTGTAGCATTGCCGTTATTTATAAGGAGTTTCCATAGATCCTCTATTACAAGCCCCCAATTCTCAAGTTCTAATCCGAGAACTGGTAACAATTAGATTTTCAATTTATTATCAAAAATAAACTAAAAATATGACTTGGTACAAGGTCCAAATAACCCAAGCTGTTAGGGGCCTTAAAAAATTGAATTGCTTTAATTATAAATGTCGCAGCCATGTCGTATAGCTCAACGTTTCGTGAAATGACATTTAATTCGATGTGTATCTGGATATGAAAGGTCTAAACAATTTTCAAACTGTCCAGTTACATCAAATCGATTTTCAGTCTTCAATAATAAAGTATATCCAATATTCTTTTATGACGTTATTTTTAAATGTTTCTCAATTAGTTATGAATAGCGTTGTTCTTTTTCTACTTAAATAATTTGTAAGACAATCAAAGTTTTTAAGGCAAGTTTCTACCATCAATTATTGATAGCAGCGATCCCTCGCGTTGGTCATTTAATTATTCATTAATAGATATGTGGCTCCGAACATAGATACTACCTAATTAGAGACTGGCAAGAAATGACCTTCATAGTCCATTCATGCATACTGCATTACAGCGAAAGAAAACTTCATTTTAGTGTTCCGTACCAAAATTGGAAAAACGGAACACTTATCTCACTCCGGTGTCTGTCTGTCCGTCCGTCTTCCAGAACCAAACGGTACAAGCTAAAGACTCGGGCATAGTTAAAGCTTGTTGTGGCCCAATGCTATGGTTTAAATATGGATAAATAATTCGGATAATTACGACTAACAATGGGAGGTCAAATAGGTTATGAAAAAATGAAAAAAATTCAACCCCATCGAATGGGGTGTCTAATGAAAGCTAGTGACCGATAGAAAACAGTAATTTTTTTTAATTATTTAGTTTAGTTTGCTTAAGAAAAGATTTTAAAAACCGCGAAAATCGCTTGTCCCACTCCATTTATTTCTAAGGTATTAATCGGGAAAATCTGAAATAAATTCAGCAAGTGTTCCTTGCTCTGCCTTTTCATTTCTTTTTTACTGCCATGTGCAGTTAACGAGTTAACTGGTTTCTCTCCTACTGTAGTACCGCGGTTGTATTCCTTTTTTCTTACCCCCGTCGCGCTACATCCGTCGCGGAATCACTCGTCCCTACCGCGTCTAAATAAATTCCATTTCAATTATTTAAAAAAAAATCTTGACATGAATAACGTCTAATGTCTTACACTGGGCTGATATTCTAGAAATATTAGATGAAACGGAAACATTGATAAAAAGTATAGACAACATTGTAAAGTTTGGTATATTTCGAAGAAATTACAGATTTTTGACGCAATGTGCATATCTTACAAGATTATAACAATACAACATACGAACTCGAGTTCAAACGCGTGAGAGGGTTATACAACTAACTAGACATACAACGGTGTAACCATAGAAACGAAAAACATCTCATTTATAATATAAGTAAATGTCAGTTTATATATATTTTTTATTTTATTTCATTTTATTTTATTTTATTTAACGATTGTACGGAACATTCATTGCGCGAAGCCTGACTCGCACTGCCGACTGCCGAAGGAGGGTAATGTTTTTCGGGTGAATGTATGTATGTATTTATGTATGTGTGTATATATGTATGTGTGTATGTATGTATGTAAGTATCTTTGCATTTTGGTCGGCGCCCTCTGTCGCCTAAATGGCTTCGCGGATTTTGAAAAATGAGGTGTCTATAGATTCGTCATAGTCTCACGAATGCTACTGGGTATATTATGTCACAGAAAATTCAATATGACGGACGCAGAAAATCGGTAAAACCTTTTGTATCAAATGAAAAGGCTTGATGAGTAGATTCAACTAAAAGGAAGAAAATAAATATAAATTATTTTAGAAAAACAAAAACCCGACTCCGTAAAAATCGAACATAAAGGATGGAAGCAAGGTCAAATGATAACATAACATAAAAAATGCATATACAATATGTAATAACAAGTTGAACAGAAATATCAGATGCCTCCTACTGCATGTTATCATTTGTTCTTGTTTCCGTCCTTTAAGTTTCGCTTTTCACGCAATCGACTTTTTTTTTAAATAATTTAATTTTATTAAATAAGTAATAATGGAATTCGATATTTATTTATTTATTGTAGATTATAGACGCGTCAACATCTCAGGTCATTAGCGTCTAAATAACAACTATCTTAAAACTAAATAACATCACAAAACATCCATGAGCGCAGGTGGGATTCGAACCCACGGCAGTCCAGTCCAGAGGTTGCGGCACTAAGCACGCTAACCACTAGGCTATACTGTCCTCGGAATTCGATATTACAACATTGTGCCAGAAAGAAGTCCAAACATGCAACTTTTCTTTCAAATTTTTCATAACTAACTGCCCAGCCAGGTTTCACGGATGCAAATTTAATAAATAGATATAAAGCTTTTGCCCCCAACTTAATTTATTATTATTGTGTTGTAGTTTTATTTGTTAAATACAATAGTACAGTTACTCTAGAGTCTAGACCTTAAAATCCAAAATTTCGAAACCGTGAGTTCTGGCTAATAATAAATGTATTTTGTACTAATACATATTTATTTGACTGTATTCTCAGAAGTGGACCGATTTCGATGTAATTGCAGACGATCTCTATAAGTATAATATAGGTATAGAGGGGAAAAACTGTGTATGCAATTTTTAACTGTTTTTTTTTCAACAAAAGTTCATGGGTGAAATCAGAATTTTGATAGCATTTTTTTATTTTTGAACTGTAGCCGAAGACTATAATTTACTCGATTTTAATAACCAACCTGCAAGATAAATATGTTGCTTTTTGCTATTTTTTAAACTTTAAAGCATATCTACCACTTCGAAAAATAGTACATTGTGCCACAAGGGTGGCAAATACGCGGGAGGAGATGTAGTAATTTCCTCCCGTGTTGCGCATACTATTTTTTCTCCTGCCAAGCCGAAAGTTCGCAAAATTGAAAAAAAATTATTAAAATTATTATTTTTATTTTATTTTATTATCAAAATTATTAAAATTATTAAAAAATAATTTTAATGTGTAGGAGACAGAAGTAGGTGTGTGAGAGCCGGCATAAGTACTATTGCGCACGCGCACTTGTCAGTACCACGGGAATAAAGAGTGACTTTGTTCCCGCTTAGCACGGACGAAAGTACGAACTTTCGGTCTAGGTAGGAGAAAAAATTCGTTTTTTGACAACACTCAAAATTTCTCAGAACTGTTTCATACTTCATGCATCAAAGACACGCTGATTCTAACTTAGACATGCGCACTTCTCTATCTCTTCTGGTTTAGAAATTGTAAAATTCGTTTCCAAAAAAATCAAAAAAATATTTTAATGCTCATATAGCTTCTAAACCAGAGATTCTTAACTTTTTACTCCCGCACTTCCCCTGAGTTTTATGTTTACATCTCTTATCTCTTTCAGCAAACTAATCAATGAGCTTTTTTGGAGATTTATAAAAAAGTGGGTTTTTTTAACTTTTTGATTTTCAGAAAATGACTCTTTTCAAACTGTTTTCGGTTGTTATACGTTGCCAATGACGACGTACGACAATGTACCCCGCACTAACAATAATGCGCGCTTTCTGGTACGACTTTCAACGCAAAAACTACATAATTCAAAGTACTTTTAGTAACTAGAATTCCATGACGACCCTGGTTCCACCTAATTAATTATAAATTTTAAACTTTTTTTAATGTCATTGGAATTATTTTAAACTCTACTTTTTTAATAGATTGCACAAAAAATACCGTGTGCATTTCGAGCAAAAAGTCATTTTTGCTATACATTCGGCGTGCTTTCCATTCTGTGCTAACGCCTCGATCGAAACGGTCTCATATAGTAAAATAACACTTTCCAGTCTAAATACACAAATAACTTTAAATTTCAGCCAGTAGGAAAGCAATGCCGATAAATACATTTTACATACCTAAAGTTTAAGACAATAAAAATGTGTACCTGTTGCTTCCAAAGCTCTCTCAAAATCAGCATTTTGTCCATCAACGAAATCCAATCCTAGAAACAAAAATATCGTCAAAAATATTAACTTTTCTATTAAAGTTACGCTTTAATTTTCTTATTTACAGAAATCTACAGAACATATTATATTTCATAAAAAATCACGTAGTATAAAAAAAAAACTTTCAATTGATAGGTATTTATAGTAAGTACACACATAAATACATAAATATTGTAGATTTGCCCATAAATAGATTACACACCAAAGTATTAGCGTATATTCTGTGGTATTATTTTAAAAACTGACAATTGGTATAAATACTGATTATTCACTATGCTATAATAAATTGATTGTTCACCTGCTATAAAAATGTAAGAAATTAAAAATGCAAAACGACTATTATCAACAACAATGAAATAATATGATTCGTTACTGTGCATTACTCACTTTTTAATTTTAAATAATCTAAGATTCACGTTTTTTTTTGTATATTTTTTTGTTAAATAAATAAATAGTGAAATTACTCAAGCTTAATTTATACATATAATCGTGAACAATAGAAAAATATTAAAAATGAACATTTATATTCTTTTAATTCAAAATTAACATAATATTAATTCTGAAAATTAAGTTTTAACGTTGAAGTGTTTTTGGTTTAAATTTATAAATTGAAGAAACACGAGTAATTATCGAGAAAACGGTCAGTATGTAGATTAAAAAAATAAAACTTTATAAAGGTAAGTAACTAACTAGGTAGTCGTTTTATGGTATTTTCGTAAGGTATTAAAAATTGCTCTCTTATTTCGGTATATTACTTTCTCATAATGAACAATTTACAAAAACTATTCTCTAACAACAGCAGACATGATCCACACTCATTAAAACAAGTATTTTTCTTAATGCCTCGATTTTAATTAAAATTAAAATACAGCCGCACTTTAATACAGCATAAATAATATTAGATATAACTGAATGTTCTAGTTAAATTTTAAAAAATTATAAGGAACCACCAAAAAAATCAATTCCAGTCCCATATTATAAAGTTATAAACAATACGATAAATACTAACCCATAATTAATAACAATAACAACAATAGTATAACAACCAACTATAATTTAACAATACTATGTATGAAAAACGCGAAGCATGTACGCAAACATAACAGAGTTTTCCTAGTAAACAGCGACAATAAGTTTTTCCGAAGTGTGCATTGACAGATCACAATTGATACTGACTGTTGCGTTGCGTATCGTTCTGATACACATATACTCAAATAAACAGGTAGTACTCAGGTACTAAATACTCAATACTCACTGTACATACACAGTACACCGCGCGCTATGATATATTATGTATAGTAACCTTGTCTTGCTTGTATTGTTACTCTGATATGAACAGTTCTATTAAAAATATTACTTATCTGATTTTTGTATTCATTTCAGGGGCGGAATTACTTTACACGCGACTAGTGAGAGACGAGGAAACATTCTCTCGGAAGACATTTCCCGAAAGGGAATTTATAAACTTCAAAAATCCTCCGAATAACACATAAGATAGCCGCAGGTCGCAGCATTCCTGTTTTAAAACAAAAAAAGAAAACGGTTGAAGATTATAACAACTTCTGATTTTAAAGAAATAGTCATGCCTCATTCTTATATGACAATGGCAGAAACAAATTCATTTTTTACTTCCCACCTCTACTATGGTAGGGAAGTAATGGATTCAGTCCGAAAACAATATTTCGAGATTTTAACAGATTTTCACGTTTTGAGACCCTAGCAATCGTTTAAGATCATTTTCTGACTGATGTCTGTATGTGTGTGTGTGTGTGTGTGTATATGTGTGTGTGTGTGTATGTGTGTGTATGTGGTCAATTTTTCGCCTTCGATATCTTAAGAACGGAACAACATACGGGCATGCCGATTGTTCTATTGTGTTTATCAGCCTTTAACTTAGATCTGATTAGATTTTGAGTCAAATCGGTTCAGTGGATCCTGAGATATTCAAAAAAACGTCCTCAATGTCACGTATTAACATAGGTAAAAAAAAATATAAATGAATTCTAGATGTTATAATATGAAAAAAATGTAAATATTTTTTTTCTCTAAAATGTATAGTTTTCGAGAAAAAAAATATTTTACTAAAAAAAATAAAAATTGTACGTAAATCAAGGTAACCATGATTTTTGCTATATTAAGTTAGCCAAACAAAAAAGAGGGCCATGCTTTTTTCAAAGAATAAAAATTAAATTGTGTTTTAAAGACCACCAATAGCTAAGGTTATTTGGGCCTAGTCAAAGAATAAAAAAAAAAGAGTGTTTATTTTTTGCAAATATTTACTAGGTGGGAAGTATAGGACTGGTCATCAGTCGAATTTTTTTTATTTTCGAACAAGCGTAGGAGTCTTGTGTAATGGCGAAAAAAATCGATTTCGAGGTTTCAACGGATTTAGACGTCTCATATGGTCCATACATACTGGTAAAGCTTTAAATGTCCATCCGTTCGTTCGTTGATCCGTATGTCCAGCAATCCAAACTCCAGAGGTCTGGCTGACACACCATTCAACGGATAGAAACCAAACTAAAATTTTAAATAATATCGTTTGAAAATGTGTCACTGTGTGAGTAATGTAAACTCAGTCCGCCGCGATAGTGGAAAGTTTAGGGCGAGGTTTAGGGTTAAAATCCCTACGGTGACATAGGTTTGAATTAATGAATTTTTCCTGATTACAGCATTGTGTTACGTCATTGTTCTTACTCAGGTGTTTCATATACTGTATGCAGTCATTATGCATTCATTTAATTATGTATTTGTTCACGATGTCCATGTTAAAATTTGTATTTAAAATTTTAAGAATTTTAGAGGATTCCTCAGAGTTTTTTTTATTTTTCCCCTGCTTCACCAAATAAGGCTAGCTTATTGATAAATGAAAATCCGCGATCGATGCAGTTGAGCGAGAATGCTAGTGCGATGGAACCATACCATTTTTTCTGGTGAATCTAAATAAATTACATAGAATTGTAACTATAACTGGTATGAAATAATCTTTCTTTTTTATCAGTTATAGGAAATATTTGGTATAAAGTGTTCTTCTGTCTTTTCAATAAATATATTTATTCTAGTAATGTAACAAACATAAAAAGAAGAGAAAATGCTTTTATCCTTTCCCTTTTATGAAGTCGGTTAAATTTTTCAAAAATTATTTTTATTTCACACTTTTTAGAATATTATATTGTATTTCCATTCGTCCGGTTACACCGGATAATACAACTAGTCTAAGGTCCTTACTCATATAATCCTAAACAATATAGCAGAAATTCTCTTTTAGTACAAATAATATCCAGGAGAAAATGATGGAGTAGATATAAAAATTCGGTTAATGAATTAACTAATAAAAATATATGAGCACGGTGGTTGGAATAAAAACAAAAATAAAGATAGTTACTTCTTACCACGACAGTTTGGATGTACATTTCAGCAAACACTATACATGTATAGTGTTTGCTGAAGATGAAAGCATAGCTTTCGAAATACACATCCATCAATAAAACTGTTGTGGTAAGAAGTAACTATCTTTATTTTTGTAATTAACTAATACCGAAACAGATAGCAGAAACTTCTTATTTTCCAGAAATTTCACGAAAGTAGACGGCGTCTATTTTAGATTTTCTGGAAATTCGTCTACGCCTTGAAGACAGCTCTGATTATAGAAATATTTGTCCTCATTAATATTATTAATATGATTATTGTAAAAGGAACATCTTGAAAATTGAAAACAAGATCCCACCCTTAATATGCTTTCTTTTATTCTGCTGTTAATATACAACCAGATCGTCCAAGGATAGTCGGAAAATGGACGCCGTCTATACCACCCCCATTGATATAAAGAATAGACTACGCAAAAGACTAGAAAAAGTATCGGTCAGTTGAAGGAGATAAGCAATGGATGCTTCTACATCAGACTTGAACCAATAGCGTTTACAGAGATTCAGCCACTTTTCAGCACCATTGCTGAAACAGAGAATGTGCTGACTATTAACTATGTCATTTGTATATATCCACCTATCAAAAATATGTATGTAATATAATTTGTATGTCCAATGTACATATTGTTATGTTTTATGTTTTTAAACGATTACACGTGTTGATATTAATATAGGTAGAAGCATTAGCAAGCAACCACATGAGTGACATTAGAAACATTAGCAACCGTCGAAGGGTAAGTTGGTCATTCTGCTGTTTATTTTGCGGCTATTTATAGAAACCACGTGATAAATAATGTATTATTGTTCACATTATTGGGTACAGGTCGAGCAATTTTATTATATCGATATTTATAGTTTTCTTTTTAATCTGATCTGACAAAAAACGCATTTTAATAATATTTTTCAATTTATAATATTTCTATCATCATTTAGCTAGCAGGGCCGGCTCGTGCGCCTGGTCGGACAGGCGATTGCCTTACGGCGCCATATTTTTAGGGCGGCATATTTTTGTAGCAGCGAATTTTTCGTGCGGTATTGTACTTTTTAAAAATGATTATATTTTTTTCAAAGTGTCTATACCTATATTAATTTTTGTAAATATTGTTAATATTTGTTTTTTAATTGTTAAGTACCTAAATAAAATATATCATCGGTTTATTAATTTTTTTAATATGTGGGGGGCGGCAAAAGTTGTATTCGCCTTAGGCGGCATATTTTGACGCGCCGGCCCTGTTAGCTAGTGATACAAACGGACCTCAGGCGCCAGTCATGGCGCCGTGTTTGGTATTGAATAACAATTTAAAATATAAAAAAATAAAATTACAATTATTTTATTTATAATATTTTTTGAACATTTGATTTTATAAGAAAAATAAAAGTGAATGTATTCCTTTCCGTGACAACGAAAATTATTTGTCTTTAACGATATTCACGTCATCTGTCTGTACCCGCGATACAGACATACCCAATTTTTTTTGATTTTAAGTACGTGGAGAACCGTTTGTTGGAAAACAGATTGCTAACAATTTCGATTTGGTTCTAATAGTCCAGTCCGAATTGTCTGCCCAATTTGAACTCACTGTATATTTATAATTATTATAATATAAATTATAAGCCACACTGTATAGCTATGAGTAACTGATGATTTAAAAAGTATTGATTTCTACAGAAATGCTCCTAATAATAATTTATACTTTCAATTTTTCATCGGTATTACAAATATAAATATTAGAAGGTATTTATTTACAAATTAGCAATAACGTAGTAAGTTAGAGAGAACGTTTGTTTTATGATATATATGCTAATTTCACCACTTATTGTTCAAAGTAAAAAATCCAGAAAAGCGTCTGACAAGATTTTTAACCATACTGTACGCGAGACTTCGATTAATACAATTTTTGTTATTGGTGGCTAACATTTATTGCGCTTCGTGAATAAAAAACTATTGATTACTTCAGACTTGTGTACTATTTATAAAGTTCATCAATAAATAATATTAAATATACCCATATAAAAATAGTTAGCTTCAAAATAAGCACGAATAGTATATTATAACATAATAGTGTATTATGCGACTAGTGGGAGAAAGAGAAGATTCTTCGAGCGTGGAGTTTGCCGCACATAATATTTTGTTCAACTACTTGGGTTGTAACTTGTAATATGGGTCGTAAGTGGCATTTCGCCCACTAGTAGGCGAAATGAGCGTGGGCGAAATGGCATTTCACCCACTCTGTACGTCAACAGTCAGGGAACTCATTAGAATAGAATAGAATAGAATAGAATAGAATAGAATAGAATAGAATAGAATAGAATAGAATAGAATAGAATAGAATAGAATAGAATAGAATAGAATAGAATAGAATAGAATAATAGAATTTCACCCAGCCTCAGTAAGGCCACGAAATTACATGTTTCTTGCAGGTTTGAAAAAAATAATATAAACAATTGCAACATTAAATTATCAATGAAAATTCTAATTTTTTACGTTTAATAGGAGAGGTCAATTAAGCGAAGCATTTTTTGAAAATAATATCACTTTTTATTTATCAAGAAAACTATAATCAATCATATTGTCCTTACTTGAATAAATATAATCATTTCTTTAACAAATACCTAGAAGTGTTAATAAAATTAAGTGTTCAGGCAATTATAAGTTAATTATTTAAACAGCGGAAGTATCGCCTCAAGCGACTATGATATACTATGATGTAGGATAACAATCGAAGATCATAATATTGTATATCGTGCGTTCACAGAATAAAAGTAAGAAATGAAAAATACCACGGAAAAAGCTGTTAAACATTTTTTCTTCATTTTCGCTCTCTACGATTTATTTGCCAAAAAACGAATAAACCTGCTAGCCTAGCGCAAACGATTTTAGTCGGCCGAGTGTTTAGTTGAATGAGTGACTACGAAGCGTTCTTATGAGCATATGGTCACCTGCAAATGTCAAATCGGGCTTCGTGATCTTAGCACCTCATATAATATTGAATTTAAAAAATCCAATACCATCTGAAAGGTCAGGAAATGGTCATAAACAATTAGTCCCATTAATTGATCAGCGATAGAAAATTTTTTATCGATTGTATAAGTTTTTCAAGGTCATTCAAAACTGTTAGCACCCCATTTCTTATGAAAAAAAATAATAATAGTTATTTTCGATTGATAATTATCTGCTGATAATTGGTCAGCTAAAATAAATTATTGATCAGATCAATTTTATAAAAAAAATTAATTAAGAAGCGTCAACAGTTACTTAAACAATCGATAAAAAATTTTCTATTGCTGACTAATTAATGGGGACTAATTGACCTTTTATGACCATTTTCTGACCTTTCAGAAGGTGTAATTGGATTTTTTTTAATTCCATATAATATGAGGTGCTAAGATCGCGGAGCCGTCAAATCAGGGGTCGGCAACCTGCGGCTCGCGAGCCGCATGCGGCTCTTATGATGTCAAGATGCGGCTCTCCAGTTCCATGCGCAAATATTAATAATTATATTATTTTATTTTCAAAACTCATAAAAAATATTATACTGCAAAAAAATCTTTAAACAGGATAAAAACACTCAACAGAGAACAGTGAGAATAGGTGGAGTAGAGAATATACGGACAGCTGACATTTTTTAAATGTGGCAACACTGTTCTGTTTGTTTAGTTATTGGTGCACTGCATAGCTAGCTAAAATATTTTAATATGTTTTGTGCGAAGCATTTGTATGTTTTTATATAAATAAATATTATTTCATATTTAAAGCTATTATTTTAAATCAAAAATCAAATTAGATACCTAATCCTAATCAAATACCATAATATTGAAATAAAAATGTTAGTGACTCTTTAAAAACTGGGAAATTTTGTAAATAGTAACTTTTGGCTCTTCCGTCTCAAAAGGTTGCCGACCCCTGGTTTAGTTGGATCTATGTGCGCAGACCGCAGATCGGCCGACCGAAAAATGACGCAAGCACGTATCATCAAAGACGACGCGAAACGTTTATGAGCGAAAGTGGAAATCGAACCCACAACAATTTGATTTAAAGACCGGCATGCTATTCAACCACACTATTTTTATACAATACTAGCCGTTACCGGCAGCATCGCATTCGTAAACAAAAACTTTATTTTCTTTACTACTTTACAATAGAACTAGCCGTTACCCGTGGCTTCGCCCACGTATATTTCGATTTGTGGTTTATTATCCCCTCCGCGAGAAATTCTCCTCCTGCGAAGCGAAGCTGGGCTGATTGTGTTTATTCGCTCGAATTTTATTAATACATTACTCACTTTCTAGTCTCTTCGCTCGAATATTATTGATACATTACTCACTCGCGTCGCTCGTTCGCTCGAATTTCATTAATAAATTTACTCACTCGTTTCGCTCGTTCGCTCGGATTTTATTAATACATTATTGCTCACTCCTGTGCAAAATTTCATGCTTCTAACTTCAAAAATGGCGAACTTCCATCCCCTATTTAACCCTCTTAAAACTAGAGAGTACATAGGCAATAGTAAAAGAAAATATTTAAAAATTATAGTTAAAAAGCACATCTATACTATAAAAACCATTTGAAGTTAAAAATATTTTTAACATTTTTTTTAAATCTTTCATATTTAAAACTTTGAAATCTGTAGGCAGTTTATTATAAAGTTTAAGGGAGACATATATTAAAAAATTCTGCACAGTGGCTAATTTGTGTAGCGATAATGCTAATGAATTTTTATTTCTCGTTTCGTATTGATAAAAATCTAAATTTTTTTTTAGTCTTTTAATTCTTTTTTGACATAATACAAGCAAATGGCTGAATGAGTCATTATTTTATTTTTAACGAAAATAGGTCGACAGTGTTCACATCTTTCAACTCCTGCCAATACCCGAACCACAGCCTTCTGTAGAGTAAAAATTCTCTTGGTAGAAAATGCTCCTCCCCAAATTAGTAGTATACCATAATTATAAACAATACCTGCTGCTTCATCAGTAACCGAATGTTTTATTCGTCTTATAGCATATCGGACTAGTAAGTTTTTTGCTATAAGGTAATTTATGTGCTGATCATATTTTAGCGATGGATCTAATACGATATCTAGAATTTAACATTTATGTTTTTTTAAGCACTGATTTTTCATTTCAAATAAAACTCTTTCAATGTTGCTCAAATTTGATGACAATTTATTTGTAGAAAACCAATGTAAAGTCTTCGTTTGAGTTGCCATCTGCTTTGGAAAGAGAAGTTTCCTCCATAATAATAGTGTCATCAACAAAGAGGTATGTTGTAGATGGTTCCATATAATTCTTCATATCATTTATATAGATGTTTAAAGGGGTCCAAGAGTATATCCTTGTAGATCACCGTTTCTAATAATCTGTTTACTTAGCGAACCTTCTCCACTATAGTTACAAACTGGTGTCTGTTCGCAAGGTAGGATTTGAAAAAGTTTAGTGCAATACCTCTGGCATCATAAAACTCCAACTTACTAAGTAATATGTCATGTGATACACAATCGAGGGCTTTACTAAGATCACAGAAAGTACCCTCCATTTGTGTACCTCTATCCCATGCAGCATAAATTGAACTGACTATACATTAGCTGACAAGGCTGAGACTGTAGACATACCTTCACGAAAACCAAATTTTGCTAATTTGCGAAAACATCCATTTCATTAAAATAATTTAGCAATCTGTTTTTAATAATGTTTTCCAAAAGTTTGGAAAAAATACGTAATACAGAAATCGGTCGGTAGTTTCCAGTCTCAGTCTTATCTCCTTTTTTGTACATAGGTATGACCGGCAGCCTTCAAGGTATCAGGAAATATCCCTTCAGATAGACATTTATTAAAAATATAAACTAGAGGTTCCACTATATACTTCGTTGAGGCTTTAACAATTTCACCTGTAATATCATAGGCATCTGCACATTTATTCTTTAATTTACTGATTAAATATATAATTTCGTTCCTGTAGGTCGGTGCAAGAAATATTGAAGAAAGTGGAGACATTTTCTCATCCATAAAATTACCAAAGTCATCATTTGTATCAGACAGCTCCTTAATCAGACTATCCGCAATAGAAATAAAATAATTATTACATTTTTCTGTTTTATTTTTTCTTATATGATCTATCTACAACGCAAGCGGAGCCGGATATAAAGTAACCCATCCTTTGAGTTGACAAATTTAAAAAAAATTCACAATATTCTCGGGTTCTCAGGGAACTCCATGTCTTGCTCACCAAAAATTACGAAATAATTTCTAAAAGAAAAAACAGGCAGGCACGGCATGGATTTTATATTATAGATATATTCATCTAACAATACTACAACAAAACGATCTTTTAGTTAAATAAAGAAAACTACACGAAAAAACGAGATAAAAAAAGTATACCGTTTGTATTGTATTGTATTTTAAAGACCACCAACAGCTAAGGTTATTTGGGCCTAGCACCAATTCATATTTTCAATTCATGAATTAATAATATCTGACGGAAGGAAAAGTTAATTAAAACACCGTAAATCCCCGCATTGCCTAACACATTTACATGCATTGTAATTATTTTGTTTCTGCGTTCGCTTGTTTGCGTGTGCGTGTAGGACAGTAGCTCACAGTCAAGACAAACTAGAACCGCGCACCTGACGCAGTTGCACTTGACATTATGCGGCCATTGAGATCTGCAGACTCACCGGCTCGTACTGGTACTTGGCGTATGCGCATATCGACTGCCCTAAACAATTTGTCTCTTAAAGAGCCCTGCCTCGTAAGGCTGCCATGGCAGCGCAACTAGTTGCGCTACCATGATTTCTCTGGGTTGCCAACAAAGCTAACTAAAGAGACACCAGACAGAACGCAGTTTAAAAAACCAATTTTGCGGCAGACATTGATACTCTTTATAAATTATGTTGAAATTCGCTAAAATTAATATTTTTACGTTAAAAACTAAAATAAAAGTTGATTTTTTCTTAAAATTTTTTTTTTATATTGATATTATTTTTAACTTCCCATTGGAAGTTATTGTAATGGGTCCGAAAATCGAAATCAAAATGTATAACTAATTTTTATGTTTCAAGATCACTACACTATTTTTAGAAAAATGTCTGTGTGTGTGTGTGTGTGTACGTATGTACGAACGTACGTACGTATGTGTCCATTTCTTTCTAAGACGAAATCTCGAGAATGAAAAATGATATCGACTACGTTAGGGTGCCAATCGACGCGTATTAACGTAAATATGATCAGAGAGAATTTCTTTCAAAATCGGTTTAGCCGTTCTTTTTTCTTAACCAAATAGACTCCAAAAAAGTAGATTTTACACATTATCTCGCGAATAAAAAATTATATAGATTTCGTAAGGGTGTCAATCGAGGCGTGTTTTTATCCGACATAAATTTTATAACAATCGGTTCAGCCGTTTTTTTTTTTTAATTATTGTTAAAAATAAATAATAATTATGTTTTAATGATTAAAATGATTACTTTTCTGTGTAATATCTAATTTAATTATTATTATTAAATATTTATCAAACTGGGAAGTTCGTCGTGTGGACCTCAAGTGTCGCACATTAGTCCTAATAAACGACCCACCTCACGGCTTGTTAATTTTTTTCGGTCAAATGGCTTGTATAGTTGACCAAAAATCTTCCACAGAAGGAAGTATTTTAAACAGAAATTCTCCCACCAGAGATACAAATACTGAAACAGTAGAATTAAATTAAATGGTCGCGTTACTCTTAAAATAATTACTTAAATTACTTAAAAATAAAATTCAGAAAAAGCATCGTTATTCTGATGAGTGAAATTGTGATTTAAAAATTATACAAAATGTTCAGAGACCTTGATATGGCATGACGTCGCAATGACTATGTAACTACATAATGTTACTCGTTGATTGATTGATTTTCGAACTCCTTGTATACTTAATAAGATGCGTATTGAGAAATAGTATTGTCTCATGTCCGTCGTACATTAGGTATATGTCATGCGTATACTAAATTTAGCACTGCTATTAATTATATGAGCAGAAAAAAGTACCGAATATAAGTCGATTCGTTTTAAAAACAAATATAACTTTTTTATAATCAAATCGCTACGTACACAGAGCCTAGTAGCGTTACCGCGCAATGAATTATTGCATTTGACCACTCAGTAGAAGTGAAACTTCTTGAATACTTACCCAACCATAAATGGCAGTTCTAACCAAAACGCATTATAGAGTTCATAAATATAATGCGTCAATTGTTGATTGTGTTCTATCTCTTTCTTTCTCAATCTATCTATCTCTATCATGTCGCGTTTTCGTTTCATTGCCTCGCGAACTTACCATCACTATGGAATTTTAACTCCCCAACTGTTGATATATTTTTGTATGCACAGAAGATTTTTCCTAACTTTTTGGTATTGACGTAGCAAACACAACCAAACCCTAATTACTTAATTCAATGAAAAATTAGTACAATAAATACATTCATGTCAGTTTAAATCCCGAATCTATATAAGTGGTACTCTTAATTCTGTAATTTAATAGGTCCGTTAGGCGTTAGTTATTATTACACAATATTAATATGTGTAGATAAATATCGCTAGGTCATTTACTGTTAACAGAGAAACTTTGTTCTATAAGATATGATCCAAGAACAAACCGAAAATGATTAATACCAAATGTAATTAAAACGATTAAAATTTATTTTTGTAAAAATTGCGAAGTTATATTCATAATATCATTATGAAACTTTCACTTTTTTTTAAATTCAACCCCAAATGTGGTAAAACGGGGGAGTAGGAAATTTTGCTTATCTATTCTATATTAATTAAAGCTGAAGAATTTGTTTGTGCGTGTTTGTACGCGCTAATCTCAAGAACTACCAGTCCGATTTGAAAAATTTTTATTTGTTAGATAGCCCGTTTATTGAGGAAGGTTAAAGGCTATTCGAATTTTTTAAATTCAACCCCAAAGGGGGTAAAACGAGGGTGTAGGATTTTTGGCCTATCTATTCTATATTGTTTGTGTGTTTGTACGCCCTAATCTCAGGAATTACCAGTCCGATTTGAAAATAATTTTTTTCTTTAGATAGCCCGTTTATTGAGGAAGATTATAGGCTATTCGAATTTTTTTTAAAATCAACCCCAAAGGGGTAAAACGGGGGTGTAGGATTTTTAACTATCTATACTAATATTATAAACTGTAGGCAAGTACGCGAAGCGAGAACGACAGGTGACTTCGCTTCGCAGCGAGAGAATTTCTCGCGGGGTGGGGGGGAATAAATCATAAATTCTTATTTCTGGAACTACTGAAGCGATTCTAAAAATTCTTTCACTAATAGAAAGCTACACTATCCCTGAGTGAGATAGGCTGTATTTTATTTTGATAAATGGGGGAAGGGTAATTCCCGTGGGATAGTAACAAAACGTAACTCTGAAATTCTTTTGCATTTTAGCGTACCTATTGGCGGAATCCTACTAGTATTATGAACACCACCAGCCCGACTTCGCTTCGCAGAGGGAGAAATTCTCGCGGAGAGGGGGGATAATAAATCATACATACTTAGCACCCGGACGAAACCGGACGGGGACCGTTAGTTTATGATAAGCTTCTACGTACCCAGTGCGAAACTAAAAGGCGAACTCGAATCCCGGCAGTGACATAATATTCTTTTCCTATAAATAAATCCTTATAAAAAGTTTACAAATGTAAAATTTATTGAAACATAAACGCAGTAATTACTTTTTAGTTTTTTATAATAAAAACTGGCGTTTTGAAAACAGTAAATCAGCTATACCTACCAATTGAGAAAATAAAATATTCAGAAGATATGCAAATATAAATTTTTCAAGTTCAATTCACGCTAAACGGATATCATAAAACCTTTAAAAATATTTGCGTATGTATAAAATTTAGAGCAAGGTTGCGTGAATTTTATGTAGGTACTTGCAGTGTAGACAGTTAAGAGTTAACACCTAATGAATATAAATAACATAATGATACGTTTTGAATTATTTCACGGCAGATTTGACAAGATCTTTATAATTACATTGTTATAAATTATTACTGCAATGTCCTTAAATTCACTGTTTATTTATTTTGTAAGACCTTTATATTACAAAAGTTCTTTTGGAGGTAGTAACAAACACTGGTCTCTTTTTACCTCGTTATTTTTTTAAATAATAATATAAAGCCAATCTCACACTCTCTGGAAGTCTTTTAAAACGTAAGTATACTAATTATGGTTGGAAAATTATAGTGTTAGTGATATAAGTCCGTTGCGCAATTATATAATTAGTGGATCCTATAGGAGCGCGAACTAGACATTATAAGGAGACGGACATGTAGAACTTAAGAGTCCTGTTGCAGGATAATCAAACTAATCAAACCCGGGCCGGTACCTAATAAAAATCGGCCCGGGACTTTAAAGGCATGGACCGGTCCCCCGTATGTAATGTGTAGGCAAACTAAATTGAAGCTCTGTTGCAATATGTTATTAATATCGATGTTTAAAATATATCGAAGGTGAGTCCACACCAACCTGACCAGTCCACGGTTGCGGCACCGGCCCGTACCGGACGTAAGCCCGTTATGTCCGTATCACGTATGTTCAGTCCGGATTTGTTTGAGGCGGGTAATCTCAGGAACTACAAAACTGATATGGAAAATTCTTTCACCGTTTAAAAGCAGCTACTTCTTCTCGACTGACAGGCTTAAAGCTACCCTACATAATATAATTACGCTCGACAAAAGGTCGATGAACAATGAGCGAAAATGTAAAACAAATCGGGGATTATGTACGTGATTTCTGAGCTAAATTGATAAACTATAAGAGACTAGCTGCCCCGTCCGGCTTCGCCCAGACTGCAATACACTACTCACTCGCTTCGCTCGTTCGCTTGAATATTATATTTCAATGCTGAATCATGAAAAAATAAAAACAAAAAATTTTGTCCAAAAAATAAAAAAAAAAATTTTGGGGTGGACCACCCTTAACATTTAGGGGTATGAAAAATAGATGTTGGTCGATTCTCAGACCTACCCGATAAGCACACAAAATTTCATCAAAATCGGTCCAGCCGTTTCGGAGGTGTTTGGCAACAAACATTGCGACATATAAAAATCGCGATTAAAAATTAGGGGTTGATCGTATAAGGGTGAAAATTTAGAATTGTATGTATTTTCAATGCTGAATCATGAAAAAATAAAAACAAAAAATGTTGTCCAAAAAATAAAAAAAAAATTTGGGGTGAACCACCCTTAACATTTAGGGGTATGAAAAATAGACGTTGGCCGATTCTCAGACCTACCCGATAAGCACACAAAATTTCATCAAAATCGGTCCAGCCGTTTCGGAGGTGTTTGGCAACAAACACCGCGACACGAGAATTTTATATATTAGATACAGGCAAACAGCAAAGTACCGAACCTTGAGCCCCCTCCTACGGGCGATCAGAATACGAATAAGTTATGGGGCAATGGTGAGTCTCAGCGATAACTTGAAGTAGTGGAGAACCAATAAAAATTTAATTAGTCAATTAACTCAAAAATTTATAAAAAAAAGTTGAATAAAACATAACCTATAGCACTTCTGGAGTCATAAGGAACATTTTAAAAACAGTTTCATCAAAATCCGTCAAATAGAGTTTAAGTTAAATCATTTCAAACATGCATACAAAGAATTTTATATATTAGTATAATGGTATGTCTACCCCCTCGATTTTGTACAGTTACTGCGAAAACTGTGTGAGGGTGTTATAGAAGGAGAACTGATTCGCAAAAATTTGACAATCTGGAATTTCACCCCTGTCCATATAAAGCTAATGGTGTATATTTGTTTAGGCGATTGTATACTTTCCGACGAACTAGAAATTTAGGTGTGTTATATAGACAGTTATAGAGAGACCCCTGAATTAATTCAGAAAACTTAAATTTCAATAAAAACCTACATAAAATAATACTCAGACTTCAGAGTATCTGAGGTTTTTCTTCAAATAATTCTGTAAGAAACAAATGTGGAAGTAATAAACTGGCTGTCGCAGATGGGTTTATGATTTACTAGCGGCCCGTCCCGGCTTCGCCCGGGTGGTATGAAATTATAATTTAATAGCGGTCAGTGGTCACCCATTGCTCCGCTCACGTATATTTAGTATATTGTTAATTTGTTATCCCCCGCAAGAATTTCCCCCCCCCCTGCGTAGCTTTCTATTAGTGAAAGAATTTTTAGAATCGGTTTAGTAGTTCCAGAGATAAGAATTTATGATTTATTAACCCCCCCCCCCACAACCGCGAGTAACCCCTCGCGAGAATTTCAATTTTTCACTTGTATGTAGGTACCTACCTAACATTTTTTCAATTACCATTATCCAGTCATTGATAAAACCTACCTACTACTTTTGTTACACAACCATTAATAATATTGACAAAGATACTGCATCTGATGAATTCGAATTATTACCATGAACTAAATATTATCTTGTGCTAATTTCATATGTGGATATTCTTGTGGAGGTCATTAAAGAACACGAATGTTTCTCTTTAAAAATAAAATAAAAAGCTATATTTGAATAAGTGTAATTTTGATACACACTCAACACTGCAGATACAGATCTAGATTCAACAACATCCTATATGCAATTCGACATTTGCAGCCTTTCAAATTTGGAAACAAGCAGATGAACTCATCAAGACAGACAGACAAAATATAGAATGATCTCTATAAGATAATAAGACTATAAAGTTCACTCGATAAACACGACAAAATCAATAAATAATTCAATAACATCCCATAATAACAATTAAATACCGGATGTGATTATAAAATTCATTGTCAGCTGGTTGTGCTCTGACGTTGCTCAATTAAAATCAATCAATAATGTAAGTACGTACTGTACAATTGTCAGTTAGTATTGAATAGTCATTTATGCAGTAATTATAAATTACCGCAGAAATGCTATATGTATACAGCGTGTCACGCGTGGGACATAAAGTAACAGCTGATTCCTTACAAAAAAATATTGCGATAGACCCCAACTTGTCTATTCCGAAAGTTGATATTAAAAGAAATACAGGGTGTCAAAATTTAATTTTTATTTTTGATTTTCTTAAATAACTTTTAAAATAATTTAGGCATTTAAATGAAATTTGCTATATGGGGATTTTTTGACATGAGAAATTCAAATCTGACCTTGGTATGGCTCTTGTAGGGGGCGCCACTTACACACCTTTTCACTCATTCAAATAGTCATAACTTTTTTGTACGCACTCGTACTATTTTTTTGAATTAAAAAATTGATTTTTCCGTCATTTTTACGTGAAAAAGATATACTTTGTAAAAGTGGCTAGGAGTAACCTTTTTCAAGATATTTTCACTTAAAGTAATCGATGCAATGTGGTTTTAAATGGCAAATTTTAGTTAAATAATAATACTTCTTATTTTAATTAATATTTTATTTTAAATAGCGAATCAAAAACATTTATTTTATTGTAGAAGATTTTCAAAATGACACATGAACCTTCAACACATTTTTCAAAGCTACCTATGTTCATTTTCAAAATTTGCCATTTAAAACCACATTGCATCGATTACTTTAAGTGCAAATATCTTAAAAAAGGATACTCTTAGCCACTTTTACAAAGTATACCTTTTTTACGTAAAAATGACGGAGAAATCAATTTTTTAATTCAAAAAAATAGTGCGAGTGCGTACAAAAAAGTTATGACTATTTGAATGAGTGAAAAGATGTGTAAGTGGCGCCCCCTACAAGTAAGAGCGGTACCAAGATCAGATTTGAATTTCTCATGTCAAAATATCCCCATATACCAAATGTCATTAAAATGTCTAAATTATTTTAAAAGTTATTTAAGAAAATCAAAAATAAAAATTAAACTTTGACACCCTGTATCTCTTTTAATATCAACTTTCGGAATAGACAAGTTGGGTTCTATCGCAATATTTTTTTGTAAGGAATCAGCTGTTACTTTATGTCCCATTCTTTTTGGGACACCCTGTATATTATGAGACATTTCGAAATTTAAATTATTGTTCTATGATTTAAGAGCACAGTCAAATTTAAATCGTACCTAACTTAAAGTTGAGTTTGAACAGCATAAGTGTACCAAAAACTCATTTTTAGGGCTCCGTACGGACCGTACCCAAAAGGTCAAAACGGAACCCTTATGGTGAGACTTCGGTGGTCTGTCTGTCCGTCCGTCCATCTGTAAGTCATGGCTATTTTTTTCAGTAACTACTATTGCTGTCTACTTAAAATTTGGCACAGTTGTAGAAGTCATTTGCCCGCATCTTTTCCCGGTGAAAAAATTTCAGAAATATTTTTATTAATATTAAATAGGGGGCAATTTAAGAACTCAGAAAAAAATATATGCCGTGTGAGGTATCATTTGAAAGGGCTCGAGGGCAGTATAGCCTAGTGGTTGGTGCCGCAGCCTCTAGACTGGACTGCCGTGGGTTCGAATCCCACCTGCGCTCATGGATGTTTTGTGATGTTATTTAGTTTTAAGTTAGTTGTTATTTAGTGTAGTTGAAAGACGCTAATGACCTTAGATGTCGACGCGTCTATAATCTACAATAAATAAATATATTGAAAGGGCTCGCTTTGAGGATTCAAAAAGAAACGTTCTATTTCAATTATCTTTAAAAAAAACTCTTTTAAATTGTATGATGAAAATATTACACTCCGATTCAAGAAAATAATATAGGCTGGACGATTACACGAAAAAGCTGAACTTCTATCTTTATTATCATCCAAGTCGTTTCCAGAGATTTACATACGACAGCTGATACAACAAGTGCAACAGGTCAGTTCATTCAGAACATTTGTGGCGCAATATCTATATAAATAAAAGGGGAAATATTAACTGCACGCCTGAATAGGTGATTTGCACGACAGAGAATTAAAAAGAAAAAAGGTTGAATCAACGACAATTTTGTTGTTATAAACGCTAACCCTCGCGCGGCTATTACGAGGTAGCTAGCGACAAAAATTTGATGCGTAAAACGTCTAAAAAAGTTTCCCCCTCGTGTTTAATGCTTTTGACAACAGAATAATCAACTGTCCGCCAAAACAAAGAAATTTACATATTTTAAAAAGCTTCAAAAGACTAAAAAAGGTAATGTATGAAAGAAAAATGTATACAACGCCATGTAAATTACTCAATTTCTCGCTCATGCAGCTGCCAGCTGTGCAGATCAGCCAGAGCCAAAAGAGCCTTAATAATACAATAGAAGACTGATACCTAATTGGCATTTTTAGGGTTCCGTTTCTCATTAAGAAAAAGCGGAACCATTATAGGATCACTCGTTTGTCCGGCTGGCTGGCTAGCTGGGTGTCCGCCAGTCAAGACCCATTTTTAGTGTATTTGCCATAATATGGCACATACACTATTGGCGTCGGTCGGATGGCGGGACCTAGGGGTCGGACCAAAATTTCTCGACGTTTCATAGCCTCCTGAACAATTTGGCACCATTTTTGAAAATGTTTATATATATATGTATGTATATATTTATATATATATATATATATTTATATATTTATATATATATATATTTATATATATATGTGTGTACACGATAACTCTCGACAGACTTAATCGATTGAAACGAAATTTGGTACACACATTGGAACCCATCACCGCAAGAAGCCTATTTAAAATGGGCCCGATCAGACCATTTTCAGGGTTGTATTTAGGGGTTCCAAAAAGTTTTTGGGCCCAAAAATACCGAAAAAATTGTCAGAATCGTTTCAAAATTGAAATTTAACTCTTTAGTAAAGATTAAAACGTGCTGCTAAAATTTTAATAAAATCGGCCCGACAGGACCGGACTTTCAAATTTTATGAAAACACTAGTTTGTTGATACGGATTTACTTATGGAAGGGTGTATTTAATGTGGTACAGAGGTTGCATTGATAATAATATTGAAATTAAGAAAAAAATATTATTTTAAGGGATGTATTAAGGGGTTAAATTTTTTATTTTGTCCAAAAACAAACTTAAGTTCACGTATTAAAGCCACATGGCCTGTATTAGCAAATACACTATATTGTCGGCAGGGTTTGGCACTGCGACCCGAGTTTTTTTTTATTAATATGTTCTGTTTCAATTGTTTAACAAATATTTAAATTTAATATATTAGAGATATATGGGCCAGTATTACCTACTTATAATATTGTTCCCCTAAAACTAAAAATAAATTTTTATTTCTTTTCGTTCAAAATTTGTTTTTTCGTATACTTATTACTATATAGAAATGAAGCACATTGTTTAACCAAAAATTGTAAAGAAAAGTGGTAGTTTTATACACTACTTTTCTTTCATTTACTTTGACACATGCTTCACATACGTACATAAATTATTGTTTTCGTATATTTATTTTTAAAATTAAGGTGATGTTCGTGAAGTATACGAAAAATAGCATGTTATATACGTTAGAAAGGCTATTTTTCGATGCACATGTAAAATTTAAAATATTCCACTCGCTGGAAAAATTTCACTTTTCTTAACTTGTAAAACAATATTTTTTATCGTTGTCAAGTCGTCGTGTATGAATACATTTTTATTGTTAGTTTGCCTATATTTCTGTCGGTGCTGTTTTATCGAGGTAAATACATGTTTATCGTGCGATCACCAGTTATGTCGTTTAATGCATTTATTTTAAATACTCATTTCTTTTCTGCCGTTCATCAAACATTTTTGTTGTGCAATGCTCTTTTGTGGCAGGTAATATTATTTTTAGTCGTGAAAACAATTTAAAGCTGTTTAGAATATTTTGTAATCACTTCAGACATCTTTATTGTCGTTATAGTTTGTCCTTTTCTGACGGACTGATAAATCCCATCCTATATAAAACCTAGTTCAGTGACTGACGCGTTACTGACAGACAACGCACAGACCAAACCGCTGAAGCTATAAGCTTGAAATTTGGATAGTGGGTTCCTTTTGTGACGTAAACACTCACTGAAAAAAGTAAACACTCACTGAAAAAAGATTTTTCGAATTTCAACCTCTAAGGGGTCAAAAGGGGGTGTATTGCACAGCCTATATTATAAACACCACCAGCCCGGCTTCGCTTCGCAGGAGGAGAGATTCTCGCGGGGGGGGGGGGGAATAAATTATAAATTCTTATCTCTGGAACTAAAAGAGTGAAAATTAAAGGGGGTCTTGACACATAAAACGGAAAAACCTTTTAAAGGCTGTATCTTTGGAACCGTAATTTATCTATGTAGCCGGTTGAAAATTTCACAGAATATGTCTACCTAATATAATTGTTGTAACGGTACGGAACACTCGTAGCGCGAGTTCCACACGCACTTGACCGCTTTTTTTAATATAAAATAAACATGAGAGAAACAAATATTTTAAGAGCGTAGCCGCAGCCTTACACCTACAAACAAAAATTGAAATTTATATCTTATTAAACATAATATATAATATTAAAATTGCAAAAATGAGAAATATTTGTAAAATTATAAAAATGTGAGTGACAGTCAAACTTTCAATTCTATTGTAGCAAGTCCCTCAGTTCCCACTTCCCAGGTTCTAAAATCCTAAATCCGTAAATTTATAACCTATAGAGGTTGTGAAGTAGGGGTTAATAGAAACAAAATAAAATATAGTTACTTCTTACCACAACAGTTTTATCGATGGATGTACATTTCGAAAGCTAAGCTTTCATCTTCAGCGAACACTACATCACATGTTAATAGAACTCATCCGAATGATAGGTGTTTATTTACTCCGAAACCGCCTGAGTTAGAAAGAGTGTCCTTTGTTAATCGAAGAGATACCTGTTCGACAAATTTTCGATATTCGCGTCCCAAGGGGTAGAAACTAAAAACTTTCGTAAAGGGTACGCTTAATAATATATAAAATCGCTTGAGCTAAGAACGTGAAACTCGGGCAAAATATTCTTCTTAAAAATAAATAAATACATTTTTGAATGGCTGAACGATTAGAGGCATGAGTTTTTCAAGATACTATCACTATTTAGAATGAACGAAACGCCGGTAGTCTAAATTTCTCTCGGAAGAAGCCGTATAGAACATATGTAAGTAACTAATATACGATTAAAATAATTTTATGTATTAATAATTGACTATGTGAAAAGACAACGTGTATAAAGTACAAACAATGGGTGGGTTGGCTTGAGGGTGGTGCATAAGACATCGTATTCACTCGAACACATTCGCACGCTACTAAAGTTTAATTTAACAGGATTTAAGTGACGAGCGAAGCGAATATCTATACATAGGGCTTCACCGTATTGTGTATTAGGTGCTTTTACGTTGTTGCAATACTGCTGACTATGACTTCATACTCCCTTTGTAAAATTACATAATAATATAATATAACGAATACTCCATAATTTGTTTCCATTTTCTTAAGGGAACACTCCCGTCAAAACTACTTAAAATAAACAATTTTCAAACATAAATAAAAAAAGGATGTGAGTCTCGGGACCCCCGACAGATGTGAAACATCAAAGAAAACGTTATTGAACTCGGTGGTATTCTCTATGTAGTAGTATATATTTTTTCAAAAGCAGCAACTAACTGTTATGCTGACGTAATCCTATATACTGCACTGTAACACCGCGTGTGTTACAGTGCACGCCTGAGCCAAGAGAGAGAGAGTGCCGCAGTGGTGGGGAGAACAGCAGCGAAGGAGCGGACCAAACATTTCGTTGCATATTTTCCCTCACGCGACATAAGATGTTTCACATCAAAAAAAATTTTATGGTTAATAAGATAAAAAAACTCGGGTCGCAGTGCCAAAACCCTGCCGACAATATAGTGTATTTGCTAATATTGTGCTGTTATTAGGTGAACATAAGTTGGTTTTTGGACAAAATAAAAAATTTAACCCCTTAATACATCCCTTAAAATAATATTTTTTTTTCTTAATTTCAATATTATTATCAATGTAACCTCTGTACCAAATTAAATACACCCTTCAGTAAGTAAATCACTATCCGCAACCTAGTGTTTTCATAAAATTTGTAAGTCCGAACCTGTCGGGGCGATTTTATTAAAATTTTAACAGCACATTTTAATGTTCACTAAAGGGTTAAATTTCAATTTTGAAACAATTCTGAGAATTTTTTCGGTATTTTTGGGCCCAAAAACATTTTTCAACCCCTAAAAACCACCCTTAAAATGGTCCGATTGGGCCCATTTTAAATAGGCTTCGTGCGGTTATGGATTGCAACGTGCCTACCCAATTTCGTCAAAATCAATTAACTCTTTCGAAAGTTATAGCCCGTACACATATATATATATATATATATATATATATATATATATATATATATATATATATATATATATATATACATATATAAATAGACATTTCCAAAAATGGTGCCAAAATGTTCAGGAGGCTATGAAACGTCGAGAAATTTTGGTCCGGCCCCTAGGTCCCGCCATCCGACCGACGCCAATAGTGTATGTGCCATATGGCAAATACACTAAAAAAGGTTAATTTTGATACAGCTTTAAATGAAGGGAATTTTTTTATGTAAAACATAGTTTTGCTTTAAATATACTATATTCATTAAAATTCACTGCGTAAATTATAACTGGACGGGCGGCATCAGAACTAGTGACAGGATCAATCACAAAACTAAAAATTTTCTTAAAACTTGTATAAATGGCTATCGTCTTATCTATTCTTAAACCGGTTTTTTGCACATAATTTTGTTGGAAAAAATAACTGAGTGATCCAAAAATCAGCATTGTAGTTAAGACGATAGCCATTCATATAGGTAGGTAAATTTTAAGAAAATTGTTGGTTTTTCGATTTCAGATCATCTTGTCACGAGTTACTAAAGTAATGAATATTATATATTTAAGACAAAACTACCTTAAATGTAAATAAAAATTATTTTTTTCTTCATTAAAAATATTTCCTTATTTTCCTTATAGTTATATTTTTTATTTATTTATAAAAAATTATTTATTTTTAAACAATATTGTTTAAAAGTAAACAATTTTCATAAATAAATAAAAAAAAAATTGTTTAAAAATAAATAATTTTTTATTAATAAATAAAAATATAACTAAGGAAATTATTTTGATGAGAGGGTCCCCTTATACCTAAAAACCTATAAAATATGCTGTTGGTAAAATTTTACTTGAATTTGACCGTGGTGTGAATATAACATGGTGTGCTACCTAGGGTACCAGTTTTCGACCGCTTTGCGCAGTGACGTCATGTAGGGAGCAGATTTGAACTTGAGAACGCTATTTGGGGAGGTTCCACCGCAGTAATTTTGAATAATTTTTGTCCAGAGTATTCCGACCTGATACACTTTCGATAATTTTGCGAAAGAACGAAATCTCGAAGTTACCAGTTACTCGATTTCTAGAAGACTTTTAAGGGGTAAGTTGCAGGCCTATTAGAAAACATGAATATTGAAAATGGATATACAATGCTTCTATACCAACTTCTCATAAGCCTTAAAAAACAATTAGTAAACGAATTTTGTCGAAATTCCCATTATTTTTTCACAAAAAACGCCAAAAATAAGAACTAATCACTAGGTACTGTTCCCTACGTGACGTCACACGGCAAGAGCGAGACGAACGTATCTCACTTACTCGCTGCGCAAGAGCACACCATGCTATACTCACACCACGAATTTGACCTAAAAACCGTTTGTGTAACATCGAATACTAGTGTAGAGTTCATGGGCGTATACAAGATGGGACAAATGTCGTAGCTGCCCCCCCCCATATCTCTATGGCAAAAAAAAATCAAAGTCAATTTCCTCTGTAAACAGTTTTCAAAAAATAATGAACAGGTTAATCTGTCCAGTCGCTTATTAAAGAGTTTTTAGAACAAACAATTGACATTATATTTCTACGACCGCACAACAGAATCAGTTAGGAACTGTAAACGAAACAAACCAAGTAGAATAAATAACAATCAGCTGCTGAAACCCAGCAGCGTATAGAGTTTTTCCAACACGAAATAAAATAAAAGAATACACGGGATATTGCGTTGCATCAATCCGCATACAGCGGCAATCAATTGTTATTGATTATCGATTGTTATTTATTAGTACCTACTAGCATTTGTTTTTATATATACTTGCCTATTACAACTGATAATATAAAGTGATCTTATCGAAAAAAAGAAACAATTCGAAAACAGTATTAATATATTAGATCAAAATATCCATGCGTCTGAACTATTAAATAGCAGAGAAAGTTGTAGTAAAGAATTCTAAATATAAACAGTACTAGCGGACCCGTCCCGGCTTCGCTCGGGTGGTATGAAATTATGATTTAATAGCGGTCACCCATTACTCCGCTCACGTATATTTAGTATAGCTGATCCGGCAAACGTTGTTAATAATTTCTAGGAATAATTACATTACTCACTCGCTTCGCTCGTTCGTTTGAATTTTATTAATACAGTACTCACTCGCTTCGCTCGTTCGCTTGAATATTATAAATACACTACTCACTCGCTTCGCTCGTTCGCTTGAATATTATAATTACATTACTCACTCGCTTCGCTCGTTCGTTTGAATTTTATTAATACACTACTCACTCGCTTCGCTCGTTCGCTTGAATATTTTCGCCTACTCACTCGCTTCGCTCGTTCGCTTGAATATTATAAATACACTACTCACTCGCTTCGCTCGTTCGCCATATATGTATTTTTTAAAGCTTAATATAAAAATCGCGATTAAAAATCAGGGGTTGATCGTATAAAGGTGAAAATTTAGAGTTGTATGTATTTTTCAATGCTGAATCATGAAAAAATTAAAACAAAAAATTTTGTCAAAAAAATAAAAAAAAAATTTTTGGGGTGGACCACCCTTAACATTTAGGGGGATGAAAAATAGATGTTGATGTGCTCTATTATAGCTTTGCGCGTCAGAGTTGAGCTTCGTTCATACAAGAAGTTATATATCTAGGTTAATTTTACACGAAATCCATTCAAATTGTGACTTTTTGAAAAGGGGACATTCTGTTCTATAAACTGGATTGATTCGAGTTCATAATTACTCCTGAAATTGTAACTGAAAATCGCGAACAGCAGTTGTCGGTTGGTCTGTACGTCTGTACGTTGGTCTATACGTACATACGTACGTACATCCGAGCTCTACAGATTGCAATTTTTGACGTATCGCATTGGTTTATATTTTATTCGCTTTGTTTACTGTCAGACTAGAACCCTATTTAAATTTACTGAAATGCGTTCACTAGTTTAATTTTTATAAACAATTTTATTTTATTATTTTTGACAGCTAATCTATATAAATAAAATGATAGCGTCCGTCGTTGGGCGCGCATCACGTAAAAACCACTGGACAGATTTAATGAAACTTTTGCAGATCTATACTTTATAATAGGCTGGGTCTTTATCTCCAATAAAAATTATCATTATATCCCTAATTAATTAATATCAAGTGATTAAAGTTTTTATGATTTTATGTTTTTATGCTGCGCATATATTATACGGGTGTCCAAGATAAGCGTGCAATGCATGAGAATTTCCTAAACGGTAAGAGATAGAGATTTGGTTAAATGAGAGAAAATGTGCAGAATCTCCAGTACTACTGCCCTGCGCTCGCAGGCAAACTTTCGATATTTTGCTTGGTTTGCGACAGACAGTTGAAAAACGAGATTTTCCCATTTTCGTTTTTTGCTTATAGTTCGCTTATTAAGTAAGTTAGAAAAAAAATATTTTCACTTTATTAAGGCACTTTTTTATGAAGACTTCAAATCTATTTTCATATCTTTATTTACTTGTTTAATTTTCGAGATATTTGTATTAATTTTGTTTGTTTTTTTCAATACAGGCCAAAGATGGCCATGACGCCATCCGCAAGAGATTTTTTTCTCTTTAATTTGACTTGAGGGTTGATGGACTTATTTTCAAAAATAACAGAGTTATACGTAAAACACTGATTTTTAATAGCAGGCTATAGCTAAATTAATTTATAAAACAATAGAAGGCTTAGCAAACAGTTGAAGTTGCAGGTAACCAGGTCAAACATTTCACTATTACTGTAATATTCCATCACAACCTTTTGGAATATTAGTAAGTAATAATAAATAAATTACGTAGAAACGAACGCTTAATGCTTAGAATCAGGAATGACAGCTGTATTGTTGCGACTTCAACTGTTTGCTTAGTCTTCTATTGTTTTATCAATAATTAATTAAGCATAGCCCTGCTATTAAAAATCAGTGTTTTACGTATAACTCTGTTGTTTTTGAAAATAAGCCCATCAACCCTCATATCAAATTAAAGAGAAAAAAAATCTCTTTAGAAGGCGTTATGGCTATCTTTGACCTGCATTGAAAAAAACAAAGTTAATGCAAATATCTCAAAAACTATAAAAGTAAATAAAAATCTTCATAAAAAAGTGCCTTAATAAAGTGAAAACATGTTTTTTCTAACTTACTTAATAAGCGAGCTATAAGCAAAAAACGAAAATGGGAAAATCTCGTTTCTCAACTGTCTGTCGCAAGCCAAGCCAAATATCGAAAGTTTGACTGCGCAGGGTAATAGTACTGGACATTCCGAATATTTTCTCTCATTTAACCAAATCTTTATCTCTTACCGTTTAGGAAATCCACATGCATTGCACGCTTATCTTGGACACCTGTAGGGCTTGAGAATAGCCGAGAGTGTAGCGGCGCTGTTGTTTACATGGCGTTGCTATGGTTCCTCTATTACAAGTCCCCAGTTCCCGAGTTCTAGCCCGAGAGCTGGTAAAAGTGTCAATTAGATTTTCAATTTATTATTAAAAAAAAAAAAAAATAATGAATTGAAAATATGAATTGGTGCTAGGCCCAAATAACCTTAGCTGTTGGTGGTCTTTAAAATACAATTTACAAATTTGACACCTGTACACCATAAAAACAGCACTCTATAGTCTATTATAACAGTAATATAGCAATGCGATATAAGGTTCAGGATTCGAACCCACTTGACTTCGTGAAATTTTTGTTTTTTTTTATAAATTATTTATATATTCCGTGAAATTTTTCTTTTCTTTCATATTTATTTATGTAGATATATTTATTTAATTTTAGGGGGAAACATTCTCGCGGGGGGGGGGGTGATAATAAATCATACTTTGCTTTGCAAGGGGAGAATTTATCGCGGGGCGGGTGATAATAAATTAACAATATACTAAATATACGTGAGCACAGCCATGGGTATCCGCTAATTAATCATAATTTCATACTGCCCGGGTGAAGCCGGACGGGTACCGCTAGTAATAATATAATATTGTACAGTATAATATTATTATCGTAGAACAACTAAGTGCTACTGACTACTATACCATAAAAGTAGCTAACCGTTGAGCTCATGGAAGCAGTGGATAACGCTGTCGCTTCGTACAGACAAGTTACCGGTTCGATCCCGGCCATCATATTTTTTTTTTACATCTATTCCATATTATTATTCCTCTTGATATTTATTTATTTATATTTTTTTGAAGTTATACTTCTTTTGGCGCGTTATGGAAAAATGATGAGAGTAAATTTTTACGATGCGCGCACATCGCGTCACGAAAATTTAACACCATGAAGTAAGTCGGAAGTTCATGATTAAATACCCTATTATCACCAGTCACAATGTGACAAGACCTTTTTCAGTTTTGAATAACATTAATAAAAGTTATTACTATACAAACGCTCGTTTATGCCGCTTTCGTTAAATATGAGTTGGTACTCCAACATCTGTACTGTTTACACTGTTATTTTTCATAATTATAGCCTATTATATATAGCCCTGCTATGTAAGATGTGTCGTGGTGTAACGCATAGCATTAATAATAATTTATTAATTGTTTCAAAATTTTTTTTTATCATACAGTGGAAAACTTAACGTGATGTGCACTTTTGGATTTGCCAACTATATTTGAAATTATTTCCAGTCATAGTATACCTAGAGTACACAGCCCATTTAGACCTGCAGACCGAGCTGGCAAATGCGAGATAAATCGTTCTGTCACAAAATTATTAGGGTTAGTATATACTTTGGGCCACAATTACTGCGCCGGAACTTACCAAAATGCCGTCTTTAATTTGAAAAAAAATCGTTAAAAACGTGTTTTCTCCAGCTTTCGCGAAGAGCAAAAATTGGTTTCCCTTCGGAAATAGATTGTAGATTATAAACGCTCAACAGCTGAGGGTTTCCCTTCAGTACAGAATCTTTTACTCTAGTGAAGGGAGAAATATTTCAAGTACTGTATCGTATTTACTATACCGTAAGAAAAGCAAAATAAAAAAAATAATATTATTATTGCAGTTGAACCGCTACGATTTGACACAGCGATCGGTCGTTCCGTAACTTGAGCATAATATACCTACACTCTATAAGCAATTTATTTATCGTTCTCCCTACAGTAAATATAGCAGTTTATTTAATCGGATTTATATATACTGTCACTACGGAAACGCCAGGACGCGTTGTCAAGCAGCGAATGCTAAAAGCGCGTCCTCATTTAACAAAGTCATCACACAGTTCAGTTGCCATTGAAGCCGTACAACCGCTTTCCCACCAACAATACGCGAATACCACCGCGATGCACTTGATCAAAAAATAAAAGTTTAAACAACTAAAATCCGACTACGAAAAACTTTTTAACAAAAAAAAAACCTCCTTCAAAAAGCCACTAAAAAGAGGAAAATAATGAAATTTTGAGGTCTGCGCCAATTTAATAAAATATGAAGTCGATTAAAAAGTATAGTAAGTATAGTGATTAATATCTTCTTTTTAGCCAACTTCATATTTTATTAAATTGGCGCAGACCTCAAAATTTCATTATTTTCCTCTTTTTAGTGGCTATTTGAAGGAGGTTTTTTTTTTGTTAAAAAGTTTTTTATTTTTTACTTTTTATGTCAAAAAGTGACATTTACCTTAAAGGAATCACACGCCGTTACTCACTTTTATTAAACCGACTTTCTTACGCTGTCTGATGTGTCAAAAAGTGACATTTACCTTAAGGAATCACACGTCGTTACTAACTTTTATTAAAATCAGTTGAACCACTGAACCGATTTTGATGAAATTTCTATGGGACCAATCTGAAAGTATATCCTTTCAAATAAAAAAAAAATTTCCAAATCGGTTTATAAATGACGGAGTTCTGAGGTAACAAACATAAAAAAAATACAACCGAATTGAGAATCACCTCCTTTTTTTGAAGTCGGTTAAAAAGGTAAAAAACAACCTTCCAATTTGAAAAGTATAGTCGCGTAAAAAGATGTTAGTTTTTCTTTCCCAACTACTTTTCATATTTGAAGCTTGTTTTCTATGTTTGCATAGTCGGGATTTAGTTTTTTAAACTTTTATTTTAATTTAGAGCTTTTTAGTATTGCAATCCATTCGCTAATCCCTTTCATTTGTTACCCTACACGACATTCATTTCTATTTCTTTTTTTCCATAGTCAATAATTTGCGTTTATCATTCGCTAATCATATTGGATCCGTGGTGAAGTAATATACCCTATAAGCTATAACACGCACGTCACCAACACGAATCGATAGACACCATATTTGTCAAAATCGGTCCAGTAGTTCAGAATCTACGAGAGAACACTCATATACAGGATGGTTAACTACCGCAGTTTGAAATCTAGATTAATGCCTAGAAAATTTCTGTTGACATCTTTCAACTCAAAGTGGTCAAAAACATACAGTTTCCAAGTTTGATTAAAATAGCGTCAATGGTAGAGAAGATAATAATTTTTTTCTGAAACCACAATTTTTAGTTTTTTCGTGATAAATCAGGAACTAATCAAAATACCCTGGATGGCTTTTCAACTTCTCATTCGTCATGAAAAAGGGCAACTTTTCTCTAATTTAACCGACCTTGTATCTTTAACCGTTTCCAAGATACCAATGATGAGCATCGAAAAAATCACCAGGCTGTATACATACACTAGCATAGATAGACTGTTAAAATCATAACCCTTCCTTTTCGTAGTCGAGTAAATATTACGTTGTGTCAATGAAAATGTTCATACTTTTTTAGCCAATAACTTTTCTCACACAATGAAACTGATTTTTTGTTACAGTGAAGTTTCTTACGTTAAGAGAAACGGGATACAAGGCGAAAAAATAAAAATATTTATTTGATAAATTCTTCAATGATCAACGTTTCGACAACAAATCACTGAGTGATAGAGTGGGTAATCTTTCCAGCGTTACTGTATTTCACTGATCTCCATTTAGTTGAAAACAAATATGACGTTCATAAATCTAGTTTTAAGGCTGAAAGTGGTACCAGAAACCCAGCATAAATGTTGCTAAACAGCCAAACTAATCGGTATATCTATAATGTCTATACATATAAATAAAATCGATTAACGAAGTGTCTGTCTGTCTGCACGAGCTAATTTTCGAAACAGTTGAACCGATTGCGATGGGACTTTACAGACATGAATAGGAGGTTGTCAGGAGTAATTTAGGCTGCTTACATATAAATAATAAAATAAAATAAATAAAATATAATAATATTTTTGTGCCATACCATTCATGTAAACTATTTCCAAGTGATTTTATATGACCCCGTTATTTAGGCTACTATATTGGATGTAAGGGATTTATATTTTGCATGGTTTCGACAATTGTTATAAACAAAATGTAATTGTTAAACTCAATGCATAATCGTAAATAATCCTTATGCGAAAACATAATTACTGTCAAAACGTAGGGTTTAACTGTTATTTATGTGATACCGTTAATGCAAACTATTTCCAAGTGATTTTAAGCCCGACTTCGCTTCACAGTGGGAGAGATTCTCGCGGGGAGAGGATGATAAATCATAGTTCGCTTCGCAGGGGGAGAATTTCTCGCGGGGGATAATAAACTAACAATATATACAGGATTTTATATTACTGGCCATAAAAAAATCTAAATATACGTGAGCGGAGCCACGGGTGACCTCTAATAGAAAATAAAACGCGACATAACTGTAAAATTTTACATTTGCTTAGGTATGTTAAGTCGTGCGAACAATGCTTTAGAAGGCTCATATATGTGCAGCGCAGTACGTCCCCTGCGGGATTCTAATTAACTGGAAAAGCTACTTTATACAAAGGCAATATGTGATTGGATGTAATCGCAACTTTTAATGCGAGAGCTTGTTAAACTAAGACTATTGTGTAGCCCTATCGCTCTCTCTCTCTTTTTATTGAGCTCCGGTTGCACAACACTGACAGGTCAAGGAGTGGTAGCACATCGGACCAACTCAGTTATATAACCAAAAGGAAAACGACATCCATTCCCAATAGAAAAATCACAACATAATAATTATTTATCTCATATTTTGTAACTCACATTTTGTAAGTATAATTCAAAATGAAAAAATGGTATTATCTAATCCGTTATAATTTTGGTAACCAAGAAAAATTTCATGTACCTATCACAGTTTTCTACCAATTCTTAGCGCAAAAAATTCAGAATTCTGAGTTAATTTAACAAAAATTTGAGTATTAATTGCTTATTGTTTTAATTTTATTATGTCGCAAGATTTGAAACAAAGATATAGGAGCAAACAAACTAACTTTTATTTTCTTGAACATTTTATAGCTAGTTTTTAGTTTTTTCCTACCCACTTAGTTACAAGTTATAACAACGGTTCTTTAGCCCTAAATAACTTTATTAATTTATCGACAGTTTATTTTCAGACCTCCACTAACACTTGTAGTTCTTCAGGGCGGAGGTCTTGGCTTTTAATAACAGCATTGCTGGAGCAGAAATCGGAATTTAAAATATGTTTAATTTCAGAGTACCTATAGTAGGTGGTTAAATTATTATGGACAGTACAAATTTCATGTAATTTTCAAGTTTGTTTGAATTTTTGTTACACTTGCTCAGAAAATTTAATTTTTGAGCGCGGCAACCCTTAAAAGTAGCCGATTTTGAGAGACCCTACTTTCTCGTTTACTTTACCGGACTAGGCCGCAAAGTGACACTTTATTGTACAATTTTTATTTTATCGGACGAAAGTGGAAAGAAGCTGTAAAAAAATATTCTTCTTTAAAGACCGATGATTTTGAATACATTTTTATTAAGCTTCTATTTCACTCTAAAGTCTGATTAAATGTTCTAAGCTATATCTAAGAAAAAAACAAATGCCACTGTCGGG
This sequence comes from Mongoloraphidia duomilia, assembly GCA_039654895.1. NCBI lineage: Eukaryota > Metazoa > Arthropoda > Insecta > Raphidioptera > Raphidiidae > Mongoloraphidia > Mongoloraphidia duomilia. The sequence goes on along the minus strand of CM077520.1, from coordinate 27,083,357 downwards.
ATTTGAACCAGAAACCTTTTGATGGCTTGTCGATAACAAGTTGCGCGCGGTGGCGCGCCAAGGTTGAAAACTTGGATTTTAGACGTTTTAGAGTACAGACACACACAATACTAACAATATATAAAAAAATCAAAACTGTCCGACCTTTCGCACACCAAAATATATCATTTTACTTGACTAGAATAAAGAAAACTTGTAATAACTTAATAACTATTATTCCGTAATAGCCACAATAACTGTTGTTATATAAATATATTGTTTAAATTGTTGTCATGGATTATTTCAGATAAAAATGACAATTAAAAAACTCACTATTATTTTGACAATCCTTTCGCAAGTTGAGTGTTCCACTATCAGCTTTATCGTGAACATGTGTCATTGGTACCGCCTCGATATCTGACATGAGTTTGATAAACAGTTTTGTAACCACTGTTTAACATAAATAATATTAATTTTAAGTATAATCATTGCTTTCACATTATTTTCACTTTAGCGAGGAAACAAAAAACAAAAAATTATATCAATAACTACGACACTAAATTAGCATCAACGCAAGCACCGAAAAACTAAAAATTGCAAATACTCTTAAATAAAACAAAAAATTCCTTACGTAACTTAATAGAATAATCATGTACATAATAAATTATACGATCGTCAGAGGAGTGATTCCAAAATATTTATCAATTTTATGTCATTATTCAATAGGGTATTTATACATAGATTTTTTATTATGCAAAACAAGAATATATGTCGAACAAAACTCAAAAATCTGATAATTGATAAACATTGAACGATTCATTGAACCGCAACAATTTATTAAAGTTATGTGACGTCACTTAGCCGCGGTGACGTCAAAAGTGCTTTGGTAAAACCATATTTTTGTGAGGATCACTTTGATATAAGTATTTAAAAGTACATAATCAAGAAACCTACCAAAGTATGTTTAACGACAGCGCGGCTAACTGACGTCATATAATATTTAAATAAAACAAATTTAAGTAATTATTGCTCTTCAACGAATCATTTATCATCAGATTTTAGAACTGTGTTCAAATTGACGTATATTTTCGTTCTGCATAATAAAAAGTACCCTATTTCCTATATTATAAAAAAATTCAACATTTTGGCTGCTAAATATTGAGCATGGATACCACCAAGGATTCCATTTTAATTTCAATTCGAGTCTCAATGTTCAGCAATATAAACACAATTATGATGATTCAAATAATTCGGTTAACTGCATCACCTAAATACCATTAATCAGCACGCATATTTTGAATTTTTTGAAACCATATAATACTTAGATACAAGTACCATATTACGCAATTGAGCTTCGAATCGAAAACAAAGAATTTACCTAGTTAATAGGTACAACAAAAAAAATGTTTACCCCCGTTTGCATGTATGGACGAAACCTTTTTGATCTTCTGTTATTCTCTCCGTCTTTGGGTCGCGGTAATACATATTATGTTTGAATTTCAAGTCTCGCAATCTCATTTCGTTTAGAAAAACCGGCCTGTGATAGACAGACGGACAGACATCGATGACATAACAATAGGGTATAAGCATTGATTAACATATTATATGGGAAGATAGTGATTCCATGTACTGAAAAATATACTATAGCTGCCCGCTTACGTTTCATTCCCCTGGCCGACAAACTCAATGTTGACTTGTGCTTCCACCTATATTATTGTTGAACTAACAGCTCAGATATTGTCAATGCTACCTCTAACTGATCCTAAATAATGATATAAGATATTTACATCACTGCCGCAGCTGACATTATTTTAATGTTTTGAAATTTGTTGAGACTGTATAAAACTTATATAAAGTGAACTTAGTTTAGTTACATAATTTATCTGTAAACGCTATCTGATTTTATATTTCTTTGTCTCTGAATAAAAATTGTTCAAACACTCGTAAAATATATTTTGATGTATTCATAGGCTAAGAGCTGATAACACTTTTTTCATGTGTTTTTATAAGACTTGGAACTTTTTTAAAAGATGAATTTTATATATCTCTACAAGGGGTATATAGTCTGTCATTCCAAACGCGGGGCAAAACCACCCCATATTTTTTTGTTCACTCTTGCGAAAAAAGACTTATGTGTGTTTATCATTAGTAAAGTCTAGAAAAAGTTTTGCCCCGCGTTTGGAATGACAGACTATTTACCCCTTGTAGAGATATTTAAAAGTTATCTTTTAAAAAAAGTTCCAAGTCTTCTAAAAATACATAAAAAAGTGTTATCCGCTCTTAGTCTATCATAGCAACTTATACTAATTAGTTAACAAAAGCAAGCAGTTTAAGAGAATTAGATAATCAAATTCATTAAGATTGTAAAATTTGTTGTTAAATAAAAGAATTTAAAATAAATCTTTCACAATTTTTCCAATCGTTAGGGGCCTACACACGATCAGTTTAACTTCGCAGTTTATCTGTGCAGTTTGACTGCACAGATAAACTGTACGGTGTGTGGGCTATTTCAGTTTTCTCCTCAATTGTTCTCAGTTTGAAGAGCTTACCCAAAGACTACACATGACTGTGACAACTGTTCAATTAACTGAGCTGACTTCGCAGTTTATCGGTGCAAAGTAGAGTCAAATGCGCAGGCCAAAAGCCTGCGTTAAAATTTGTCGGAACTATGCAGTTATCTCAGTTTATCGCTCAGACATGACGCCACAAGGGTTAAACTGCGCAGTTAAACTGATCGTGTGTAGGCCCCTTTAATGAATTTGATTATCTAATTTTCTTATGTATGAATATTTTTAGTTTGACATAATAATGATTAACATTATTAAGTTTAAAATTAAATAAAATATCAGAATGGTCCAAAAGTCTTGCCCTAATGTTAAATCCAATTAAATTCAATATAATGTCTATAGAAAGCCGGAATCAGTTGGCTAAAGTGCTGTAACGCTGTCTGGTCATCAAACTAATTCTGTAGACTACTGCAAAAATTTAGGATTATACATAGACAAATACTTAGTGGAATCGCTCATTTTATCATCTTTTAATTATTGTGATATTGTGTACGGACCATGTATAAACCAGTCAACATCGCAGCTTATCCAAAAATTTTAAAATATATGCTTCAGATATATTGTATACAACATAAATTTACATATCGCATACTTCGTAGACAACTTGATCACAACCGGGCAGCCAGATTATTTAAATTGCAATTTAAAATATTTATCAGATTATCATAATAATAATAAAAATACGATGTCACAGGATACAACATTGTCAATAAACTTGCATGAAACAAATTTTTATAAAAAATCTTTTACTTATGGTTCTGCCTCTATATACTTATAATAATATTCCTCGTGAATATAAACATCTCAAAAAAGAGGCGTTTCGAAAGAACGTTAGGGGTTGTCTATTAATAGTCACCGCGAAATATTATGCAATATGAACCAATGACGCAAGATTGTCTTAAATAAAATTAAGATGCTAGTCACCAGATGGCCTAACGATTGTCAACACAACTCACTTCTGAAAACTCTACAATTATTCTGTACTCAAAGATTAAATAATAAAACTTAGGATGCTAGTCAACAGATGGCCAATAGTGCGACGTCTAGCTGCCTCTATTAAAAGTGGCCTCATTTACGCTCATAAGGATCAAAATCTTCTAGTAATATGTTAAACAATGGTATAAGTACAAAAATTGGCCTAACTGAGAATTATTTTGCAGTTGAAATCTAAAATAATTGGGCTATTTAAAAAAAATAGTAGTAAACATAAGTAAGCGTTACCGTACTTTATCTACTCGTAGCCTTACTCCTTAGAGAGAGAGAGAGAGAGAGAGAGAATTGAGAAGAAGGTCGTTCCTAGCGAGCGTGTTCTTAGAGAGCTTTTTATATTTTTGCTTTTATTTAAAAAAACAATACTTACTAATATACAAAATAATAACAGAACCTCTGTAATTTCGTTCTTTTGCGGAGTTTTCGGATATTTTGCTTGGCACCTATATAGACGAGAAAACATGTTTCCAGAATTGTTTCTGTCTATCTTTTTGTATCAGCTGAACCAATTTTGATAAAACTTGGTACCTACACAATCTATAAATAAACAAAGGCTATTTTTTTTCAGCTACAGTCGGATTAAGGTAAGGTTCCTGTCAAAAACCGACATTCACGCGAGAAAAGTCGCAGGAATTGGCAACGGAAGGGGGCAGGGGGACTAAGCCACCTCCCCCCCCGTCGCAGGTAAAATTTCGATTTTCGTTCATCGGTAAACTACTCTTGTTTTGGAGAGTAGGAGGAAAATAAAAAAATTCCTGAGAAATTCCCTAAAAACCCCAAATTTTAAATTTGGTTTCGATCTGTTGAACAGTGTGTCAGCCAAGACTCTACACATACGGATGGACAAACGGACAGATGGAAATCTAAAAGTCACTTTTTCTAAATCCGTCGAAATCTCGAGTTCAATTTTTTTTCGCCATTACAAAACGTTTTTCCCTTCTATGGTCACTCGGAAAAAAAAGTTATATTTTATATATTAATTCTCATAAAATTATGAGAAATGTATCCAGAAACACAAAAACACAATAATAGAATGTTGAATGTTCGTATCAGTCCTAATATCTAAACGACATCTGCCCTGATAACGAACCACGCGTTGAACATATGGTTCCTTTCCATAATATATAACCCCTTACACTGAGTCGAACACAGATCGCACTTATTTGTAATATTTATTATAATTATCACATAGTACCTACCTACATGAGTAACTATATCTCGTCTGCCAAAATTAAACAATAATTGAAAATGATTCACAGTGAAAAAACAAAAGACACGGAACAACCATCCAACGCTTTAAATATATCGGATACATTAAGGTGAGCCAATTTTGCATGACCTCAGATTCGAAAAACCATACAAAAGAATCGTTTACCAAAATAAAAAATTTATTAAAAAAACAAAAAACCCGACTGCGTAAAAATCGAACATAAAAGATGAAAACAAGATCAAATGATAACATGCAGCCGGAGGCATAGTAGTAACATCAGGTATTTCTGTTCAATTTGTTAGTACTATTATGCCTCCGACTGCATGTTGTTACTACTATGCCTCCGACTGCATGTTATCATTTGATCTTGTTTTCATCTTTTATGTTCGATTTTTATGCAGTCGGGTTTTTTGTTTTTTTAATAATTTTTTTATTTTATACTTTTTAGTTATGAGTACCTAGCCTATTTACCAGACTGGATTTCCTATCAGCATCAGTACTACATCACAATTGCACTGGAATTTAAGTTTAAATTATGTGATTTTTTCAAATGTTTTTAATTAAAAATAAATCGATATAGATCCTAAACGGTCAGTCGAATCGAAAAATGTTGAGGGAAAACTAAAAATGATTTTTAAATACCTATTCAACAATACCCCACTTGACATAGTTTGTTGACTTTCATTTTTTTCATTTTCACAATATGGCGTCCTGTAGTCGCCATATTGAATTTTCACTAACGTCATGTCTTTAGTGACACTCGCCGGACTAAGGGGAATCGATTGACGTGTGAATCATAAAAATCGGCCCAGGCGTTTGGTCTGTATAATAGTGCTTCAAAGGAACATTTCATTTTTTTCATTTTCACAATATGGCGTCCTGTAGTCGCCATATTGAATTTTCACTAGCGTCATGTCTTTAGTGACACTCGCCGGACTAAGGGGAATCGATTGACGTGTGAATCATAAAAATTGGCCCAGGCGTTTGGTCTGTATAGTGCTTCAAAGGAACATAAATTACTTTTGCATTCTGACAAAATAGCGTCTAGCGTCCGCCATATTGAATTTTCCGTGACGTCATGTCTTTCGTGACACTCGCCGAACTAAGGGGAATCGATTGACGTGTGAATCATAAAAATCGGCCCAGGCGTTTGGTCTGTATAGTGCTTCAAAGGAACATACAAACATACATACATACATACATACATACATACATACATACATACATACATACATACATACATACATACATACATACATACATACATAAATAGGCTGTTAAACACATTACCACTCCTTTGCGTGCGCAGTCGGGTAAAAATTCTAAAATACCCTAAATAAACTATAAAGAATTTCTGAAGTGTATCATTTTACCTTTGTGCTTTAGAAACATTCATATAAACGACGGTTTTCAAAGAGGTTTCCAATCGGCATGGCTTATGATTTCTACAGAAAACATCCAGCATTATAATAATTGATTATTTGGACAAAGAAAAAAGCAATATAAATTACTGGATATCTCATATCTATGCAAAAAAATAATGCCGATAGATTTAAGAATGGCGGCCAAATACCAGCTGAAATAACCTGGGGGGGGGATTGGCATAGGGAAAAAATGAATATCTTGGGGGGATTGATATTGGATAAAATTGACACTCGGTATTTACACTTAAAAAGATAATACATAAAACATTTAATGGGAACAATTTTAAATTTTGTTGCGAAAATAATTATTCGTTATTCGTTCTGCAATAGTGATACTGATACATTCTGAGAAAATACTAATATTATGTAGGTAAAAAATCAACATCTCACAGGGATAATTATTATTAAAAAAAAAAATGCGGGCCAAAGCTTTGAACGTGTTTTCAATAATCTTTTTTGCAAATAAAACAAATAAATAACATTAAAGAGGACAGCCAATAGAATGTAAATGTGTCACTATAAAAGAGGTTGCAGGAACGTCGCGGCGCTCAGATTTGCACGTCCTTCGACGTCTGTAGTGTCGTATTTTATTTTGTTTATGACAGAATATGTGTACAATATATCTAATAATGTTTGTGCTTAACTAAAGTTTAATGTTACCAACATGTTTAAAATAATTAAAAAAAGATATTAAAATAAGTAATTTTTTTCTGTATGAAAACTATAATTTATAAAATCTAAATAAAACTAACTTATTTTCAATTTCTATAAATAAAAACAAATTAAAAAACTATTGTCTGTTTACTTATATTATATTTTAACAATAAAATTCACTAAAAAATAACACTTGTTGCTGTAGATAATAGGTTATTGATTTACTTTGAAAACGTTAACGATGTGATATTTTTTATGAAGTGCAAAGAGTTCAGTTTGAAAACTTGTAATTTGTCATCATATTCTATAATATATATATAGTGTATGTAGGTCTTATAACGTAAAACTGAGGTGTCTGTCTATGATTTCAAAATAAATAAAAATAAATTAAGTTAATTTGAACTGTTTTTATAATTTTTGTCTGTCTGTTTGTCCAAACTAATCTCAGAAACGGCGCAAGGATCTGAATGAAATTTTGCATTCAGGCTATTTATGACATGGAATAAAAGATAGGCTACTTTTAAATTTCTGCTTGTTACTTCATTACGTTAAATGGGACAACCGATTTGAATGAATGAAAATAGATAAGCTCATCGCAATTTTATTCTCTCCGCCTATGTAACGAATTTTTTTAAGGCGTTTCTCTGTCCACGCGAGCAGAGCCACAGGAAAAAGCTAAATTAAATAATTGTGTGAAGTAAACTTTTGTTATATGCATACATTCTAGCATGCACAAACAAAAAATCATGCGTGGTTGATTTTTTACGACTTGTTCGCAATAAAAATGAAAACTTGTCGAATTTTTTCAACTATGTTAATAATTTGAAATCGTGCCGTACAATTCTAGTAGGTACTAACCGCGTAAATCGAGGGTTAGATGGACTACATAAGCAGCATTGTAGGTTTTCAGTCACATGTTTCACATCGATTTATTGAAAACCAACTGTTTAGTGTTTACGCGTTTACCTGTAGTACTTTAAAACATGTATAATTCATATGTTATAACATTACTCAAGAATATAAAAGAATAATGTACAAAAAATCATAGAAGAATAAAAAACAGAATATCAAAAACAAAAACGTTTAATCAATCGCGAAGACAAGCTAATTAATAAAAACAATAAAAACAATGCCTGTTTTTAAACTACAGTGTTCAACAATATTGTAAATTTTCTAACATAATTAAAATAAACAGAAATGGCGGATAAGTTAAATGAATACCAAGGTTTTGTTGGACAGTTACATACGCTAAGGGATGACGTACGTGGAAAATGGGATACATGGAAAGAACACCACCCAGGTGGAATAAAAGGGCTGATTAAAGACGTCGTCGAAAACAAAAAGAAACGACCGCCGGAACTAGACAAAGCCGACTACAGATTTAATCCAGAAGAAGATTACTCACACCTCTACAGGTGAAAAGAGGCACCAGTATAATTATATAATTTCTAGTTTCCTATTAATAGCACAATATTTTTGACAATCTGTGTTTTTTTTTTATTCCTTGCAGATATACAAAATATTCAAAATCCTACAAATCCAAATTCCTTGTGCAAAATAAAACTCGACAATTGCTCTCATTTGCAATTTTGTTAGTAAAATTCGAAATCTTCTTTCATCTTCTATAATCTATATAAGTAAATAAAAATTAAATGCTGTTCGTTGGTAAGCGCATCACTTGAGAACGGCTGGACCGATTTAGCTAATTTTTTTAATGTTCGTAATAGTCCGAATAAGGTTTTTAGGGAAAGAAAAATTGGAAAAGTTACCCGAAAAATTGGAAAATTCGGGAAAAACTGAAAGTGCTTTTTTCTATAGGATTTTTGTATGAACTCAAGACCATAACTCACAACTTTTTTTGAGTAAGTAATGTATTCGAGCGAACGAGCGAAGCAAGTGAGTAGTGTATTAATAAAATTGGAGCGAACGAGCGTAGGGAGTGAGAAATGTATTAATAATATTTGAGCGAACGAGCGAAGCGAGTGAGTAATGTATTAATAAAATCAGCCCGGCTATTAATATATAAATTCTTAACACCCGGGCGAAGCCGGGCCGGGTCCGCTAGTATACAAATACTTATAGTGTTTCCTGACCTCTTGTTAGTTTTGCCCACCGATTTTGGTCCGAGGCACATCCGTTCTCTTGATTCTTATATCCTATGGTCCATCCTTCTTTTATCTCCGTTTTATATGCGTATGTAAAATTTATTATCTTTAGTTATACTTATTTTATGGTTTTAGATAGTGGCTGAATATGTATACAAAAGTGTAAAGACCAAAAAGTTTATATATAAAAAAAAAAACAATACAGTAAATAGGGGCTTGATAATAAGCCGAACGTGTAGTTATACCGATGAAAACAGTGATGTTTTTACAAACTTTTATATAATTACAAGCTTTTATTTAACTTGCAATGTTTGTATATTAGTTTGTTTGTTTAGGTCAAATCTTGCAATTCAATTTTGAACGACTTCCACGTATCCGATCGATTTAAAATTTAGTACACATATGCATTCCCGATGACAATACATGAATCAATCGTTTATAGAATTAAATTCAATCCCTAAGGTTTTTTGGCTATGCAACGCCTAGGCCAAACCGCTTAAGCTAGAAACTTGGAATTTGGATAGTAGGTTTCTTTTGTGGCGTAAGCACCCACTATATGAAGGGATTATGGGAATTTCTCAAAAATACCCTGACAGATATCTTTAATATATCACTCATGGATAAAAAGAAGACTAAAAAGTAAAAAATAAATATTAGTAAAAAAAACTTTTTAGAGACAAGCTTTTATTTAAATGCACTAAAAAGGAAAAAATAATTTTTAATAATTTAGGTTCATAATTATTTTTTCCTTTTAGTGCATTTAAATAAAAGCTTGTCTCTAAAAAGTTTTTTTCTCCTACCTAGGTCGAAAGTTCGTACTTTCGTCCCTGCCAAGCGGGAACAAAGTCGCTCTTTATTCCCGTAGTACGGACAAGTGCGCGCGCGCAATAGTACTTATGCCGGCTCTCACGCACCTACTTCTATCTCCTACACATTAAAATTATTTCCTTTAAAATTATTTTTAAATAATTTTAATAATAAAATAAAATAAAAATAATAATTTTAATATTTTTAATAATTTTTTTTTCTCAATTTTGCGAACTTTCGGCCTGGCAGGAGAAAAAATAGTATGCGCAACACGGGAGAAAATTACTACATTTCCTCCCTTGTGGCACAATGTACTATTTAATAATTTTTTTTTTCAATTTTGCGAACTTTCGGGCTGGCAGGAGAAAAAATATATGCGCAACACGGGAGGAAATGTAGCACGTTCCTCCCTTGTGGTACAATGTACTATTACACACAGTACCTACATGAATATCGCGCCTTGTACCTAATTCTTGAATTATTTGTGTGCTCCAAAATTTTTAAGTTTATTTCTACGTGTACTATGCACTCGACTGCCTATGCAGTACACAGTCGCAGCAAATATTACAGTGAACGGTCCGAAGTCGCAAAAGAAGTTACACTTTACAAATTGAGATTTTACTGTGATTATTTATTTTCCTTTATGGAGTTTTTTCATACTTTGCTATCATAGCGGAAATGTATTTATTGTATAATTTAACGATAAATCTAATTCCAGACGAAAGACACGAGGTGAGCTGGTACGTATATCAGCCGCCGTAATGGGCATAGAATTTTCATATGCGGCAGAAACAGCGTTTGTCTCACCGACGTTATTGAAAATCGGCGTCGAACATCAACATATGACTCTAGTGTGGGCCCTTTCACCTCTCGTCGGTTTCTTCCTGACTCCCATTCTGGGTTCGTTGAGTGACAGGTGTCGACTGCCACAGGGTCGCAGGAGACCGTTCATTGCCATACTCGCCGTTGGAGTCTTCATAGGTACCGCACTCAATTTTAATTTTGGCACGCCCATGGGTGCCGGCAGGATTGATTCCAAAAGAGTGCAAATTACAAAATACTTGTGTCGTGAAATGCAATTATGCGAATTTTTTTTCAAGGTAATGCATTTTCCAAGTAATTCAGAAAATTATTATTTTTGGATATCAATGTTGAATTTTCAAATTTTGTTTTTTGATATTTATTATTAATATTAACGTATTAAGTTTTCTTTTTACTCAACTAAATTATAATCTATAATGCAACTGATTTTTACTTTTTAGAGTTCCGTACATCCCGACGAAAAAACGGAACCCTTATAGGATCACTCTCGTGTTTGTCTGTCTGTCCGTCTGGCACAGCTTATTTTCTCCGAATCTACTTGACGAAAAAAGTTGAAATTTGGTATGTATACAGCGTGTCCACGAAAGTTCTTTACAAATGGAATTTTTTTTTATTAATTTTTGGAGCAAAAATTTTTTTCTGTGGAAAAGTTCTGCTTCGTCCGAAACCTCTAAAACACCAAAGAAAATTTTTTTCGGCCTGAAGTTATACGAGGGAAATCAAAAAGTTTTATTTTTCTAAAAATAAAAATTATCTGTGATATTCAAGATTTTCGAAAAATTAGTTACTTAATCAAATTTAATTCAAAATTATAACATAACTAACTTCTAAGTAATTATTTATTCAGAATTATAAATCAGAATTCAACATGTCCTCCATCTCTCTCCATATAAAGAACAGTTCTCCTTCCAAAATTTTCTTTGGTGTTTTAGAGGTTTTGGACGAAGCAGAACTTTTCCACAGAAAAAATTTTTTGCTCCAATAATTAATAAAAAAAATTCCATTTGTAAAGAACTTTCGTGGACACGCTGTATAGAGTCAGGTGACCCAGTCACGGACGTAGGTATAGCGTAAATAAACGAATTCTGATTTTGGGGGTTAATTTTAGGGAGCAAATTAGAAAATTAAAAAAATATATATTTTTAAGTGCATCACGTGACGTATCAAATGAAAGGGCTCGTTATGAGAAATACAAATATATTTTTTTTATAATTTTAAAATGCATAGCTTGAAAGATATTAAAGAAAATATACGAAAATCAACAATTCCCCCCATTATCTCCGAAACTACTGAGCCTAAAGTTTTAAAAAATAGGGAATGTAGGGCCTCACTGATAGTTTACTGGAAAACCTAAACGAAAATCCTAAGTCTTTCCCACGGGAAACGGAATAGTAGATACGGAACCCTCTCCACGCGAGTCCGGCTCGCACTTGACCGGTTTTTTTTCTTTTCTCTCCCGAATTTTCTATTTTTTTCTTATCCGTCTCTTTATGTCAGAGGGGTGCAATCGCACATTCTTGCACTCCCCTCATGGCATCCACGGACACGTCGTACTGATTTCAAGCGCGCTTATAAAAATAATTTTTAATAAAGTGACTTTTATCACATATACCAGGGGTCGGCAACCTGCGGCTCGCGAGCCGCATGCGGCTCTTATGATGTCAAGATGCGGCTCTCCAGTTCCATGCGCAAATTTTAATAATTATATTATTTTATTTTCAAAACTCATAAAAAATATTATACTGCAAAAAAAACTTTAAACAGAATAAAAACACTCAACAGAGAACAGTGATAATAGGTGGAGTAGAGAGTATACGGACAGCTGACATTTTTTAAATGTGGCAACACTGTTCTGTTTGTTTAGTTATTGGTGCACTGTGTCGTCAACGGTCGCAGTCAGAACTTTTTTTTATATACCTAATCTTAATCAAATACCATAATATTGAAATAAAAATGTTAGTGGCTCTTTAAAAACTGGGAAATTTTGTAAATTGTAACTTTTGGCTCTTCCGTCTCAAAAGGCTGCCGACCCCTGATCTATACATATTATATTAGATTTTACTCCGAAGTTTTAGCGGGAATCATATTAAATTAAACATAGCCGATATAAATTTTAACAGGATTAATATTAGTGCCAAACGGCGAGGACATCGGCTATTCTATGGGTGATCGAAGACCGGAATATTTCAATGACACCAACAAACTCTTACCACATCGTACATCCGCCGTTAAGGATTCAGAACAAGAACTAAAATATAACTCTAATAATGTGACAAATACTCCAGTCAACTCACACCCGTGGGGCGTTTTCTTCACCGTGCTGGGCACAGTGCTATTAGATTTCGACGCCGATGCTTGCCAAAGTCCATCCAGGGCTTATTTACTAGACGTAACCGTGCCAGGTATGCAAACAACATCACGGTCTCATAATATATTAGATATTTGTTTTCACTTGATTTTTGTTACTCACGCAATGCAATTTTTATTTTTAAATTGTTAGTTTCTTTCCATCGTCCATTTTTTAACTTGATTATACAACCGATTGTATATAACGTATTCGTTTTCAATTTCTTTAGAAGATCACGCTAAAGGACTTAGTACATTCACCATCATGGCCGGTCTCGGGGGTTTCATGGGATATGCCCTTGGAGGGATCAACTGGGACGTCACATTTATTGGTAAGTAGGTACCCTACGTAACTAAATCCCGTTTTGAAATGTGATCACAGAATGTTATTATAAAAACAACAATATAGGTACTTCTTAAGAGTGGCGGATTAACAGAGAAGCACAACAAGCACGTGCTTGGGAACCCTAATCTGCAGGAGCCTCTATCCTACAAATTTTTGATTTTTATAAAAGTTGTATTACTTTCTACCTTCCAAATCAAAGTAAAGGCGCCAGGGGACTTATGTGCTTGAACCCTCCAGAAAGTCTTAATCCGCCCCTGCTTCTTAACTACAGCAATATTATTTTATTACTAGCGGTACCCGTCCGGCTTCGCCCGGGTGCAATACACTACTCACTCGCTTCGCTCGTTCGCTTGAATATTATAAATACACTACTCACTAGCTTCGCTCGTTCTCTTGAATATTATAATTACGTTACTACTCGCTTCGCTCGTTCGCTATATATATATAAACCTTCCGTGAAAAATTATCTAACTGATGGTGAAAACCGGATCAAAATCCATTTCGTGGTTTAGGAATTACATTACTCACTCGCTTCGCTCGTTCGCTATATATATAAACCTTCCGGGAACAATTCCGTCATGATTTTTGCGTAACTTTAACCGTTTACGCAGCGCACGCAACGAAAGCTCTCAAAAGGAATAATTTTTCCCGTGTTTACAACATTTTTCATTGATGCTCCGCTCCTATTGGTCGTAGCGTGATATTATATAGCCTATAGCCTTCCTCGATAAATGGACTATCCAACACAAAAATAATTTTTCAATTCGAACCAGTAGTTCCTGAGATTAGCGCGTTCAACCAAACAAACAAACTCTTCAGCTTTATAATATTAGTATAGATTGGATGTATATTACGCGAGCTATGCTACCATCTTTGGCAATAACTGAAGATGGCAGCATAACCATCAAAAATTACATCCAAAATTATTGTGGTTATAAGAAGTGACTACCTAAGCTGTTGTTTTTTATAGTTTCCAGTCACAATGCTCTAATCTTTATACGGAAAAATTCAAAAACTAGGGTGCCGTTTTATGAAACCACGGTGCAGTGAAACTTTATTGCCATAACCCTAAACACCTTTAACCAAAAATCGCCAAAAGTATATAACTTTGTTTACTTGGTTTTGGTAATGTAATTTGAACCCTCATCAGTAAGGAGATGAACGTAAGAATCCAGACTCTTTCCTTGGTGATCGATGGGTATTTAATGTGGTGCTCGACTTATTCGTACGATATAAGTTATGTAGACGTACAATATAGTTATGAACATCGTCACTGCACTTTTCGATTAGTACTGATCTGATCGACTGCCATCACACTTGTATGCAATCATACAATATATTTATGAACATAACGCCGCTGAACGTCGCTGCTCTAGTCGATCGCTTCAATTGGACGTGACGTGACGCTTGGCATACGTAACCGAACGAAAAAAAACGAGACTAATAAAGTTTCACTTAATAATTATTGATTTTTGTTTAGGTGATCTGTTTGGAGGCCACGTACGCGCCGTTTTTTCTCTGATAACTATAATCTTTATAATATGTGTCACCTACACGATAACCAGTTTCAAAGAAATCCCTCTGGATATTCTGGAACATGATCCAACACTGGCTCAGTTTGAATCGGCAAGGAAACAATCTTATATAGCTGGGCACGGAGAAGATGAAACGATGATCAAAGAGCAAGATGGAGATATTTCCTATGGAACGACTGAAGGGAACACGAACACATTAGAATTAAAGTTAAAGGTACCTACCTACTTTTACGTTTCTGAAATCGAGTTAAAATTTGAAAAATCATAAGAATGTTTTTGTGAACATTAGTGAAAACTGCTGATGCCTAATTTGCCATAAAATAAGATTTATGACTATTTAACCATTCAGAGTGGAATGATGTAGTCCTTTATTTTTCGCTTCAATGAAAAGCAACAGCACCGCGAAACACATATATGAATTATCTACACAAAGTCGAAAATGAGATTAATTAATTATCAATGTAAATAAATCTAATTAATCTCAAACGAAGAATTCTTATCGTTTTACGAATGAAGCTATGACGGTTTTATCATATAGGCAAAAAAAGATTTGCCGGGGGGAGAGTAAAACAACTGTTTCAAACGCCCATTACATGAAGAGGCAGAAAGCCTTTAAAAAAATATTACCTTTTGGTCACAGATTTTTCAACATCTCAACCATCCATAACTGGCGTTATTTTTTTATTTAGGACAGTCGTAGTAAATCTTTAGCGGCACCCGAAGGATACAGTACAATAGAAGGTCAAATAATAACCCGCAGCGGATCGGACAGCGGATGCTTCCCGAACAATGACGACACATACCAAAGACCGACGGAAGAATCGTCGTTAACTCATTACAACGACATTCCTCAGGCAGAACAATCTATTGACGAACTGGCTGTCGGAGAAACGGCGACGCTAAAACAGTACCTGAAGAGTATAGTGATAATGCCGACATCGTTGCGCATGATATGTCTAACCAATCTCTTTTGTTGGATGGCACATGTCTGCTATTCACTCTACTTCACTGACTTCGTCGGCGAAGCTGTATTCGGAGGCAATCCGGCAGTAAGATCACTATTGTAAATAGAAATCCACATAAATACAATTAAAGAACATAGAGAACTTAATGAGATTAATTTTCCAGCTGAGAAATTATATATTATCCCTATTAAAATGAGGTTCCTATGGATCTCCACCTAAATATATTCAATGTTGAATGAATTCAATCATGGATTCAATAAAAATTTAATTAATTAATAGAGTTCATACCTTAGAATCTATTTCTGAATTTATGGCAATCCGAAAAAAGAATGAAAACATCATGTAAATCCAAATAGGAATCCACATTATGATTTTCTAGATGGATATTTTTTTCAAAAGTGATATCATTCAATCTGTTTACGAAAAATTGACGGTATATAGAAACAGTCGCCGTTAGGAACTCTGCTTAAAAATAAATGTTGAACCTTGCGATTTTTTAAGGCCATAAACTTTGAAAAAAGGCGATTTTTGGCAAAATACAAAATCTCTTAGATATTTTTCAAATTGATCATGCTTGTAGAAAATGAAACGCTAATTCCAGTGGACACACGCTTACAGCTCGCTTCATCATCTTTTTGGTTTAGAAGCTGAGTAAAGTTTTCCAAAAATAAAAAACAATGTTTGAACGCTCATAGTTTTTAAATAAAAAGAGAGAGGTACAGATGTTTTCTTTTGCTTATTGGAATAAGTGTACTTTTTCCATCGAGGTTTAGTCGATGGCTTTTTCTGAAAGTATACTAAATAAATTTCACAAAGTGTCTCTCCCACAAATAATAATTTAAAGAATTTCCTCTAGGTACCTTTAATTATTATTTGATTTTTTCCTTTTTTAACTCCTTACAACATTTTATTATAACTTCATAAAAATATCATGCGCGCCTGGAACATTTTTATTTTTAAATCTACCTTATTGTCTGTTGATCATGATTTTGTACATTATTTGTCATTATAAGTACCTACTTTCTTTTATTTTATAGTAGTTTATGTAATGTTACAGGCTCCCAAAGGAACTTCTTCCCATGAATTATATGAAGCTGGAGTGAGATTTGGATGTTGGGGAATGTCTATGTACTCACTGTCATGCTCATGTTATTCGTTAATCATTGAAAAACTCATAAAAAGATTTCGGTAAGCAAAAATGGTAACGTATCATGTAAAAATGCATTCAAAGTGAAGAACATTTTAGTATAATAAATGCAATTTTAACAATCAGTAAGATGATCAAACGCTACGAAGTTCTACTATTTGTAATATTATAATGTATTCAAGGATCACAAGTTTATCTCACATCTAAAAACAAAAATACTAAATATAATTTAGTTCTACACAAAAATAAAACAATCCTACATCGTAATGATCCGAATTTACAAAGCGTTAATAATCCGAATTACAATATTCACAATATAAATTTACGTACAGAAAAAATATTTACAATTTTGTTTATAATATAATTTATTTCACTTTTAGGGCGCGTCGGGTATACGTTGGAGGTCTGCTAATTTACTGTACTGGTATGTCTCTAATGGCCTTAACCAAGCATCGGGTTGGGGTAATCTTATTCAGTTGGACTGCAGGAGTCATGTACTCGACGCTATTTACTATGCCATATTTACTTATCGCTCACTATCACGCTATGGGAGTCGTAAGTATGAAGCATTATTTAACAGCTAGTCCAAGCGCAGTTTTAGCGAGTGGACCGAGTGAGTCTGGGCCCATCCAAGAAATTTAAATGAAATAAATTCTGAACCTGGGTTTGAAAATATCGGAGATCATAGATCCATGGACCAATATATTTCATTGTTCCGTTGAAACACCATTGTTTATATTTTATCAATTTGCTGAGTATTGATAAAATAACCAATTAATTGTAAATCTGGATAAAATATCTTCTGTGCAGTTCAAAATCAAAAACCCTGTACATAAAATAGTTACAGTAAAGACTAAAGACTCATATAAATTTCAGCAGCTCTACAAAACATTATAGATGAAAACTTTAAATGGGTCTTACAGATCAATATTTGCAAAAAACTAAATTATTATTATAATCAGCTAAGACAACTGAAGACTATATAGTGACTATACGACTAAAAGACTACTCATACTTTATGATGCTTTTATTGTAACTACCATAAAATACGCTATAATTATCTGGGGCGCATCAATAGACCGAAACAGAGTTTTTAAAATTCAAAAGAAAATTTTGAGATTTAATCTAAAGTATAGGTTGGTATATGATAAAATCAATCGATTTAAAACCCCTTATATCCACACCATATTATTCACATAACAATTAGAGGTGAAAATAATAAATATCTCAGACAGCTAGGCTGCCATGATTTTTGAGCTATATCTAAGAAAAAATCAAATGACCACTGACGGGACTTGAACCCGAAACCCCCAGTTTCCGGCTAGGTGAGTTACCGATTTCTCCACAGTGCCTGAGAGTGGAAACCGATCTCTTCTTATATATAGCAATTTCACGTTGGAAACACACTACATGCGAGAGTCGACTATTTAAATAAACTGCAAAGCATAGTACAGCTATTAAACAGTCGAATCATTATACATGCGAGAGTTAACATTTTATAAGTTTTATCAACTTAATAAACTCGTTAGGCCGGGAAGCCTTAGGTAAAGTATAGGTACTGAATCTGGCCGCTCACTATTTAAAGATAACATGATTTTAACATATTACGGGATTTTTGGTTATGAACTGATTACTGAAATGCATAAATTAAATTACTTTGTTGCAAAGGACTACAATTTGAAACACTACAATACGCGGCCCAACAACAATGTTGCCATAAAACATAGATCATCATTTTACGAAAAATGCCCTACAATCTACATATTATATAAAATATACATATAAAATATATGCAAGATTGCCTGAAGCTGTTACAAAAGAAAATAATTTACTGAGATTCCAAAAAGAATTAAAAAAATCGGTTGACTCTGCAGGCCATCCCTGGAACTTCCCGCTATTTTCAAGCGCTTTGAGTTCGAAGGATTTGATAATATACCCAAAAGTAGATTTTTGAGCTCTTGGAGCTCAAAAATCTGAAAATTGCTGATAACAACACATTCTAATTTTTGAAAAGTTATAACTTTTAAACGCGTTGTTCGATTTTGATCTTTAACGGCTTTCGACGCAGTTTTTTAAGCTCTAAAAATATTGTAAGAGGTACAAAATCGATTAGTTGAGAAATCTCGAAGTTATTTTGAAAAAACACTTTTTTAGAAATCTGTTGACTACGATATCTCTCGAACGGATTAATCGATTTTGATCCGCTTAGCCGCATTCGACGCAGTTTTCTGAGGAGAAGAGTTGATTAGATTATGAAATCAATCGGTACAATATTCTAGAAGTTATTTTGAAAAAACATCGTTTCAACAACTTTTTTTTCGGTTTTTTTGGAATTTCTCAAAATCTATTGGGCCGAATGGGTTCAAATTTTCAGGAAATCTAAGTTCAGTGGAATCCTTTCGAATGCCGTAAATCGCGATTCGATCGATCAAGCCGTTCAAAAGTTATGAGAGATTTACATACACACACAGACATACTGACATAATCGTAAAAATAGTCAGAATAGCTTCCTAGGATCACAAAACGTCGAGATCTGATGAAAACTCGATTTTCGAAAATCGGGGTGAAATCAATAACTTCCCTATTTTTGAAAATTTTCAATTTTCTTAGCGGAAAGTTAAAAATATCTTCTAAGATCTGTGCCTTAGATATCATCTTTGTGAACTGATCCAATTTGAATTTTATGACGTTTTGTATCCATTTATAGTCAGTGCAAATAAATATGTATTATTATTAATATGGCGTTTTCATGGCTCGCCTATTAAAACCATCTAGTTCACAAGTTCTAATCTAAGAACTGGTAAAAGTGTCAATTGGATTTTCAACTTATCTTTAAAAATAATATTTAACGCCTAGGGAAATCGACCCCAGTTATCCCTGTCCAAAAACACGCCCTGATTTAGTCCTTTCACATTATCAGGTTCGCCGGTCAGGTTTCGAACCTGACGGAATCCTGACGTAAAAATTAAATATCCGGACGCGATCAGATTTTAAGCACGTCCGGTTTTATGTTTATTAAAAAAAACTTTAGTATTCGCACCTTCTTTGCCAGAGTTGAAGCAAAACTAATCCAAACCTGAAAACGAAAACCGGACAACTGTGAAAGAGCGCATTTTGCTGCAATACCCCACCACCACTTATCTGGCGTCAGGGAACCTGATGCTTCAGTTGACCGATCCGGTTGCAGCCGATCACCGAGCAACCTGACAGTATGGAAGGTCGCATTTAAACAAATGGTTCATTACTATCTGGTTTTCTTCGCGTTTAAAACCTGACCGGCCAAACCTGATAGTGTGAAAGGGCTCTAACAAACTTTAATTAACAGAAACGTGATAAAATATCCAATTATCTTTCAGTTTGAGATTGGCGAAAATGGTCAAGGTAAAATGGGAACACAAGTCCGTGGTCTCGGAACTGACGTAGCCATAGTAAGCAGCATGGTGTTTCTAGCCCAGTTTATTCTATCCATCTGCATGGGAACAATAGTCACATGGTCCGGCACAACTACAGCCGTTGTTGCTGTTGCTAGTTCACTAGCTTTTTTTGGCGCAATTTCTGCCACACAAGTAATGTATTTAGATTTGTAATACGTCAATAACTATATAGGAAAATAATATAATTATTATGCTGGGCTCTGATACGACATTCAGCTTTAAATCTAGATTTAAGAATGACATTCTTAAAAGCTGAACCGTTGAGTGAATTCACTCAACGGCTGAACGTCGTATCAAAAACCGAGCACACTTGTACGATTCTGTTTTATACAGAAAATATGTGCACTGCAAATATCATGGAATAACGTTGTAGAATAATAATTAACTGGCCCCGTCGAAATTTGACGGAGGGAGGATATTAATTGGAAAAGTATCTAGAAATAAAAGAAATAATTGTAATAGGGTAGATATATGCATAAATTATTTTATCTCATTTTTATTTCCTAGCACGAAAATATACGTCAATTTGAACCAAGGGCGTAGCCAGGGGGGCAGGGGAGGGCACGTGCCCACCCCACTCCCCCCCCTGGCATGAGCAAAAATCCAAGATAAAGAGAAAGTTCTTTCACGATTTTCGGAGGATAAACGAAAACTGTTTTGTACTTTTTAAATGTACCTACATGTACATAACATTAATATTAGAAATTTTTTTTTCATTGAAGAGCAGCCAATTATATAATTGTTTCGAAACATATTGGAAAAAATCATTTTACCAACCAGTGGTCACAGTCAAGATTCTAACCTGAACCTTTCCACTTTCGCGGCGGAATGAGCTTACAATACTCAACTGTAAGCTCATTCCGCCGCGAAAGTGGAAAGGTTCAGGTTAGAATCCTGACTGTGACCATTGGTTGGTAAAATGATTTTTTCCAATATATTTCGAAACAATTATATAATTGGCTGCTCTCCAACGAAAAAAAATTTTTCAATTGCATTTCAGTCGTATAAAACTATTATTTATATTAATATTAGATTTTTTTAAATATAGATACATGAATTTGATCATTTCATTTCCTATGCTCAAATCATCTTCATTTGTATGTTATACTTTATACTCCTAAGTATTACAGTCAGTGGTTACCTCAGGGGGGTTTCTGGGGGTCCAAGCCTCCCAAATTAAAAAAAATCGTCTACAGCGTTAACCACGGGAACTGCGCCTGGCGGCCCCGGGGTTTCAGACATAATCTCCCCCCTATTGCCTCGTTTTGACTTCCCCCCTGCTCAAAATCTTGGCTACGCCCTTGATTTGAACACAACTTTAAAATCTGAGAAACAATGAATTATTCGTTGAAATGCAATAATTTATTGAAATATGAATAGATTTCTAAAAACCAAAAACAGTGTGTGACTTCAACGTGCAT
Source organism: Mongoloraphidia duomilia (assembly GCA_039654895.1). Classification (NCBI taxonomy): domain Eukaryota; kingdom Metazoa; phylum Arthropoda; class Insecta; order Raphidioptera; family Raphidiidae; genus Mongoloraphidia; species Mongoloraphidia duomilia. The sequence continues at coordinate 27,061,605 of CM077520.1, read as the reverse complement.
GTCGAGTGCCCGTATACATACATGTATGTTCGGTTGCTCACTTTGGACTTCTTCGAACAGTTCCGATAAAACTTGATTAATATGTAAGTAGGTACCTATGTTAAAACCGGCCAAGCGTGTGTACGGCACGCACATGATAGGGTTCTGTATTGTTCGTGTGACGTATTTATAAATAAGAGCTATTTCACCTTGACAATTAATTTGCTTGCTTCCGAAAAAGAGTTATTTCTAAATTTTTCACAAACTATTTTTGCTACAATGTTCAATATAATTTTCATTGAAAGTACTAACTAAAGGTAACATTCAGGAAATTTTTCAGATTTTTGGCATCGATAGTTTAGAAATTAGAGGGGGGACGCTTTGATAACAACTTTAAAAGCAAATATCTCGTGACTGAGGAGGTAAAATCAAAAGGGTCTAAAAGATTTTTGTTGCATTTTAGGAGACCTATCTAAAGACACCTCATTCAAAGGGGTAAGTGAAAAACTCTATGGGAACTCTATGGGAAGGGGTCCAAAAAATATTTTTCCAAAAAGAAAAAGCTCATCATTTCTGTTCTTGGGTCATCAATATACGTTCTAATGCCAAAATACATCTTAATAGGTATATAAAATGAGAGGACGGACAGACTGACTGACCGAAACTATAAGAGTTCCTAGTTTCTACAGAACCCTAAAAAGGAGCGCTCAGATTACAGAACTAGAGTAGGTACCACTTATGCAGGTTCGCGATTTAAACTGACATGAATGTATTTATTGTACTAATTTTTCTTTGAATTGAGTCATTAGGGTTAATTGGTTGTGTTTGCTACGTCTATACCAAAAGTTAAGAAAAATCTTTTGTACAAAAATATATCAACAGTTGGGATGGGGAACTTCTATAGTAAGTTCGTGAAGCTATGAAACGAAAAAGCGATATGATAGAGGTACAAGTTATTTCTTTACAGTGGCGTATCTACCACAGGTGTTCCAGGTGGCAATCACCGGGGCCCCTTAACCTCGAGGGGCCCCCAATTTTTGGGTCAACTACTGATTGATTAATCCTTACACTCGATTTTTTTCTCAGTCCAATTATATATGATCTAAGCGCAGATTGCATTTACTTTCTAGATTCAAATACTATTGTTTCAATCAATTGCTTTTTAATATGAAATTCGCCATGTTTGATTTAGAGTGTACCTTATTTGGGATTTCGACAGGGCGCGTACTCAATATTTACCGCTTGTATGGTATAATGGTCATGAGCACTCTAAGGTGTACTGTAAGTTATGAATATTTGTAATAATAGTTGACATTACTGTAATAAATTTTCTTAGCAAACTCTATATCGTTTATGTCAATAATTATGATTTGATGAAGACGACTGGAGGATTTATTTATCCTTAAATATAAAAGAGCGCAATATTATTATCTGAAGAATACCAGTAGAACTTCTTTTAATTACAGAGTCGTTTATATAATATGACGTAGAACATTTTGAGAATACAATCAAATGTTGATGGGATGATGATGTCATGAATAATTGGAAATTTTTCTTAATTGGGTAAAGTGGGGGGAGGGGGGGAGCCCAAAAAAAAATTTTACACCTGGGCCCCGCGAAGTAAAGTTACGCCACTGTTTCTTTATAATAATATGGGTAAACAATAATAAAAAGAAATGTAGCGATACATCTGTGGACAAAAAGCTTCAATTTGAAAAAAGCAACATGTAAATCGGTTGAGTAGGAACCGCTCGCGCTGGCAGAATGTCAAAAGAAAACGGACTTTTTAAAAATTAAATATTATATAGATTATTGTATGGATTTTTAAAATGTACCTATTTTTAACATAGTATAAAGTGACCACACGTCCCGATTTTGGCGGGACAGTCCCGCTTTTTGGTGGACTGTCCCGCGTCCCGCCGATTTTTAAAAATGTCCCGCTTTTTAGAAAATATCTGCATTTCTTATTTTAAATGTACTGTAAAAATATATTACCTATTATTTATTAAGTATTATGGTGAATATAAAGAAATAAAAAATGCATAAATAAAACACATAAACTAAATTAGGCAATGTCCCGAGTTAAATTTACTCGGTGGTGTTCGATCATTGTCGTTACGTCTCGGCTTAATTCAAATAAGTGCAGAAAGTGCGGACTGCCGTTAGACAGTGCGGTTTGTTGTTTTTTACAAATATTTTTATAGTTACCAATAATTAATAATAAATACGTTTTTGTACAAGTATATATTCCATACAATAAATATATATAAAATATATATATATAAAATACACATATATATATATATATATATATATATATATATATATATATATAAAATATATATACCTAACTAAATTGTAATTCTCATTTCATCCCATTTGTCCCGCTTTGTCTCAATGAAAATGTGGTCACTTTAACATAGTAGGTATAATACTTCAAATTAATACTAGCGAAATATATTTTCAAAACACAATTAGGAAAATGCTGTCGTACAATACTTTCTAAAATATATTTATAATCAAAACATGATAGTAGAAGGCGCTCATTTTATCTTATGAACTTATACTCCCTGTTATGAACCCTGTATCAACTGATGCAACCCAATTTACACTCCAAAGGTAACTTTGTTTTTATGGAAAGGCGAACTGATAGCCCGGGAGTTTGCGTTGCATTTTGGATAGTGTTTTTACGCCAATCGATTGTTATCTTTTTCGATAAATCTGGTATGACTAATAAGTAAACCAAGCGTCAACTGACGCACACGCGGTGGATTTGGGTGTGAGAGGCTGGGTAAAAAAAAACTGAAACTTTTTTTATAAATAGTTGACATCATAGTGAGTTGAAAAAAAATTGTCAGCTGCATCGTGGAGGGGGGATTGTGCGTCAGCTGCTCGCATGAACTTGTAAAAGAAACACGTAAAATATTGCGCATTTCACTTTTTTGCACTGACAGCAGCTGAGACAATTACGGTACCTAGATTATGATAGCGATATGATCAAAATCCTAGGTAATGTAATTGTCTCAGCTGATGTCAATGCAAAAAAGTGAAATGCGCAATATTGTACGTGTTTTTTTACAAGTTCCTGCGAGCAGCTGACGCACAATCCCCCCTCCACGATGCAGCTAACAATTTTTTTTCAACTCATTATGATGTCAAATATTTATAGAAAAGTTTCAGCCGGCGTACTATTACACACCCAAACGGCCAAACCCACCGCTACTTGAGCAGTTGACGGTCGGTTCACTGATTAGTTGTACGAGATCAACTATCGATATCAAAATCAGCCAGCTTACTATATGACTTTTTCAGTTGCAACGCTGCCTCCCGGACTATGAAGGATTCGGGTTCAGTCGCAAAACTGAAATATAATTTTATCTTGAGATATTCTTTGAAAGTGAATGCATTTACAATTAATATATTATTAATCAAAATTACTTCAGAAATATAAACTGAGTTGTAAATTTATTATAAATTTCTGCCACAGGGTTGTAATGATAAAAATAAACATTAATTAATATAATATTATCATAGAGATATCATAGATAGAGTACGGGAGTCATGGGTACAACTGTAAATGACAGTGTCACGTTGAAAAAAAGAGATAGAAAACGAATAGGTTCTCTTTTCCTTGTCTTCTGACACATTTGTGAATTCAAAAATTTATAGTAGATATTGTTAATGTACATCTGTAACCATGGTTATGTATTTGTTATAGAAAAAGATATAGAAGAACACGTCTATTCTCCATCTCTATCTTTTGCACCAACACTTTTTTGGGTGACTTCCCTCCTCTATCTATGATATCTCTATGAATATTATACATTACATAATATTTAAAAAAATGTTTTAATTATAGTTATTATCAGGGTTGTTAGAGATATGAGATATCGGATCTGGATATATTGAGTCTTTTATCGGTTTCGTTCATGGATATGAAATTATTTCAGATATCCGATAGTTTTATTTATGGTTACGGAACTCCATAACATCCCTGATAATTATATTACATTACGAATTTATTGTAATTAGTCATTTAAAACAACGCATTTTAATTGTAATGGTTATATGATAGGTAACGGACACAAACTATACCTATCCAGCCTGATGATAGTTAATAATTTTAAATTATGTGTATAATATATTAAGATACATTGTATATTTATATAAATATATGTCTTCTAAAATTTTAAAGAAACACCAGATATTTTTTAAAAAAAATTTGAACTTACCCGAAAGTCCATCCTTATTGAAGCATCCACACGATATAACGGGACGTCCGTATTCAACGGCTTTATTCGCAGCGCATGTACAGAATTTAACTGATTCAACTGCCATATTGTCCGATACATTTCTTTCACTCAAGCGCGAACACAATAACAATGAAACGTTTATACAAGGCTAAGTACACAACAGTCTGAGCATGAAAATATGCACAAGTACACCTGCCAAATATTTTCAATCACCTTTGATTGCAACATATCGAATGTTTTCATTAAGTACAGTCGCCAGTCTGATAACAAATCTTCATTCTATATTTTTAATTCTTTAAGACTTCAAATCAAACACTTTTTAAGGGACTAAACTATTGAACCTTTCCCATAAAATTGAATTTTGGTAGACTGTTTTATTAGGCATTATTTAAAAAGGCAAGCACGACTAAGTTGAGTATTTTTCATGACAGATGTGAAAAGATGAATATTCTTTAAAAAAAACTGACTCAAAAACACGACAAAAATTAATATCACGACTGCTTTCTTCCTCAAAAAGATTAGATATCTTAATTAAACCAAAACTGTAATTGAGTATGAAAAGCTATTTAAATGTCACGTACAAAAAGTTCAGTATTAATATTTTTTAAAAAGAATTGAATAATTCACGTAACATCATGATTGAAACAATGTCACATTTAGTAGGTACATTATATAATATTATGCAATTTAAAATAATAAAAAACAGTGGGGTGTTTTCTTTTTATTTTGATGTGTTAATTTTGATTCCATAATTTATACTATTCTAACAACAAAAAAATGAAATGTTTGCTGTTTAAAAAAAATTCAATCATGCGACCGATTGGCACTTTGCTCTTTTATAATCAAGTCAAACTCCCCGATAAGATAAAAACCAAATATTCAATCTGTATATTTTCCAAAACGACTGCGCCACTGTGCCCTGGTCTAAAAAGACAGATTATGTTATACATACATTAAAATGATACTTCCATGACTTGTAAAGTCACGAAATGTCCACTTTTTAGTGGTCGGGCTTACATAAATATTTCAAAATTTATCTTTGAACTTATTTGAAATTAGAAGGAAGTGATTTTGGTGTCAATTTGTTCAAAATTTACTGCTCTATTAAAATATAATATCTGGGTGCCGAGCTTTGCTCGGATGAGTTCAATAAAAACAGTACTTGTATGCTGTGAGATATTGTTTTCTCAGAATATTATTCCGAAACGAATTTATTTCTGAAACATAATTTAAAATAATTGTTTCTGTTAAATATTTTAAATACCTATGTGTATTTTTAAGCGTAAAAACTAAGTATCAACTTGAATCAAGCATTTTTTCCTGTAAATATTATTTACGTCGCCATTTTCAAATCTACCGCCGTTATTGTTTTGTTGACTGAAGAACTCGCAAAAACCGATTTTCATAGATTGAATATCTTGTAAAAATGTTCGAATCAGATGAAATTTTGCTCGCCCGTTACCATTTTAACAATCCAATTTTAAGCATTAATACCAAATATCACCTTTATCGAAGTACTTTTTCTCTGTGATGTCATCTTAACAACGTCCAGTAAATTTCAAATACTTTTTTTTGCATATATACCTACTGAAAAACTCACAAAAATCGATTCTTTTAATAACAAACGTCAGACTATAACCTGCGCAAAACTTTTTTTGCATGTATCTTCACCATAGTTTTTAAAAATCGATGTGTTTTGATACACATGCCTGCGGCGCTAGAAGTGCGGCCCTTTGGGCCGCCGTGCCAATTTTTAGATACGCAAAACTTTTTTGTATGTATCTTAACAACAGTTTTTAAAAATCGATGTGTTTTTACACAGACCCGCCGTTTTGTCATTATTTACATATTGTGCAAGACACTTCTTTAGTGTTCATTTACAATTTTAACACTTGTGATATATTATATAAAATCTATGTAGAAATAGACTTCGAATCAATCTGACGTTAATTGAGCGAGTTATAATAAATAAAAAAAACACCTTTTTTTTAATTGCTCCCCTCTGGAACCAAAATTCCTACCTAGATCAATTTCTCGTCCAGAAAAATCCTCATTCTGTAAATTTCATCAAAATCGTTAGTCGTTTTTGAGAAAAAAAGGTCTAGGGAAGATTATACGTCATACTACATTTAACGTACCTACTTACCTATACTACATATTTTATATAAGTAATATAAAAATAACATACCTATTTATTTAAATATTAGCTACAACTACTTACATAATTTTATTATGTTTAGATTTTATTGTTGTTATTTTTTTACTTTTCAAATAATTACTGATTATTTTAATAAGTTAAAGATTGACTGTCAGAGTAATTTTGACATAAATAATGAAAATAGTTTGTTTTTCCAAAGCCTACTCACAATACGACACTGTTTTATGACGTTAAAAAAACTGTTTTTTAAAATGATAAAATCGATAGGAAAACGAATTTTTCCAGGGATGAGACCTAGCTAGATCGATTTTTTGCCCCCCGAAACCCCTTTTCGGTAAATTTGATCAAAATCGTTAGAGCCGTTTTCGAGAAAATATTTATATAGGTACATAGAAACATATATACAAGATTTACTCGTTTAATAATATAGGGGGATATTACAAGACATAAACTTGTCTCATTATATTTGATAGTTTCTGAAACACTTACTTAATTTTGTTCGTAATTTACGATTTTCAAACAAATAAATTAAACCATCGACATAGAAAACTGGATTGCTAATCTGGTCTGCGCGAGCCAAATGGTGCAGAATGCGGTAATTTGGGACATATTCCGTCTTTGTTCAACAACAACACGTAGATCTGCTGATGGTAAAGAGCCAATAAGAAAATAGAAAGAGACATATACAGGGTGCTGAATCGTTTAGCGAGTAATAGGGATTTAACCCGTAAAATCAAACTTTTGCGATTTCCTGCTTCCCTAATTATTTTAGGAAAAATATCTTCGAATAAAAGTTTTAGAACATAAAATTCTGCATCTAAATCATTAAACAAAATTAATTTTGCATGCTTTGTAACGACAGAAATTTGATATGAAAATGTCAAAATTACCTCAATAACAGATAGCGATAGCCATGGAACTTGAACAAAATGATGACGTTTTAGTTGTCAGAATAATTTCTAATCATTTTATTCAAGTTCCATGGCTATCGCTATCTGTTTTTGAGGTAATTTTGACATTTTCATATCAAATTTCTGCCGTTACAAAGGATGTAAAATTAATTTTGTTTAATGATATTTAGATGCAGAATTTTATATTCTAAAAATTTTATTCGAAGATATTTTTCCTAAAATAATTAGGGAAGCAGGAAAATCTCAAAAGTTTGATTTTACGGGTTAAATCCCTATTACCCGCAAAACGATTCAGCACCCTGTATATTGTGTTTATACTGTGTACATACACGTCAACTTTATCGTCATCTCTGTCCTGCGGGCTTGAGAATAGCCGAGCGTGTAGCAATGCTGTTGTTTACATGGCGTTGCTATAGTTCCTCTATTACAAGTCCCCAGTTCCCGGGTTCTAGCCCAAGAGCTGGTGAAAGTGTCCATTGGATTTTCAATTTAGTATTAAAAAATAACGAATTGAAAATATGAATTGGTGCTAGGCCCAAATAACCTTAGCTGTTGATGGTCTTTAAAACACAATCTCTTTCCTGCGCTTTTGAATGTGCAGTTGTAGACTAGCAATCCAGTTCTGTACGTCGATGAATTAAACTTAACTATTCAACAAGTTTTATTTTTGGGTGTCTGGCAAACCACCTTAAAAACACGTGGAAACCTTCAATGCATCAGAATGTAGTTGATAAACGAATGTTAACTGTAAGGCGTCAAGAGAATTAAAAATAAAAACAAATAACGTCAGACATTCTTTAAAGAAAACATATATTATCAATAAGAGACAAAAGAAGCCAATTTCTTATTTAAGAGATCTGTCATATATTATTCAACATGAACAACAAATTACATTATTGTAGTATGTGAAATTAACATTAAAGTATTTGCATTGAGTATACAGATTGTATCAAATTAAAGCTGTGCATAGGGCGTTCTGTGTGTAAGACAGAGATCGATATATAAAGCAGTAAATAAGAACGAGATAAATGATCGCTAATAGGAAGTTTCTGTAGTTACTGTACATAAATAATACCCATACTAACCCATACAACCTGATAGCGTCATCTTTGTTTTGTGATTTTATCAATAATTTCTTATTTCAGTAGTCAGTAACTACAGAAACTTCCTATTAGCGATCATTTATCTCGTTCTTAGTTATTGCTTTATATCGATCTCTATCTTACACACAGAACGCCCTATGAACAGCTTTAATTTGATACAATCTGTATAATGTAATATGCTACTGTAACTTGATCTATGGCATTTGTCAAATGACAAAATATAGTGCAAAAATACTTTTATTTAAACATTTTCTCAATAAAACTACAAGAAACATATTTTAAACACTATTGTAATTTTAAAATTCTACAACACAGTGAGTTTTAGTTTACAAGTACTACAAATCGTTCGTTGAAAGATCTGACAAATCCTGATTGTACATAGGTACTTGAAAATAATAGGGAGACATTTTTATTCTAGAATCTTAACATAAAAAATAGACGCAGTGGCGTAACTACAGGGTGGAAAAACTGGTAAAAATCCAGGGGCACGCGGGTTCAAAGGGCCCTGCGGTAGCTAGCAATAAGTGGAATTGCAGCGCGCCACTAGACGAAAGTATTTATTAATTTCAAATCCAGCAAAATCAGTTTTGTTTGTTTTCAATATTATGCCAGAGGGCCCACCATAAAAATATGCCAGGAGACCCAAATTTGCAGTTACGTCACTAGAATTTTTACATAATGACAATCTTGAGTTTTTCCTTCACAGATAAAATCTTGTCTATTGATGTTCATAAGATTCTATCAGATTTTTTCAACAGGATAAAATTACTTCATTCTAACTGTAAAAATATCACAAAAAAATTGTATAATCATGCACGCAATTATCACAAACATGGACGGATGTTTTTTTATATATAAATAAAAAATTAAATATAGTAATATAAGAATGTAAGCTTTCATGGCCGGCTTCTATAGAAATAACATATTCTGGGTTTTTAAGCTGTGGTCTACTGGAATGAATTCTGCTTCCAGACGCCAAGAAGAACACTTCGACCTCGTCCACCACACCACTAAAGATGCTTGCCGCAGGAGTAAGCAAAAAGTCAGGAAGTAAAATTCGTTCCAGTAAAAAACCCGAAATATGTTATTTCTATAAATATAACAAGTTTTAAATAACACGCAATTTCATTATTATTATCCAAGTTTCTTGAGGTATATAAAAAAATATATTTGTTCCATATATTCCCGATTTTTGTTTTACGAAACGAATACAAGACCCACAACTCACAGGTAAAAAAAAAAATAAAACAAAATTTTGAAACACTTCGACATTTGTGAAAAATGCACAATCACTAAATATTAGGGTGCATAAGAAAAAATTAAATGTCAATGACGGGACTTGAACCCGAATCCCTCAGTTTCGCGCTAGTTGAGTTACCAGTTACTCTACAGTGCTAACAGTTGACATTCATTTCTTTCCTATTAAAGGCTAACTGATGACCTATTTTCATAAATATCTTTAAACTGCGGAAAAACGCATCGTTTAAATTATAAATAATTTGTACTGTGCATTTTAAATACATCCAAAAACAATGAATAATGAGCTATGTCCTTAAATTATTTTTTGATTTGTCCAAAATATCTTTTTTAATTTTCGGGTAATCGGGATGTTCTTTCAGTACTTGAAAACAAACATCAATTGCATCCGCGTAGCGTTTACACTTCATGTAACTGTACGCCAATTTATAACCTATAGCCGGATTACTTTTCCCGCTGTATTTCCATGCATTATCGTAGCTGACAGCCGCCTCTTTATACGACGACTCTTTCTCAGCAATGTATCCAAGGTACTCGTGTGCTTTTACACACGACTTGTTGTACTGCAATACTCTTTTCAGCAAATCTCCTGCCATATCATATTTATTCGACTGCAAATAATTGTCAGCAAGAAGCAACCAACATCTTTCCAAGTACTCGGCATCTTCGAACGTCCATACATTTTTGACAATTCTCTTCAAATGGTTTCGGGCTCTCTGTGCCTGCTTCAGTAATGTATATGCTGAAGCTAAACCTATGAATGATACATAATTTACGTCGTTTAAGATCGTCAAGATCACTTCACCTCACCTAGTAAAAATTGTCAAAATATTCGTATCGGACATTTAGAAAATAATTTCTATTTTAAAGCATTTTACGATAAGGATTCAAAGAATCTAACAAATATAATTAAATACTAGACCAGGGGTCGGCAACCTGCGGCTCGCGAGCCGCATGCGGCTCTTATGATGTCAAGATGCAGCTCTCCAGTTCCATGCACAAATACTAATAATTATATTATTTTATTTTCAAAACTCATAAAAAATATTATACTGCAGAAAAACTTTAAACAAGATAAAAACACTCAACTGAGAACAGTGAGAATAGGTGGAGTAGAGAGTATACGGACAGCTGACATTTTTTAATTGTGGCAACACTGTTCTGTTTGTTTAGTTATTGGTGCACTGTGTAGCACTGCATAGCTAGTAGTGATGTGCCGGATATCCGTATCCGATCCGTATCCGCGGATATCCGAGGGAAAAGAAAGATCCGTATCCGTATCTGTATCCGTTAGTTTTTTGGCGGATCTTTTACGGATCTTTTACCTTATCAATTTTCAATTCATAGATAAAATTTTATATATATAGGTGATTAGGTAATAATGAAAAACAGTTAAATTCCATTCAGATTATTTTTTATTTTTTAATATCGTGGTCAATAACTTTTTCCCATAGCAGATAGTCTCTTTTCAAAGGTCGATGTGCAATATTTAGTATTTACCGCCGCGTACTCTAAGAAAGTTAAGATCCGTATCCGTATTCGCGGATCTTGAGACCAAATATCCGTATTCAGATCCGTATCCGCGGATATACATTTTTAACGATCCGGCACATCACTAATAGCTAGCTAAAATACTTTAATGTGTTTTGTGCGAAACATTTGTATGTTTTTATATGAATAAATATTATTTCATATTTAAAGTTATTATTTTAAATCAAAAATCAAATTTATATACCTAATCCTAATCAAATACCATAATATTGAAATAAAAAATGTTAGTGGCTCTTTAAAAACTGGGAAATTTTGTAAATTATAACTTTTGGCTCTTACGTCTCAAAAGGTTGCCGACCCCTGTACTAGACTGATCCCGTCCAAATTCGACAGAGTGAGGATATTTGAGTATCTTAAAAATAAAAGAAATGCTCGGTGAGGTCAGTAAAAACTAATCGACATGAACAGAAGTCACTCTCGCTTCCCCGTCGAGGTGTATTTCTAAACGCACTCAGGCATTTCTAAATAGTCTATCTTACAGACATAGAGAACTGGACAGCGCACGCCGCATAAAAAAGTGGTTGACAAGACTGACAGAGATGGGGCGTGTGACGGCCAGTTTGTATATATAGAAGCAAACCTATTAACTTTTTAAAAAAGTTTTTATAGAGAGATTGTAGATTATTATAGACGCTCGACAACTGAGGTCAGTAGTGTAAAATAACAATAATAATAATAATAATAATAAAAAAATATATATTTCAGGGTTCAAACATTTTAAAAAATTTATATTTACCCAAAATAGGCCCAACATGTTCCCGAAAGGCATCATGTGAAGCGATGGCAGTAAAATCTTGCAGTGCTCTTTCAATTTCAGGTTTCTGTTTCGTAGCCAATAACACAAAATTCCTCAATAATCTATGTTTCAGTGCCTCATCGTCCATTCCTCCCAGTCGCGGTTTTAGTTCCTTGTGTAAACGTTCAGCCATTTCTAGTGCCATTGTACGTGAATCACGATAATCGACATTCTCAACGCTTTCGGTGAACGCATCACCTCCGAGTATATCGTCTTCCGAATTTAAACATATCTCTATCATATTGTATACAGACTGTTGACTCCATTCATTGTCTAAACGTGCTTTATTAAATTGTCGTAATGCTGAATTTACATTACCGCAATACCAATCATACAGTCCAGTACAGAAAGCAAATCCTTCCGAAAATGAAAAAAAATGTGTGAGTCCAATCAGCAAGGGCGTATTTGCTCAATGGCGAAAAGGGCACTTGCCCGGAGCGGCAGACTTGAGAAGGCGGCACAATTTTACAAACTATAATAGTTAGTGAATCATGGGAAAGGACTTCTGGATAATAAACACTACCAATTATTATGATCCACTAACTATTAATCAAAAAACATGGACACGATTAGAGATGAAACGGATAGCTGTTTTGTTGGATATCGGTTATCCGGCGGCCGGATATTCGGCTGAACATTACCGTTGCCAAATCGTAACATGTAGATCTGAGCGAGCCCGCGGAGGGTGATAGGGTGGATTCGAATGAATTTGGGCTCCGTTGTTCATGAGTGAAATGAGCGAATGATGCCATCGGTAAAGAAAAGATCGCCTGTTTGGGTCTAGTTCAGTATGAGTACTAATTTTTTTTTTATTAAAAAGAATAATAAACGTTGTTTTGGATTGAAGATATAGTGGTTTTATTTATGTTTAGACTTATATGTAAAATAAATAAAGTCAATTTTATGAAATATTCGTGATTTTTTGAAAATCCGGTATCCGCCGGATATTAACCTACTATCCGGTATCTGCCGGATATTGACGTACTATCCGGTATCCGGACGGATAGTAAATTTAGGTCGAATAGGCTGGATACCGGATAGTTACCGGATATCCGTCTCATCTCTAGACATGATCATTAACTTCATTTACAAACTATATTTTAAATATCAGAAGCAATGTGTAGGTCTTTGCTCAGGGTGAAAATTTTACAAATAAAAATGTTTACGCATCAATAATACATACAGGCATAATCATGGGCGTACGCAAGAGGCCACTCCCCCCAGGGCCGATGTGGAGGGGGTAAGCGGGGCAAAGGTATCCCGGCTCCCCGAAGGGGGCTCGCCGGCCTGGAGCTTACTTATTATATGTGAGCATTAAAACATTTTCCCAACAAAAAATACGTTATTTGATTTTTTGCATTAAAATTTTCATTTACAAAAAAAAACAAATTTTGAAGTAAAAATTTTTTGGGAGGGGACAAGGGTCAGAGATCCTAGCGCCGGCCCTGACTCCCCCATGAGATCTGGAATAATGAAATAGTGTAAAAATGCATTAAGCTTGCTTCATACTAATTCCTTTTATTCCCGTCATTGAACTTTGGCGCCTGAAAATTCCTCGAATAGCACTTAGAACGTTTAGAGTTTAGACTATCGTTTATGACCTAATGGGTACTTAGTAACACTAACTTAGTATGATAACCGAATGTCCATGTTTACTCTCATAACTCTTGACCACCCCCGAAACAAAGTTCTGCGTACGCTCTTGGGCATAATATACCTCGAGTAATTTCATTAAAGAGCAAATAACCATATTTACCTGTACTCTTCGCAGCGTCAGGATCTTGTTCAGCTGTCGTCAAATATTCAGAAACACTTTCAAGATTTCCAGTGCGTCTAGCAACCTCTATGAGACGCGCTAATGCTACCCAATTAGTCGGCTGTTTATTTAATAACTGTTTAAAATGATGCATAGCCAGTTCAAAATCAACCCTCCTAAATGCTAAATCAGCCATCATAACTGAAGCAGTCTCATTATCTGGCTCAGATTTGAGCAATATTGCACAAGTCTTTTCGCACTGTTCTAAATTATTCATCTAAAAGAAATAATAAATAAAAATAATTTTCAAAAAATCGAACAGGCTTCAAAAAAGGAGTCGGAATATCTCTGAAAAGGATAAAATAATGTTTCCCTTTGTTTTAAAATACCCTTATATAGCCTGCGTTGAATGTAAGTAACTAGAGGTGATTGTGAAACGATGAAGTCAGTTCATTTCTTTGTTCAACATCCGCAAGAAATATGTAATTTCGTGGCTCTACTGAGAGTGGGCGAAATAATGAATTTTCTGACTGTAGACGTAGAGAGTGGGCGAAATGCCATTTCACCCACTAGTGGGCGAAATAGCATTTCGCCCACGCTTCTGTAGACGTAGAGAGTGGGCGAAATGGCATTTCGCCCACGCTCATTACGGGGAACGTTTAGGCAAGTGTTGAGTTTCATCAATCAATCAGGTCACCCATTATTTCGCCCACGCTCAGCAGAGTCACGAAATGACATATTTCTTGCGGTAGTTGAACAAAATATTGTGTGCGACTATTGGTCGAAAGAGGAGATTCCACTAGTGTGTTTTTCTCCCACTAGTCGCACAAAATACTATTTTTAACAGACTTCAAAAAAAGGAGGAGGTTCTCAATTTAATGAGTTTTTTTTTATGTATGTACACCGATTACTCCGGAATGGTTAAGCCGATTTTGATGATTATTCTTTTATTTTATAAGGCATACCTGCGGGGTGGTTCCATATAAATTTTACTTAAATCGGTTCACTAGTTCAACTGATTTTTTTATATTGTCTTTTTTATGTATGTATGTATGTATGTCACCTCATATCTCCTACATTTGTGAACCGATTTTGATGATTCTTGTTTTATTTAATAAGGCATACATTCAGGGTGGTTCCAAATAAATTTTATTTTTTTGCAAATAATTTAAGTTTGTCATGGAAATTTGACATAATAATATTCAAATTCTAAAACACACGATCACTATATCACTACATTATTAAAACGTCAAAAAATAGATTTTTAAAATTATAAAATCGATAAGAAAACGAATTTTTACATGAATGAGACACCTAGCTATATCGATTTTTTGCCCCCCAAAAAGCCCTTTTTAGCAAATTTCATCCAAATCGTTGGAAATCAACTTTGTTAAGTAGGTATACTTCAAAAATTTTATACTTACGAAAAAATACACTAAAAAGCAAAAAATAATTTTTTTTAAACCGACTTCAAAAAAACTACACAAAAGGAAAAATAACACGAAATGAAAAATCCGAGAAAAATCTAATGCCACTACAAAGTGAAAAATAAAAAACTTTTTAAAAAACCTCTTTCAAAAAAGTCACTAAAAAGAGGAAAATAAAAATAATAAAATTTTGAGGTAATAAAATAATAAAAGTAGATACCTATATAAAAAGTTTTAGCGATTAAATTAGCGCCGACCTCAAAATTTAATTATTTTTATTTTCCTCTTTTTAGTGGCTTTTTTGAATGAGGTTTTATTTAAAGTTTATTTTTTTCACTTTTCAGTTTTTCGAAACTTTCCGGGAAAAAATTCCGGGTGGCAATCTCTCTAAGAACACTCCTCAGAGGTAGCTGAACAATTCGGTACCCGTTCCACCACTCTACAGTGCCTAAACCAAGAGTTATGAACTTTTTTAATATTTTAACGGCCGTCATTTTGAAACAAGATAGCGGATCAAGATGAGACCTCCTTGGGGGTGGCTAAAAATGTTGGTACCTGTTGTGTTGTTGCGTAGAACAGGAGTTATGAGGATACAAGAAAGTAAGAACGATCTATGTGAAACATGC
The DNA here is from genome assembly GCA_039654895.1 of Mongoloraphidia duomilia. Lineage (NCBI taxonomy): Eukaryota > Metazoa > Arthropoda > Insecta > Raphidioptera > Raphidiidae > Mongoloraphidia > Mongoloraphidia duomilia. The sequence continues at coordinate 27,045,788 of CM077520.1, read as the reverse complement.
ATTGAGTTTTTTAAGTTATATAAAAAATATTTATAAATTAGTCCCATTTCACACGGACTCGTACGGTCAGCACGCCGACTATTATTTAAACGCTAGCTTAGGTACAGATGAGCGCATTTTCGTCCGCCGGGCATTCGTGTGGCCCGGGGGGGCCTATGTATCATCAGCGCGGTGAAGGGTCATTGGTGGTACACAGGGCCCTCGTAAGGCCTCACGCCGCCCGCATGCGGATTCATAATTGACGCCCCTTATTGGGGATAAACTGTCGATTCCTGCCAGGAATCGACAGGAAAATTCAAGATATAAACATACGCGGGAGTCTCTCGATAGGGGCGCCCTGTCTACGCGCTGATGTGAATTAACGATCGAATCGAAAACTGCGCGCGAAATATATCGAATTCGAATTTGAATTTTATTAAAAAAGAAATAACTACTCGTAGAGTTTTCACGTAGACTTGAGTATACAAATAAAATTGATATAATATCAGTTGTATACTTTTTCTATACAGTACAAAAAACATAACTCAACTAGGCCATTTGCCGCCCCTTGGATGGGCCGCCCGCGTGCATCGCACACATCGCACTCAGGGGCGCGAAGGCCCTGGTGGTACATATACTTTTCTCACAAAAACTGAATCCTCGGCGCCGACGGACGACTTGCCAGTTGCATGTCTTTTGCAAATCACGATATACCCCCTTCAAAGTTTATTTCCATAATTCACGTAAGCATAAAAGTAGCTCAGATGAATATAAATTTTCACGTTGACGGCGCTGATGGCATGTGTGCTGATCATCCACTTCCATGTGAAATGGGACTCGCAGAATGTTTTCAGTAAAAATATAAGTGTACCTGCATGAAGAGCTTTGAAAGATCAATCAACACGTCTGAATTGTTTGGAACAGCTGAAAGAGCCTCTTTATAAAATTGAACAGCTTGTTCACCATCTCTCAACGATCTACTTAGTTCTGCCATGCGCACGCAAATATCTTTCAATATTTTTTTCTGATCATCAATAATACCTACAATTTTTTAAGAAATTAAAAGCGAATATTCTCTCTTCTGTCCGGTTTTGTACTACTCAAAGTGGAAGCCGTGAGATTTAGAGTTAAGGGGCCACAATGTTATTAAGATAAAATATGCTGTACGCCTGTACCTGATTATTCACAAAAAATCACCACTAAAAATTCAATTTTCTAAAATTATATACTTAACATTCTAAAACCGGGTTTAACCTACGCGTGTGTAATCTGGGATATAGCAATAAAAACTCACATCAACACAGGACCGGATAGACCCACCGCGACACTAGGATTTTCCCGGTGGGCCGCTACTTATATTGACGAAAATGGGCCGATGAAAAATACTGCTATTGTACATACATACAAATATTCAAAGTTAATAAATCCCACTATTTGCATAACTACGGGAGCCTTTCATTTTTCTTATCTAATTTAGTGGACTCTGGAATCACAATATATGAGAACCACTGCCTTAAATAATTCAACGAACTTCGCATATATTAAATAAAAAACGTTTTCAAAAATAGAATTTAAACTTACTTGGCTGTTCAATGACTGCTCTTCTTTGCACTCGGTTTTGCGTATCTTTAGCTTCTTTCAGTGTAGTTAAAGCAGCTGCAATTTTACCGCTGTTCTCGCGAACTTTACCCAATAACATAAGTTGTTTTACTTTCACAAACAAAACACTCAAGTCTTCATTCTGTTCTTTCAATGCATCCAAATTAGTCACCAACATTTTTTCAGCTTGGTCGTTTTGTCGAAGCTTTATATACAATTCAGCTAAATCAATCATCAAGCTATTGTTAAATGGATCTTTTATAGCTTCTTTATAATAATCAATAGCTTTTGCATACTGATGAGTTGCAATAAACGCCTTTCCTATTTTACTAGCGAGTTCAGAATCTGTTGGATTTTGTTTTAAAGCGCATTTGTACGCCTCTATTGCTCTATCAGATTCCTGAATCGACATGTATGCATCTCCGAGCACGACATAACTCTCCGGTCCGGGACAATGTTCAACAACTTCTCGGAAACATTTAGTGAAAGCCGAACGATCGAGTTTTTCGTGCAAAAATAAATTAGCCAACTTGGTATGTGCTTGTAAATAATAGGTGTCAGTTGGCTGCACATTTTCAAGCAATGTAATAGCAAAGTCGAGTCCATTTTTTTTAGCAGCAACAGCCATTTCAGCATATTTGATCATAATTCTACTTTCCTCCGTTGTATTTTTAAATTCTTCTTTAGCATCTTCCATTACCCGTAAAGCCTCTTCACCTTGGCGTGAAAAATAATAAGCGTCTATTAATTCTAAAAATAAAGTTGCCTTATCTATTAGCGGCAGTGAATTTTTCTTATCGGTGTTAGCTTTTCCCGAAATATTTATTCCCGCTAAATCCATTGCAATCATAAACTTCTTGATTGCTTCATCGAAATTCTGTTGCCGGTTATCGACAATTCCTGATATTAAATAAAATAACGGATTTTCTCGAATTTGAAAATTATAACTAACCCCGACTTCCAGTATTTGTGCTGCTTTATCAAATAATCTTTGATGGATGTAAATCTGCGCTAGGAGCAAGTGCGCTTCGGCAGATGATGTATCAACGTCATTTAAAATATGATTCAAAATATTTATTGCTGCCAAATTATCACCGCTTATAAATTTTACTTTTGCCAATAAATATAGTGCTCTATTAAATCCAGGACATGCTTTTGTCAGTGTTTCTAAAATTGACAGGGCATGTTTAATAACAATATTAACAGCTCCAATAATCACCATTTTTTTATCAATAACAGTCAATGGTTGAGAGCAATATTGCAAATATTCGTCAACTAAAAGCAAAGAAAAATCAGGGTCTAATTTCTTCAAATAATTTTCTCCGTACGGTAAAGATCCGCATTGTTTAAAATGAATATCGTACGCATCGTTCAAAAAAGCGATAGCTTTGTTCGGAGCTCCTTTTGATATTTTAGCCATAAGAAAAGACACCAGTGGAACTCGAGTAGAATGACTCTCATAAAGACTTTCTAGCTGCTGTTGAGAATTGAATGTTTCATTTTCAAACATCTCACAAAAAATAACTTGTACTTTAAACAGTTGATCTAATTCAGCAGCCATGTTGAAAAATTTTAACGCGTCTTGCCAATTTTCTTTGTACATGTACTGATATCCTAAAGTGCTTTGACATTCAGCATTGTTTGAGGCCAACAATACAGCTTTTTCAGCGAATTTTAAAGTTTCGTTTAAAATTAAATGTTCCCGTCCACAAATCCGAGAAAATAATTGCGCTGTTGAAACAAATAAGTATATATTTCTGGATTCTGATTTCTCCATTTCTCTGTAAATCGTTTCCAAACAAGTCGATGCTTCGGAGTGTTTTCCTTCATGGCAAATAAAAATTAATGCTTTCATTTTCAAAGCTTCAATATTGTTTTTCTCAGAACTCAAAACTCTACTACAAGAATCTAATGCTTGATCCCAATCCTGTTGTGTAAATTGCAATTTCATTTTTTCAATTAATGCAATAGTCAAAAAGGGATACTTAACGATTATTTTATTTAAATTTGAAATCGATAAATCATACTTGTGTTTTAATTTATTACATGCAGCAATACCAAACTGTGAGTCAAGATTGTTAGGATCAATATTCAAAGCCCTCTCAAAGTATTCGATAATAACCGATACATCCACTGCCTTAGTGATAGCATACAATTCAATCCAACCCTTAATATTTAAGCCATCGACAAAATCACCATTACTTTTCAACGCTCTATCAACATATTCCCTTGCCTTATCGTATTTACCACAGTAAAACAAAAACAAAGCAGCCAAACTCAACGATTGAGAAGACGCTTTTTTCCTATTCTCTTTTAATAACACGTCGAGTTTAACGAGTGCTTCTTTATCGATGACTGAGCATTTTTTGTGAGAATACATCGAAGTCAATATAGCAGCAATATTTACATCTATATCATAATGTAAAACCTCCAATTCACGTATTGCTTCTTGAATACGGTTACCGAGCGCCAAAGCAATTCCACTATATAATTTAAATACATTGTTGTCACGGAATCTTGATTCTCCATCCAACGCTGTCGTCTGCATAGCATGGTAATATTTTTCTCGAGCAAAATAATGTATTTTAGCTTCTAAATCTTTCTCGTTCATTTTGACTGGTTTCTTATGACGTAATTATACAAAAATTACTGTTTTTAAAATAATTTATTACTGATATCAATTTCTAACAGTACTACACCACAACATATTTACTATAGGAATTTTTATTTTCACTGTAGAATTTCTGAAGAAATGTACAGTTTACCTTCATCCTAAAATTATTAGACACGACAAAGTCAAAGGCGGCCTAAAACGATTATGCGAATTAAAAATTTGTTTATCAAATTGTGTCACATTAGATTTACAGTAGAACCTCGATTATACGAGCTACTGTGGACCGATCCTACCTTGAATAATCGGAAAACTCAGATAATATGGACTTTCAAAGGATTTACTTCAAAATCAACATTAACTCATTAAAATATTTACATCAATCATACAAAATTCGCATTGTCCGAATAAGTCGCGCTCTTACGTGCGAAGGCTCTTAATACAGTGAGTAAAAATTAGATGGAATCTCGGTAAATCGCGAACTCGGATAAAACAGGCTCAGTAAATCCAGGTTCTACTGTACTTAAAAAGAGAAATACAATACCTTAGCTAGAACTTCTCCCAATTTCTGACCACGCAAATTTTGCGGTACATATGTCTCGTTTAAATGTAAAACAGTTCCTTTCTTCTCATATAAAAGAACTGCGTTCTCCGGATGAAATTCGATATAAAAAGTGTTGTTTGCAGGATCGTGTTTAACAATACCGGTAGGCCGCGATGCAAGTGACTGCGAGCGAGTAAACATTGTATTGGTACGGAAATGGTTTACCAAATTTTTAGCTAGCTGCATATTTCTGTGCACATATATATAATCACTTGTGAATAATGCTAAACATTTACCTATAATATCTACACTTAATATGATTTTATTTTGACATATTAAATATATTAGGTAAGTATGTATTTTTATATTTTCTTGAATAATAGTTGCCGTATTCAACTGGCACCTGGGAAGTGACTAGGGAATGCAATCTCGATCTCGAGTCATTTTTCGAGATTTAATCTCGTGGGCAGGCAATCTCGTTCGAGATCTCGACCAGATATGGTCGAGATCTCGAACGAGATTTTAAGAACGAACGCGCTTGAAAAAAACTTATACATAATAGTTTTTGACAGTCGCACTAATTGGTTCAGTTTGTTACTCTGCATATATTGTTTTAATTATTGTTTTCTTGAGTAAAATGGACAGTTATTTAACTTATAACAAGCATTAGATGGCTAACAAATTTCAAAGTTAAGTGAATACTGAATATGTCTAAAAACAATTCAAACCAGATTGACATATAGTGTGCTGTGTGAGTTGGGGTATTGCTGTTATATTTTGAAAATAAAACAAAACTTTAATTGAATCTCGGAACAAAAAAATCAACGTTTATTTAAGGAAAGTAATGAATAATAATCATCTGCACAGTGCACTACGCAATAAATCACACACGTACACAGTCACACTGTCCCAAGTAAGTAGTTTTCATTAAGTTTAAGTATTTTAGATACAAAATAATACGTTCTTTTTAAAAGTAGGCGAAATCTCGATATTGTCGAAATTTATTGAGATCTCGCCAGACAATCTCGCGAGATCTCGAATTGCCAATCTCGGCTCGAGATTGCATTCCCTAGAAGTGACTTACATAAGCGGTATCTGGGGGGAACAAGGGGGCAGCTCCCAATGTTAAAAGAAAACTTGCATATGTTTATTTTAGTTTAAATTATTTTTACTTTACTAAATGAATAGTATTAAATTGACTTTTTTGTTCCATTTGACCGCACTCTCTTAAAGATAAAAGGCCACAGTTTTTGATGATCCCCGCCCCTAAGATTGCTGAAAACCCGTCTAAGGTGGTTTCAAATCACTTTTCGCGTCAAAATCATCGACTTGTAATTTTTAGATAAGTAGAATACGGATGTGTTTGTTAATGTTTTTTATAAAATACTCGCTTCTGCCTGCGACTCCGCCCACGCAGACTAAACGTAATCTATCTATTATTCCGAAATTCCAACCAGTCCCTTATGAAAGAAAATACTTATCCACGCGAAGTCGCGGGCAGACACTAGTAACAGATAAGATAGAGTAATGATACATATTTTGTCTATATTTTAATCCTGGATGTATAGTATGTATATTCAAAATTTCCTTAAAATCCATTCAACCGTAAGAAAGACAAACAGAAAACGTCTCACTTTTATATTATATTAGTAGGGATTTTCCTTTACTATCTTGTTGTCCGTGTTTGTTCGCAATTATGTAATTTTATTCATCTCGCCTCTTCTTATGCAATTATAAATTATTTGTACTAAATTTACGATTTTATTTTATATACCAAAACCAATCGAATACAGGTTACATTTCTGTCATATTAGTATTAATTGTCGCTTCTTATGAATTTTCAGTTATTATTATCGATAACTACATTTATAATGGCAAACCAGAGTATAATTAATATAATAATAAAATTAAAATAATAATTACCAGCAGATTTCAGCGTTTAATACTTCGAGTTTGGAATTTGTAACATAACACCTTTTTTGACAGAAGAATTTGACAAGCATGGGTGCCATCTTAAGAAAATTTATTTTACTCTGTCTCAAGGTCGATTTATCTTATCCGGTCAGACACGGCGCGGGAACGTAGCGTTTCCGACAAGACAAACATTTTTACATGCATTTCAAATACGAACATTGATACGTGTCTGAACGGACGGAATCCGCTAAGTATAAATATTCGTACCTATTTGAAATGCATGTAAAAATGTTTGTCTTGTCGAAAACGCTAGGTTCCCGCGTCGTGTCTGACCGGACAATATAAATCGAGCTTAAAGTGAACGACCGTTCATACTTCATTTCAGTAAAATAGTAACAAGATTTCCAAAAAAATAATTAAATCAAAAATATATATTATACTTAATAGTCAATTATAAACTAAAATTTAGTTCATTTTAAAAATTCGAGTATTATGGCATTGATAATTTGCACACGTATAAACAGCGTCTATATGAATAATAATAATATAGACGTGGCTATTTATAGGACATAGGCAACCTTTTTCGGCTCATGGGCCCCATTGTTAATTTGTAAACTTTTCGCGAATCAATCGGATTGTAGTCTACTATTTCCCTTACATTTTTTTCCTTAATAATTTTAAGTTAACATGCTTTAGATGTTCAATCTTTATTATTAAAAACAAATTCTATTAAAAAAATTATTTTTTGAAAAAATAGGTAGGTAAGTAAAAGAAACATTTAAAATTCGCAGGGATCGCGCGCCGGATCCGGTTGCTCATGCCTACCCTAATCAATACAGTTGCAAATTCAACAAACAATACAATTTTAAATAATCCAATCCCATTCTGAGTATGGTATACTTATATTATATTTTTTAGTTTTTGGAAACATTCTTCGCATAAAAATTCTTCGATTATTAATTGGTTGCAAAATTCGAAAATTATTAACAAGCGCTTCTCCATCATGATCTGTTGATAAAACTCTAAAATTCCGCATCTAAAAACAAATATTCAAAATAGATACCTACGTAAACTATAAAATGAAACAAAGCCGTTTCAAAAACCATAAAAATTACCTGTGAAACCGATACGGGTAAAGCATTAGGAAAAACAATCCATGTTACTGCTTCTGAACAAGGAGGCGTCGTTAAAGATCCTCTATATGTGTAAAATCGTTCCATATCACTGGGCAAAAGTGAAGCCAGTGTAAATGGTATACTGATCTCCATAGTCGAGTTATAATCTCTTATCTGTGACAAATTTTTTACCAGCGGTGCAAGTCTTTTATTTTCTTTATCACTCAACTGTAAAATATTCCAGTTGTTATTGTATGAAGGAAAATTGTTTTTATCGAGTTAACAATTAGATATAGAATTTAATAGAATTATCGCTAGGCACTTAGTAGAACATGATTGAATAAAATAAATACACAACACTTAAAAAAATTCTACACATTTATTAATCTCAACGATCGTTTCGGATTTCTAGCCCATCATCAGGAGAGTTCAAACTAGTTTTTTTTTGTTTGAACTCTCCTGATGATGGGCTAGAAACCCGAAGCAATCGTTGAGATTAATAAATGTGTAGAATTTTTTCAAATGTTGTGTATTAATTTTTTTTTAGATATACATAGTTTGAAGAATATATCGAGTAAAAATCAGGGGTAAGTTCGGTTTTGCACTCAATTGATCGAGCCGAACGAACAGATTTTTGGTCACGTGACAAGCGAGCAAATCGAGCCATCTAAACAATTCCGAACGTAATAATAGCAGATTTTTCCAAACGCCAGAATAAAATGACCCCAGCATGTTAAATTATTATTACTAAAGCCGAAATATGTTCTTTATTGCTCCTCATTTTGATTTAATTCAACATTGTTATAATAATAAATCATGATTCACAATTTTTTTCGTTTTATTCCTTTATTTTAAAATTAATAGTACTACCGGTTGTTGATTTTTTCGACCCATAGATATAATAAATATTTTATTTAATCATTCTGTGCGATATAGACTTATTGGTTATTACTATTCTTTGAATAAATATTATTCGTGTATTTTTACCTATTGAAAAATTACCTCATATAAATAAACTTCGAAATTTATCCATTCTCACAACAAGTGTTTCCGCTCATTTTTAAAATGAATGCTCTAAAGATGGTTAAATCTGCTTGCTCGCTCGCTTTTCTCGGAGCTCATAGAGCGTGCTCGATCTCCTCCAGATTTTAAATCCGAACGCAGGATAGAGATCTTTCAGAGCATATAAATGTTAAATTCGAACGCATTGGAGCACTCAGATCGATCTAAGCTCAAAACCGAACTTACCCCAGTTTTTCTGCACAAAACAAATAAAAAAAAATACCTGATAAAAAAACGCTAGGACTGTTAAACCATTTGAATGTTGAAGTGCATCATTTACAGTTTTATATTTGCGATTTCTGTGAATTACGTGCATTTCCATGGGGTAGCGTATATCATTTAATATATGTTCGCTACCGCGATTATTCTTCTTTCCCCAATGAAAATGTAAACTCTCAAACTCATATTCATGAGTTAAACGCGCACCAAATATATAGGGAATATATTTAGAATCATTGGTTTTATGTACACTTAAAGAAACTAAAAATAAAAAATTTGCAATACACCTTATAGTTTAATTTTTGATTAGTTTTAGAGCGTTTTTTTATTGGCCGACACGATAACGTTATGTCGTTGTTGATACCGATATTTGAGCACCTCAATTGTATTGAAGTACAGTTAGGCCCCCGTACCCATGGTTCGGAAAAAGCGTCGGTTAAAACATGCATACCCACACGTAGGCGTGAAAACTTGTCGATTTACTATGCATGAAGACTTATACTTGTTTGTTTATTTATTTTTACTCGAATTGTTAATTACAATTTCATTAGTCATTACAATTAAAAATTACATTTGAAGTGGTTCACTACTACCCGCGGTTTCAGGTATTCGCGGAAAATGGCGGAATCAAACCACCGCGGATATGGTGGGCCTATTGTACACGGAATGCTTTTTCACTTTCCGATACAATCCCGGTTTATCGGCACTGATACAGCGATATAGTTTTTCAATGACATATTGGAGACACGGTGAATCCTTGTCGGTCTGACATTTTACGCGGTATTCTGTATTAAAACAAAGTTGGCGTGTATCTATACAATATACATCCATTAGTGTATGAATGATTATATATCATAGTGGTTCAACAAAACTACTATCTCCTGTATTGCATGTATGCCTTGAATGCATCACTTTCATTTTTTTATCTATCCACAATTATAACTATATCCATTTACAATATCATTCTATATTTACCTGAATGTCCGTTATTATGCAATTTTAGAGGTACTGGTAAGAGATCATGATATCGGATCGTTTCTAGTGCTGGCATGCGCAACGGAATCGCCTGAAAAGTGTTTATCGAGATAGGTGACTGTGACTGACCACCGCAGCTCTTGTGATGTTTGCCCCATTCATCTTGATCTATTTTAGTATAACCAAAACGATGACCAATACCGACTGTATACAAGAAATTTAAATTTATGTAGCTTTCATTCTAATAACTTCATATAAAAGTAGTTGAATAATTACCATTATACGTCAAAATAACTGAAAAAACGATCCAAGTTGCAGCACCCATTTTATTTTATAAATAGCACAAACTGAACAGAAACTAATAACAAATTTTATTTAACATTTCACTCGAGTAGATAGTCCACCGTAAATCAGACAATATATAATCTTATCACATCGAGTATTCTCATCAATATTTTAAATGGCGCATGACCAGACTTAATAGATTATTTTAAAACAAAAAAGTCTGTGATTTATTATTTCCTTAAACACAAACAATAATTTTTGCTGTCAAGCTTAAAATGATTACAAATTTTGATGATTTGCACACAATTTAAATAAATTAAGAATTAATTTTGAAAATATTTAAAACTAAACACTTCACGATTTCTTGGGTTGTCAATGAAAAATATATTTTTTAAGTGTTCAAATTGAATAAACAAATTTACAAATCATTAAATGTAATTTAAAAACTCATTAGGACTTTAAAAAAACTTTAAACATATAATTATATGTAGATGAGTAAATTAAAAAACAAAACAAAAATCATACACACTTTGTTTACAATTATTTTAACACCTTATTTTTCTTTTTAAATATTTCCAACTGCATGATGTAAAACCACAAATAACAATAATTTACAAATGAAAAAATCATGATATATTAAACTATAAATATTCATATTCATGTAACAAAAACAACATAAATATTTCACGGTTATTATAAAGACTGTACATTTATGCATGTCTAATGGAAACGAAACAGCTGTCTACAAATTCAATATTGATAATAATACTGATAAATGATAAATTTCAAGTCCCCTTTTAAAATTATCAAATCTGAACAAGTGGACAGCCCAGCGGTGTATTTATTTTCAAATATATAAACAACCTTCACTTTATTTGAAAAAAATATTTTTAACAACAATGAAAAATGTTTTCGGGAAAATTTTAGTAAAAGACAATTTTACCAAAATATTTATTTTTACATGTGAGTAATACAGGAAAACTTATGAAACTACACCTTTAAACAAAAGAAAGCATTTTTGAAATTATAATAAATCATCATTATCCCCGATGTTTCTGTCAAACCAAACACTTGATATAACATTTACAATTATTTTTTAAAAATCCCATTATAATGGAAAGGGTTTCAATTTTCCGCGTTTCATTCAATTAAAATTTTGTACTAGATATTCTATTTATTCAAATACAAAAAAATACTTGGAAAAAAGCATTTTATTTTCATTTTAATGACCGATACAATGCTTTTAAAATGTTTAATTTTTTAATATAGGTATAAATTATATACCTACCTACTTTTTTTTTCTTTTATAAAAAAAATTTATATATAATTATATATCAATCATAATTATCTATCAGTTTGTTCTTTTTTTTTCGAAAAAATGACTAGAACTCTTAGAGCCTGCACACACCGGGTCGCGCTTCGCGGCTAAACGTGACAATAAGCAGACTACTTGCTCAGCAACAGTCACGCGACATGGCGTCCATTTGATTGTGAACAGCTAATCGCCAACGGGCACCAGGCGTTGTCTTCATAAGAAACCTACGTATTCGATAGTCGCTCAGTTGCGCGACAGTCAAGTAGGTACGTCAATTACAATATAGTCATGTATTTTTTTTTTGACAGGCGCACTGACACTGTCATGGATCGCCATTAGGGATGAGCATCGATGAGAAAACATCGATATTGACCATCGATGTTAACATCGAACCATAACATCGATGTGTGGAAAACATCGGTCTCTAAACATCGATGTATTTCGGTGCAAAACATCGATGTTTTAGGAAAAAATCATTTTAAAAAGGTAATTGTAGGAATATACTAAATACAATGAAACACTCAACTAATTTTATATTAAAAGTGGGTGTAAAATTTATTAACCGACTGGTCTTGCCCACCGGTGTACAGACTACAGGCTACTCTAGATTTATTTAGACAAAGAGTTAAGAGTGTTCTTAAAAACTTTAGTGTTGAAAATAAAATTAGCAATTCCGCGTTTATAAAACATCGATGTACAAAAACATCGTTGGTGAACATCGATGGACGAAAAACATCATTCCCTTACCATCGATGTCAAAAACATCGAACATCGACATGGAAACATCGATGTTTTGAAAACATCAATCATCGATGCTCATCCCTAATCGCCATGATTTGCGACCAGTGTATGCATGCACTTATACAGTAAATTAAATTTTAATGCCAGATTTTTTATAAAAATTAAAAAAACCAACGTACTAGATCTTTACCAAACATGTAAATTGGCAATGTAATAATTGTAACAATCATAATTAAACATTCTGTTATTAAAAGTTAAAACGGCCTGTACATGATTATCAAGACCAATAGTACTATTAGACCAGGGTCGATAATTTTTGAAACCAAAAAAAATTATAGTAGGATGAAACCCATTGGAAAAGGAAGAGAATAGAACAAAAATGAAAAGAAAAATAATTTACGGGCGATCTGAGGTCGGGAAGTGGTAGGGGGTGGGTTTTTAAGGGTAAAAAACGGTTTATCTCGATTTTCGGCAAAACTACAAGTCCTATGGAAAAAAGTTTAATTGCAAAGTTGTAGGTAATAAAAAGATCTACAACTTTTGTATCACACTTTTTTCACATAACCTCAAAATTTATGTAAAAAATTCAAATAACCAAGTTTTTGGTTTTTTATTTTTATCTTTTACAAAAAACATTTTTTTTTCACGAAATTTGGTGAAAACTTACCTTTTCATGTACCAAACACACTGTAATTTTTTTGATTTAAAATATTTATTTTTTCACCTTATTTTGACTTAATATCGAAAAAGCACCCTAATTTTCAATCGAAAATTCTCACGTCAAAATATCTGCCTTTTTAAAAAAGTCGGTGGGCTTTTTGTTCGTTGAAATATCTACTTTATGATGGTGTAAAAAAAATATACATTACTACGGTAAATGTTCTCAGAAAATGCAAATAAACGAGTAATTAAAGTGTAAATTTTAATAAATACCTCAAAATTGTACATAATGATTAAAAAAAAAATTTCGGATACGAGTTTTTTTTCTCGTTTCTTTGCATTTTCTGAGAACATTTACCGTAGTAATGTATATTTTTTTTTACACCATCATAAAGTAGATATTTCAACGAACAAAAAACCCACCGACTTTTTTAAAAAAGCAGATATTTTGACGTGAGAATTTTCGATTGAAAATTAGGGTGCTTTTTCGATATTAAGTCAAAATAAGGTGAAAAAATAAATATTTTAAATCAAAAAAATTACAATGTGTTTGGGACATAAAAAGGTAAGTTTTCACCAAATTTCGTGAAAAAAAAATGTTTTTGTAAAAGATAAAAATAAAAAACCAAAAACTTGGTTTTTTAAATTTTTTACATAAATTTTGAGGTTATGTGAAAAAAGTGTGATACAAAAGTTGTAGATGTTTTTATTACCTACAGCTTTGCGATTAAACTTTTTTCCATAGGACTTATAGTTTTGCCGGAAATCCAGATAAACCGTTTTTTACCCTTAAAAACCCACCCCGTACCACTTCCCGGCCTCAGATCGCCCGTAAATTATTTTTCCTTTCATTTTTATTCTATTCTCTTCCTTTTTCAATGGGTTTCATTCTACTATAATTTTTTTTCACTTTTTACCATTTTCAAAGGCTTCAGCTCTAGTCTATATGTAAAATCTATTAGTCTAAGAATTAAAAAAATAGATGAATGTTAACTAAATATCATAATATTAATAAAAAAAGACTGCGCTAGTCTACAATCGCATTAGAAGAGCCGCTATTAATACTATTAATATATATGTACGTATTTACATTTTACATATTATATTATAAATTAATAATTTATATATTCTAAAAAACAATTGCATTCATAAAAAAATAGTTATTAGAAAATAATTATAATATAATTCAGTATATTATCTAAAAAAGGCACATGAGAATTAAAGTTAAATTTAATTATCACATAATATTTTAATTTTAAAAAATATAGCTATTTTACTCAATGCAATAAACAGTTTTGTACAATACATAAATAAATATATACATAATAACGTAACTCCGGGGTATTACTGCACATACCCTTACATCAAGCTATGTATTGCGTTTTTACCAAAAATTTTTCTAAAGGTGCACGCAGACTGGCCCAACGAAAGGGTTTCGCTAGTCCGATGTGGACGGTTTAGCAAACACTAACAAACGTTTGTTGGCGTTTGTTCACAATCCATAGCGTGGCGGTAACATCAACAGAATCAGAACATTTGAGCGAACGCCGTGCGGACGGGCACCGAAGGACAACGAAAGAATGCTCAGTTGGAGCTCGCAACCGTGATAAATTTGTTTTTAAAAAAGGCGGTCCACCACCTCCGCTTTCGTTTCGTTTTTCTTGCTATTTCGTTGAGGTATAAGAATGTGGCATGCAGAGTAATAATTCCTTCGTCGTCGTCTATCTCGCACCGAACGTATACAAATAAAGCGGATTCCTGTTCAACGATCCAAAACTTACAAATGTCAAATGCATGTGCCATACGGACGTATTTCCAAAGGCAAACGAACGTGCGATAGCCAACGCTTTCGTTCGGCCGGTCTGTACGCACCTTAATGACTTCGTTCATCTATATAGTTTTACCTCGTTAAGATGTTGATAGATTGTACATTATAGACGCTGGACAGCTTAAGTCATTAGCGTCTATCGTTAAGATGTCAATTTAACGGAGAATTTATAACCACTGTATGTTAGCAAAAGGTTCTGCCCATATCACGATCATAATTAAAATTATCAATACCAATAATTTAGGCAAACCTTATTTGACATTCAATTCAACTCAAAAAGAATATTATGATATTATACGCAAAATATCTTCCAGTCAAGTTATTGGTTAAAATGTGTTCAAATTTTAAATGTAAAAAACTACAAGGAATAATAGTTTATAAAAATAATTAAACCTGGTCAAGTTTTAAAAGTTGGCTCTTCTTCTGCTGTTTTAACATGCAATGGAACAGAAAATATTTTTTCCCAAGGGCCTTGGATAGCAGCTATAATTCCATCAATTGCTTCTTTTGTTTCTAAAACTACAGTCCATGTTTCATCGCAACCGGCACTCTCGTCCAAGAAATTTAATATTACAGTTTTCGATTGGCATTCCTACAAAAAAAGTACTAATTTAAGAAAGGACATTTGTCTGATTTTGGTCCAAACGTTGCCCAGAGTAAACATAAATGGGAATCGAAAGATCTTATCATAAAATAAATAACTTTTTTTATTGCACGTAAATTATTTATCTAGAGAAACAGAAATATCGGTTAATCAATAATGATAATAAAGTAAAACTATAATAGATATTTATGCAACAAGTGGCTTAAGTGATGAATTATACGTCAGTTACGATTTTGCGATACTTCGACTCGCGCGGTAAAGTCACACTCGTTTTGGTATAAATGCAACATAACCTTAGGAGAGTGTTGTAAAATGGCGGCTGTCAGATTCGTCACTTTAGACACGCGTTACATACAATATTGTTTGCAACAACTGCTTCAAAAGTTCAATTTCAAGCAAATAAAATACAATTTAGTTAAATATTTTATTAGTGACATTATAGCAAAGTAATCTATAAATTACTATTTTACGCACGTGTGTTTTAAAGTAAAACAAAACAGTATTACTTTATATCACGGAGTGCGTTAAAATTTACTTTACGCAGTTCGAACACATCAGAAGCTTCCATAAAGAATCACTGAACAAACGGTACACAGCCATCTAAAATTGTACTTTTGATGCAAGTGTTGCAAAAAATTAATTATAGCACAGCTTACGGCTTTTACTACTATAATAATTATTAAGAATGAAGATCGATGACATTAAATTATTAAATTGAATAAAAAAAGCCTCTTCCCGATCCAACAGTAAATTGGATCGGGAAGAGGCTTTTTTTATTCAATTTAATAATTTTTTACTACTATTGCAACAAGAAAATTAAGCCCCGGGACGGATTTTTAAAGTACCATCATTTTTATGCATCAGACAACACTAGAAATACATTGAAATAGAATTCACTTATGGGCAACATTCGACCGAATCCCTAGTGAAATGGACAATGTCCTTTTACTTACAACTTCAACAAGATTACTTAATGACTGCGCAATAGCAACATTTGGTGTGCTAGAAGCATCCGGACTCATCCACGTTAAATCTTCATCGGTAAGTACCAAATCACAACTAGTAATGAAAAGAGTGCCCATTGTAAAACTGGTCGGTTGATCGTCTCTTATGACGTCACAGCGAGAATAAACGACCAACAACCGAGCTACTGGATCACAATCAGACCGGGATGACGTCGATAATAATAGCTGTTGAATATTGAGCGTTGTTCTGTCTGGAGCAGAACAGAGCAGCTCACACGAATCAGGTAACCGTGATGCTGAAAATGATAAAAAAAATATTAATACCAAATGTGTACATGAACAGTTCAGTGTTCTTCCCGGAGTCTATATCTAATGAGCCTAACTAAAATTGAAGCTATTCATCCACTAAAATATTACACTAGCCCACTTGGCTATATTTCATAATGCTAGAAAAAAATTCTGGAGACAACATTGCAATTAATTTGTACATTTTAGAATTAAAACACGTTTAAAATTATTTACATTTAAGAACCTAGTTTTATAACAATAGACCTTTTCATCGACGAACATTTTTTTCTGCGTATGTGTCCAATTCCGCCATGTTTTTTAAAGACTTGTCATATTAACAGATGGCAAGTGATTGAATTTGAAAAAAGTATATAGTAAGTAAATAAGATATATTATTTAAAGAAGTGGTACAACACCCTAGAAAAATATTTGAGTACTTTTGAAGATTAACTTTTCACGATAAACAATTTATGACAGGTAGGATTCTAACCTTTTAACCAATCGTTTACTTCTACCAGTTTTCAGGCCGTGGTACTTCAACCACCGTCCCACTGTTTTGTGCACTAATTTAGCACCGTCAGTAACATTTTCATCTAAATTAACATTGAAAAATGGTTCTGACCTTAGTCATTGCGTCAAAAAAAGTATGAAAAGCGTACGAAACTTTTGAAAGGCGCGATCATAACCATGGCGACGGCGCTTGCGCGTAACTACTAGTAAAAAGGTCTATTGCTCCGCACACCACAATGGCTTCATCAGAAAAAGATCTCCAAACTTATTTTATTTGATTTCATAAATGAAAAGATGACATGTAACACGTCAAATTGAATTATACAAATGGTCCGACACAACTCGGATTAACTTTCCCATAATATAAGAGTAGGTCTAAATTATTATACAGCACATACATCGTAACCAAGAACGCCTCCCTCCCTGCATTTTCTAGGAGGAACTAGTTACGCATTTATGTGTAAAATTTAATCAAAATCGTTAGAACCATTTTGGAGAAAAAAATTATTTTCTAGTTTTTTAACTGGTTTTCATTGGTTTTTACGGAGCCATTTCTCCCACATTTGAGCTATACTGACCAATTTTGTGATTTCGTCTTAAAGTGTGACTATCCTGAATACCCATGCAAAACTTGATCAAAGTAATCTAGTGGTTCGGGTTCTATGTGCAACCATAGACAGACAGACGACATATAGACATTTTTTAAACACCACATCTTTGGGTCAGGGGATTTGAAAACATGTAAATTTACCAAGACCTTAAAATCTAATTTTTGCATGATCACAAGACTTCCTCTGTATACTTCGCATATTATAAAGTAAATATAACTTACATGCCAAAAAAGCAAGAAAGTTTGATGTCCGTAATAGATCTTGTACAAAACATAAAAAATGAACGGTCTTCTCGTAAGCAGGCTGTCTTATTTCTAGGCCGACGCCTTGTTTCCATGGTAAAGTGAATATTGTTTGCAAACGGTCCACAGTATAGCTTTCGGATTTATGCATCCAGTTTTGAGGATCATCGCTATAAAAAAATACTTAATTAATATACAGTATAGTCACAGTGGCTTCCCGCTAGATAGTACAAATTCTGCATTATTTGAACTCTAATTATTTGTAACTTTTCAATGGGGATGGTCACGAAAAGCTATTGTAGTTAGCGCCAGTTGGCAATAGTCGTTTCAACTATTCGCCATCTGTAGGGAGAAATTGGCGTTGACCATCCCCATCCCCTCGCGGTCACTGCTCTGGATAATCGAGAGTCAACTATACTTTAAGCTTGGGTGTACCAAGTTTCATCAAAATTGGTCCATCCTCTTGAGTGACGCTAGTCACAGCACAATTTGTGGAAACATATTTTTAACATTGGAAATGTTTTTTATGTTCGTATATGGGGGCAGAGTTAAGAGTTTTCGTTCAAGGCCAAAAGACAACGGTGTCGCGATCAAGTGAGGAGCAATCATGCAAAATTGAACAAGTGCAATTTTTTCGAAATGTGTTTTATATCATGTTTAGTTAATTGAGAGGTATTTGCGACGATCTGCGGTGTTATTTTTGAGCAAATGTTAATAAATACTGTAGAAAAATCCATTTAAAAGTTAAGTAATCAAGCAAAAGTGAACGCGTATATAACAGAAGAATAATAGGGTTATTCCTGACAAAACTAAACAGTGCATTGATAAATATTGTGTGTATAATAAACAGTTAATTATGTTTCATATATGCTGTTATCATTTCCAATGTCCTCGATAGTTGCAAGGATTGCGAAATCTGTGAATTTTTTCCATATCACTCAAAAACTCTGAAAAACCCACAAGAAAATCGATGCGATTTAAATTTATGTCTAGTCAAATCATACCTCAAATTATTCAGATCAATTTTTAGAAAGTACAGTTTGCGAGTGGATAGTATGACGCAACCGTTGTATGGTTTTTTGTTGTTAGGAGTCAAAACCATGGCCTTCAGTAACCACGCCAAATCTTCTTGTTCATCTTCAAATATATTTAAATACAAATGCAACTTTACTCGATGATCTACTTGGGAATAATCCACGTACGAAAATTCCACCGTATTTAATTCCGATGTTGCGCATTCAGCCCCAACTTCCTGTTTAGTAGGTGGTTTAGTTATTATTTGACTTGCGCTCTGTAAAAAACCTGAAAAAATTCAGCAGTGTTTTAAACATATCTATATTGCATTATCTACAATTTCGATTCCCTACACATGACATATGGGAAGGCGGTCCATGCCATAAAATTCCGGGCCGATTTTTTTTTACCAGTCCAAGCCTGTATATTATGTATGTGAAAATACGGTGAAAATGGGAAAAACAATTTTAATTGTTGTGTGCACGGTACAGAGTTGTAAAAATCAGGGGCGGACCGTGAGTTTGTGGGGCCCTGGGCTAATACAACTTGGGGGCCTGCCTAATTAATCAACTTATTGCCATTTTGTCAAAAAACTGTTTTCGATAATGATGTAGGGGAAAAAAAGAGGACAATAAAATGTGTTATTTATTTAATATGACTTAGACACACAAACAACAACTATAGGACATTTCTACTAGGGTGTCCATTGTCTTCAATGGGGGCTGGGGGCCCTTTATATCCACGGGGCCCTGGGCTGCAGCCCAAAAAACCCTTATATAGATTCGGCCGTGGTAAAAATACCATACAGTTACCTTCAAGCATCGACGACAGTGTACCAACAGTACCAGTAGTTTTTTGTTCATTATCTCCAACCTCCTCGACAACAGTTAATGGTATTTTTAATTCTGTTTCGTCTTTTCCAGTATCGTGTTTATTCTGATTCACTTGTTTATTTTCAATTGTTTGTTTATTATTGTTATTTTTAGTTTCATATGCAGTACACACACTATCGGTAAGTGAATCGGATGAACTACTTTCTGTTAGTCCTGACGTAACATTTACAATGGCGGGCAAAGGTTCTATATCAGCTATTGTTACCAATCGTCTTTCTTCAGAAGATCGTTTACGATTTGGAGTTAAACTAGAGCCTCTAAAATAACAATAATGTTTCATTTTTAAAACGTTAAAACCCTAATACTGATACGACTTTTAGCTTTAAATCTAGATTTAGGTAACAATGTCATTTGTTTTCAATTAAATGGAGATCTCCATATACCCAGCATAGATTATCAAAAATTTGTGAACGCAATAACTTTATATTAACTGACGTTGCAAAACAGCAACGCATCCAACGTAAAACTGGAGAATTCAGGTTCAAATCCCGAAAGTGCATTTGTTTTCTCTGAATTGACCATACCTATAAAGGTAATATGTTTACGAATGATGTGAATTATGTTTGAATAACTAACCTCGAATGAGGATCCAAGACTTCAATACTGTCCTGACTGGGATCTGTTAGAACTTCAATATCGCTATCTACTTTACGATTTAAATTTGATACTTGACTATCTGTTGTACTAACCCGAGAGCTATTTGATTCCTGCAATGAAGCTGCTGAACCTGTAAAATATTTTTAGTAATTAAATGATTCACCAAATAATAATTTAAAAAAATATTATAAAATAAAAATCAGAAATATAATAATATATTATTCACTATTCACTCGGTTCATATCCATTTTTTAATAAATTCAATACGGTTCATGGGTTCTTGGATTAAAATAAATTGTTATTGATTAATAACTCTTTTATTTATCTTTGTACGACGTTTCGTCTCTTTCGAGACTTTATCAAGTACTGTAAAAAAAATATAAACGGATACATCAAGTCAAGAGTTGTCTATTTTGGAGAATAACAATTATAATTAATTTTGTTACAGTACTTGATAAAGTCTCGAAAGAGACGAAACGTCGTACAAAGATAAATAAAAGAGTTATTAATCAATAACAATTTATTTTAATCCAAGAACCCTTTAACCGTATTGAATTATTCATTATAATACTTAAAAAAATTGAAAAAACCCAATTAGCAAACGACAAATGTAATGTCTGACAGTATCACCTATTTTTAGGGTTCCGTAGTGGCACCCTATTACTACACCTATGCCGTCTGTCTGTCTGTCCTACCTTTAAAAGACTGTATCTTTTGAACCGTAACAGATATCCGGTTGAAATGTTCACAGAACATGTGTTATTATGGCGGATATCCTAACAAATAATAATAAAAAAAGTAAAAATTAAGGGGGGTTCCCATACAAAAGACTTGTTTTTCCAACGTTATTTTATTTTTGCTCTATCGTAAGTTTGGTAATACATACAAGCGTGAAACTTGATGTGATTATAGTGCGAACTCTAAACTAAAACAAAAAATAATAAAAACCGACCAAACACTTGCTTTTTTCAACGTTTTTTGTTTTTTTTTTTTGCTCTATCATAATATACTGTTAATAGATTGTAGACTTAGTCTAGACAGTATACACAGGTAAACCACAGTATCTGACGCCATGAAACAAGCACTCCGCAACGTAATGGTTAGCGCGCTCGCATGTCACAACAAAGACCCGGATTCAAATCCAACTGACGATAAGTGTTTGATTTTGTTTTGTTTTTTCATAATGAAACATTTTAGAATTTTTTACTTTAAAAATTAATCTAATAAAATTGCGGAAAAATTTTGAAACACTTAAAAGAACAATAAAATATAAGTAAAAAAACTTTTTTTGCAGTACGGAACCCTTGATGCGCGAGTCTGACTTGCACTTGGCCGGTTTTTTTAAATAGAACAAATAAAATGATACTGCAGAATCCTAACCTAGGTAGGTACATTATAAATGTGAAAATCTGTATGTATGTTTGATACTCAATCATGCCTCAATGGAGTAACAGATCTGAATGAAAATTTGCATACAAAAATTTATGACCCGAATTAATACATAGATTACTTTTTATCCTGGTCGAATCAGGAGTTCTCGAGGGATAAAACGAAACTTTAATTTGTGTTTGTTACTTCATCACGCCTAAAAGTGACAACCGATTTGAATGAAATGTTACGTGCAAAGAGTCAATTAAACTAGAAGTAATACATAAGCTCAATTTTATTCTGTACGCCTACACAGGGTGAGTCGAAAGGAACGCACCAAACCCCAGGAGTGTATTTTACGTATATGTAAAAATAATTTTAAAAAATTCAAATGCTGTTATCCAATTTTCATTTATTTTTCTGATTTGGAAACCATTGACGATATTCTTCAACAGGAGCTTTAGCATTCCCATTACAAAAACCATAAACAACATCATATTTGCATAATATTCAAGATTTGATTAAGCGTGTGGCATTTTGTAACACTTTAATTGTACAAACCCGAAAATAAACGTTAAATCACTTTCACAATAAACTGTCACTGACACACAACTTACAAACAAATGAAAATCGGATAACATTAGAGTTTTTTTAAATTATTTTTAAGTGTACAATACACTCCTGGAGTTTGTTGCGTTCCTCCCGACTCACCCTGTATAATGAATTTTTTAAAGGTGCTCTTATGTCCACGCGGGTGGAGCCGCGGATAAAAGCTTTTTTTTAATAAAAGCAAGTTAATAATGATATTCTATTAATACATGCTATTATAGTAGGTAATCAGCCTTACTAGAAGTGCGCAGTAGTCTGGCGTCGGATTTGTCAGACGAGAGAAGTAACTCGACAGTAACTTCGGCGGTCTCAGTTCCCTTTTGCCCTCCAGATGCTGCATGCCCAATATTAGAACCGTTACATATTTGCATTTATAACCTTGTAAGCCATTTCTATTATAAAAATTCTTTGAGCAAGATAATCATTGAGGATAGAGAGAACGGAGACAGATCTCCGCGGATCGCATTTCGTAGCGCGCCCCGAAAATCGATGATAGTAAGGGTTTGTAGCCACAAGCCCCAGAATCAGGTGCACCCTTCTATGCATGGAGCCAGTCTACATGCTTCTATTGACGAATCAGTGGCTGGGGCTTACAGCTTCAGCGCCTCTACAGCAGGGCCGTAGCTAGAGCTGAATTCAAGATAGGGCACTGAAAGTTTAAAGTAGGGCTGAAGCAAAAGACTACAATTTTTTAATTGGATTGCCCACCTCATCTGGTGATATCAAATTACAAAAGCAAGAAAACGGTAAATGACAATTTATTCAAAAAAAAAAAAATAAAAAATACAGAACTTGCCACGTTATCAAATTTCCGAAGAACTTCATATAGTCCAACGAATTTAATCTTGTTTTTCCAAATGCCAGATAGATCAAGTCTGTCATTCTGTCGTGACAGTCTTTGCGGCTTGTTTATAATTCCTTAAAGTAGGACACTGGATGTTTTAAGGTAGGGCATTGCCCCTTAATGCCCCCCCCCCCAGCTACGGCCCAGCTCTACAGTCGGAATAGGCAACCCTTATTTTCCTCACTTTTTGGACAATGGTGAATGTATGAGATTAGTCCCCTTTCTCTCTATCCTCCAAGAACATAATCATCAAAGGATTTTTGTAGTGTTTGCATTTAAATGTCCAAACATTTAAATGCCTGCAATGAGAATATTAAGAGATTTTTTAAAGTACCTAGCTTTCCTAAACGCTGTCAACAAATTTATATTAGAAATCGTGTTCATCGTGATTATAATAAAATTAAGAAAAATCGCAGGATAGTGGACAAAATATTTGATTTATTAAATTAAATGTACTATCCTGCGATTTTTCTTAATTTTATTATTATCACGATGGACACGATTTCTAATATAAAAAAAGCTGTCAACAAATATATAAACATATTCTATGTACTGTAGCATGTGCTATTCCTCAACCTGACACGAATTTAATCGGCTGCGCGGCTAGCTACAGCAGGCGCGGGGTCATGGGTCTGAGAACAGAAATTACTACCTTGTTATATAATCGCACTTATTTTTGGGAAGCAGCCTCAAAATTCAAACACAAGAAAAGCCCTTAATGGGCAATAAAAAACCCAACCACCTACCACTCGACACTTAAAACAACACAAAATGTGAATGCACACAATGACTCGTGCCCCATAATAATTTAATTTAATTTGAATTCACCTCTACACTCAGGATCACCTAACTATAGCCGAACACTCGATTGATAATAAATTAGTGGGCCAGATACCGACCGAAAGATCGAAGGGCGCCAGAACTTATAGGGCCACACTGTGTAAGTCTCAGATCGTTCAAACTGAGACAGAGAGAGTGGTCACAGTTAGGGATAATTCGTAGACGATAACCACGTTGGCCGATAGAGGTCCGAAAAATATTCACAGTTATATTAATTCCAGGCCCAACGCTGTTACCTCCCTAGCAAGGCAAACAGAATAAAATCCTAGGCGATTTCAAAGGCCAATACCACACGACAACTCAACCCAAAAGGCCAAAAACATCAGATTACGAACACAAAATCGGGACACTCAGCAGTCGAGATACAAAAAATAAAAGCGGCACTGCCATCACAGGCCCCACGAAACTTCCAACAATCGAGACAAAAATCCCGATTCAACAGGCCTCGAAGCCTCACAACAACCTACTCATTCCATCGTAAACGCTAAGCGGAATTCTCAACGCAAAATCTTCATAATTCTCACCTCAAAATCTTCATAACTCTCAACACAAAATCTTTAAAACTCTCAACACATCCTCACAACTCTCAACACATCCATTTCACACTTAATCCGTGCCTGTACGGAAATTCCTGTGCCCGAAAAAATACATTGCATAGGATTCGGGACATAAATATTTTAAAATCGGCGAAACTGGCGACGTGGAATCTAAACTTAATTCATAATAAGATTCAAAATATTCCGGAAAATTCCCAATGTAGTGCAAGAAATCCTACAGGAATACAATCGACGCACTATTTATCATTTTCATTCTGACGTAAATATCTAAATTGACTCAGTACTACGCAGAGTGGTAGACATTCAGAAATGTAAGACGTTCATAGAATATTAGATTTTATCCCTTAATATTTTCGGGATATATTGTAGTACCATATCTATCCCACTGTGATAGACACATGATAATATTCTGGGATATTTTATGCGTCGTCACTTATGATAGCGAATATTAAAAATTTCGGGATAATTGCAA
Organism: Mongoloraphidia duomilia; assembly: GCA_039654895.1. NCBI lineage: Eukaryota > Metazoa > Arthropoda > Insecta > Raphidioptera > Raphidiidae > Mongoloraphidia > Mongoloraphidia duomilia. The sequence goes on along the minus strand of CM077520.1, from coordinate 27,020,527 downwards.
AATCTTCAAAATTTCTGGAATAAATAAAATTATTCCCGTATTCCAGAATCAACACAACCACAAGGAAATCCAAAAGCAGAAACCTATAATCCCTAAACGTGGAGAAGCGCTTGACTTCTTTATGGTTTATCTTGCACGGTAAGCTAACTAAATCGAAAACAATAATCCAACAATGGAAATACGGAAAATAAATCAATTTTCGGGAATTAGGAAAACTAGGAAGGTCGAACAATACAGGAATCGAAAGAGGAAACAACGCAGAATCCAAACTCCAAACCAAAAACAATATAGCTCCAAAACGAAACGCACAAATCCAACTCCAAAATCCCAAAATAAAAAGTATTTTATTCGCCAGATATTCAATCATTTCATTTTTGATTGTTTAACACATCGATGTGCCTGATACGGTCGCCAGACCTCGTCTGTCGACTTGCAAAAGTTTACACGAATCATCTGTATCTCTCTTAGGCGTTCTCTCTTTTATACATTAAAAAAAACACGCTCTCGTCTCACGCACTTATAGAGATCATATGTAACCAGTCTTGTTAATCTCTGTTCAAGTTTGCAAGAGTCGTGTCTCAGTTGCTGGTCAGTATGCCTTGACGTCATCTATCGTCGCAAAGGTCCACATGTTAAAATCCTATAAATGAAATAATACTCCATAGGCTCGAAATAATTTTATTTTTAGGGGCTCGCAATAGCAAATTGCTACAGTACCTACGTTTAAAGGAAATATATGAAATTAGACAAAACGTAAAAATCGCAAAAAACAGCAAGTAGGTTACAATTATTTTTATAAATGTCCAGCCAGTTCTCGAACACTTTTTCCGGGAATTCCTCAAAAAATAAATCTCATTTGGCAACACTAGATTTTTATAACAATACACAAAATGACTTACAAAACTATAAGCATTCTATAAGTACAATCAAATTAATATTTAAAAGCCAGAAATATAAAAATTAAGAAAAAATAGCAATTTAAAATATTTTAATACTTTTAAAAGCAAAATTTTATAAATATGTATCAGTAGATACGTGCATACAGAGAGAAAAACATGAAAATTGTGAATTTATGAAACAACGATCTTAGTAATGAAAACCATACATAATCAGACTGAAAATACTGTGACTAATTTACAGAACCGTGCCAACATTAGACTTGGTGGTGCCCAGCAGTGGCGGACTAGGGTGGGGCGGAGGGGGCGGCTCGCCCCGGGCCTCTGATCCTGGGGGCCTCCAAATCTCGAGAAGTCCTTCTTAATCAAATCCCAAACAAGGCCAAAATATGTTTAGTAAGTAAGAGGCAGTTTGGAGTTGGAAGCCCCGTACGTATACAAAATATAAACGTAGGTAGGTCGTTTATTATAAATATCTATTTGATTTTTTTGTCAGCCATTACATCTATATTATTCATTTTTTACGAAATTTACACTACAGACATCAATTTCTAAGCAGACCGGGGGCCTCATTTAGTTCTGCCGCCCCGGGTCTCCGACGGGCTTAGTCCGCCACTGGCGCCCAGGGTTGTAGTTAGAACTAAATTTTAGGCAGGGCATCAGAAATTTGAAGCAGGGCGCAAAATTACAAAAGGCGGAATATTGCAAATGTTGGCTATTTTTATGGTAGGGCATTGGCATTTTAACAACAATTAATAAAAAGAAAAAAGTTAGCGCGGCCCTGGTAATATTTATCATATCGCATTTTTAGACATTTATATTTCATTCAGGTTCACTGAATGACCTAAAAATGCATACCTTTCAAGTAAAAATTTATAATTGAAATACATAAATTACAATCATTACTGAAAAATACCACTTATTTAAACAGTCTGACCAAAATGTTAGTATGATAAAAAATAGGTAAATATAAATAAAAAAAAGAAAGTTTATTGCTTCAAATGATATAATATATTAAATATTATATTAATAATCAACAATACATTACTGTGTTAGTTAACCAAAATAACGATTAAATAAAACCAAATATACAGTAAGAATTCTTTTATCCGTCTGGGGTCAGAACCGCGGTTATGTAGGATATGAGAATAGACATATAATGAAGCTTGGGACTTTAAAAATTATATCTATACACGGCAAAATATTCTACAAATATTCAAATGTGCATTGTTTAACTTTATATGTGAGTGTATGGTTAGAGAAAAGAAAGAAAAACTCTAAAAGAAGTTGTGAAACAATCTGTATTCATATACAGGGTAAAATATTTTAGGGGCATATAGTATAACCCAAAATAAGTCGAAAAATTTTAATAAACATAGGTCCGCAAACGAACCGTTAGTGAAATATATCCACTTATGTATATGAAATAGCGTAAGTTACTTATCGTTCATTTAATAAAAGAAACATGAATTTTTAAATTTAATTTGATTTATTTTATTTTTATTTTATCTATGCAGAAGATGTTCAAAATGGCCACCTTCCAATGTCTACGCACGCTGTGCATCTTCATAAGAAGGAATTGCATACCTTCTCAAAAATACCGGGCTGTGCCTGTGCCCTAATTGTGTGGCACGCTTGTTCTATGCGCTGCTGTAATTGTACAGAGCAACTGAAGGTGACAAATAGCCTACTATTTTGTTAACTCTAACTGCGAAATCAGAGCAATTGAAAAATAATAAGTTATTACACACAAAAGTGGAAATATTTCACTAACGGTTTGTTTGCGGACCTATGTTTATTAAAATTTTTCGACTTATTTTGGGTCATACTGTATGATAAAATGCCTCTAAAATATTTTACCCTTTTTTTCAACATCCTGTATATCAGAGGTGTCAATAACGTCAAACGCGATCTACCGCTCAATCACATAATAATTTTTGATTGATCGCCTGATATCTGTATCGTGTGTATCTGGGTGGGTTTAGTGACTTTAGTTTCTTTCTGTTTTGGTTGTAATAGTGACTAGTTTTCTTTTGTTTTATGTTTATCGAGTGACGGATAAACGAATTGTTAGTGTAAATACTCATTCAAAAGAACCAATGCCACTTACCAATACTTGAATGAGAAGGTGAATGTGGTAAACTCGACTCAACTTGTTCTTGAGGGAGAGACGCGAAAATGTTATGATTGACTGGCGTTCTTTCTTCATCATCCTGCTCAATTACCAAATTGCTTTTGCAAGTAGGGCAAGTAATAATTTGAGTATCGTTCTCTGTAAAAAGAATTACATTTATAATAATATAATTTATCCATTTTTTACTGTATTCCAAAGTAACTAAACGGTATCTTACTTGTGCGTGATAGCTGAATGATTTTACGAGGATCAAATTCCCTCGAAAATTGCGTTGAACATTTCATACAGCGATATACCGTTTGATTCATTTCACTTAAAGGCCGGGCGCTTAAAATCTCTCTTAATGTAGCTACTAGATTCTAAAAATAATTTTAATCAAAATTACATTCACTTATTATAACAAATCTTATCATATTTCATACTATAATCGTTACGAAACTTTACTATTATGTAACCGTTCACTGTCAAAAATAACAACTGAATACTGAATTATACATTTACAAAAATATAAATACTATGTTTATTACTACAAATTACAATATACAGATTGTATCAAATTAAACCTGTGCATAGGGCATTCTGTGTGTAAGACAGAGATTGATACATAAAGCAATAAGTAAGAATGAGATAAATGATCGCTAATAGGATGTTACGTGGTTAATGTAAATTAAACTGATAAAAGATTTACATTTTTACAGCATAGAAGGAGCGAAAAAACAAAGATGACGCTATTAGGTTGTATAAATATTATTTATTTACAGTAACCACGTAACATTCTATTAGCGATCATTTATCACATTCTTACTTATTGCTTTATGTATCGATCTCTGTCTTACACACAGAATGCCCTATGCACAGGTTTAATTTGATACAATCTGTATGCATTTTGAAACGTTAATATTACATTTTTAGTTAAAAAAAACAAAAAACACTTACTTTAGCTTCATCATCTTCCATAATATAATTGCGCATTTGCCTATCTCTGCGCACTGTATCGAATACAAGCATAGCCCCATTTGCCGTCCTTTCGCAACTTTCAAGACTCGACAGATTCCAACAGGCTTTCACTTTTCCCGTCGCAGCGCTACGTTCCCGTATTAAATCATTGTTAACAGCCACGCATAAGAACAACTGTTGAAGTTCACTTGTACCTTTTTCTTGTTGTACAATATACAATTGTTCTTCACTGTATTCTCTTTCTATAAAATTATTCAATAAAAATATGATAAATTATAACTAATAAAATCAGGGCCGGATTAACCATGTCGGGGCCCCTAGGCAATGCAATTCTCGGGGCCTCTTTTCAGCCGTTTGAAGATGATCAGCTCTTTTCAAGTTGATGAAGGTAGCGTATTGTATCATACAATACTCTACGTAACGCATCCATATTATTAGTTCTACTACTCGATACTAGATGGTTTTGTTCTGTAAGTATGAAGTATTTCATCAACTGACAGCATGCGTCGAAAAAAGTAATAATACCCATTGTCATTGAGAATACAAATTTTCCAATTAAATTTCCACTCTATGAAACATGTTCAATTTCTTTTGTGCGCGCGCAGGGTCCCTAACCGATGCGGGGCCCCTAGGCAGTTGCCTACTCTGCCTAATTGTTAATCCGGCCCTGGATAAAATATACTGTTTTATTGGTTTACTAGCCTTTACAAGAGAAACCTTATCTTAAAATTATCGTAGCTGGATAAAAAGGCCCTTATACTTTAAGTTTGGACACCAGTGATGTGTGCCAACCACCTGTTATCGTGCAAAATACCCAAAAACTCGCAAAAAACGAAATTTCAGATATAGGTTCCATTAGTATTTTATTAATTAGTAGTGATAAAACTTACCATCTTCTGAATCAACATCGACAGTTTTTTCTGTCGATTCGGTTGAAGTTGACATTGCATCAGATAGCGATTCAGAAGCAGTTACGTAACTAACATCAGTCGTTTGCTGGCTGCTATCCATTTCGGATATTAAAGTGCTAGATGACTCGGGACTTTTCGAGATCAGTTGCTCGGTATCATCAGAAGCGTGCTTCATGAAGTCATCTCGGTAAGGCGACGGTGAAAGTACCGGTGGTATAGGGGTTCTGTCCATCCCTAACACATCCTGGACAATTGAGCCGCTTTGACTGTGAAGCCATTTTTCGCCGAATTTTTCTCTTAATGTTTCAATTTGCCGTTTTGTTTCTAAATGATCAATCGATTGTTCTAAAAATAAATCAAAAAATAAGTGGAAATTCTTCAGTTTATTTAACAGTAGTTTACAAAATCGTTATTCTAAATCTACTCCAAATATGGAACGAACATGGATCGTTTCCTTTGTTGAGAGGAACCAGTTTACGGAAACGTCATATCCGCCAAACTGTTTCACTAGCCGATTTGCGTTGAAGGGAAGAAAGGATTGAAATCTTTCCTAACCTTTCTTTAATTTTACACTACAAGTTCACGTACGTCCGTAAACTATAAAGCGCCGAGTTTAACCAAACGCGGCAGCCACTTAATGCAGTACATACGCACTTTCTCGGGAGCGAATGAATACTGTGATCGTTTTGGCGACCGATCTCGTGATGAAATTGAAAATATATGGACATGCTAAAGTGCCTTCTAAAGAAAGATAGAACACGTTTTCGACAGAGGAACTACCTGGAACTACCCAAATCTACTTCTATAACTATAGCAAGAAATAAAAATACCTAAAGAACTGACAGAAGCATAGCTTCGTGTAAGTTCTGAATCAACGATTTCGCCATTATCTCCAGTTTCAGATATAACAGCATTCCTTACACGTCCGCTTTTGCGCTGATTGCTTAAAAATCTGCTTCGCGTTTCTATTACAGCCACTGTAGTTATATCGCTTGAAGTCGACGCGTCCGATGCAGTAGAACTACAAACCGAGGTCAAATGTTCCCTTTGAGATCGCGAAGATTTTGTGATCCGCAATGGTGTTGTATGATATGTGCCGACTTGCAATCTTTCAGTTTTAGATAACGGCGAACCATCCAAAATAAACTACAAAAAAAACGAACCGTGTAATTTACACTACACACTGCAGAAGTAAAACTTCTGGATACAAGTACAAACAGAATACTGTTTTCGAAACAAGCGTGGTATAATGCTAAAAAGGCGTGTGAAAATATTCATTATTGTTAGCATGAATGCAGATTACTTAGGGTAAGTTCGGTTTTGCACTCGACTGATCGAACCGAGCGAACAGATTTTTGGTAAGGTGACAAGCGAGCAAATCGAGCCATCTAAACAATTCCGAACGTAATCTAGCAGATTTTCCAAACGTCAGAATAAAATGACCCCAGCAAGTTAAATTCTTATTACTAAAGCCGAAATATATTCTTTAATTGCTCTTCATTTTGATTTAATTCAACATTGTTATAACAATAAATCATGAATCACAATTTTTTTCGTTTTATTCCTATATTTTAAAATTAATAGTACTACCGGTTGTTGATTTTTCGACCCATAGAAATAATAAATATTTTATTTAATCATACTGTGCGATATAGACTTATTGGTTATTACTATTCTTTGAATAAATATTATTCGTGTATTTTTACCTATTGAAAAATTACCTCATATAAATAAACTTCGAAATTTATCCATTCTCACAAAAGGGTTTCCGCTCATTTTTAAAATGAATGCTTTGAAGATGGTTAAATCTGCTTGCTCGCTCGCTTTCCTCGGAGCTCATAGAACGTGCCGATCTCCTCCAGATTTTAAATCCGAACGCAAGATAGAGATCTTTCAGAGCATATAAATGTTAAATTCGAACGCATTGGAGCACTCAGATCGATCTGAGCTCAAAACCGAACTTACCCTTAATGCTCTATTACGAAAACCGCGTGCCGGATTAGCGCGACCCCACTGTATATCGACCTATAAAAACACGCTATAATTATAAATACTAAAAAAATAATAATTTCCTAAAGGACATACTTTGACGCTGGCAGTATTAGAATGTAAATATCTTGCTGTGATTGTTCTGTACAGTGGATGACAACTGAATGGATTTCCTTCAATACACAGCCACTGCAGTGTTGCCAACACCGGTAAGGCATTTAAACAACATTGTTCCATAAGACAATTACAAGACACATCTAATTCACATAAGTTGCTCAGCGTTACTAAACCTAAAATAAATCAATAGATTAGATTCATTTTTATGTAAATAACTAGCCTTTACTCGTGGCTTCGCTCGCGTTAATGTCGGTTTTGACAGAAACCTTATCTTAGCCCTATCGTAGCTGGATTAAAGTAGTCTATACTCGAAGTTTGGCTGCAAATAGACAGTGTATCGAGTTTCATCAAAAATCAATCCAGCCGTTCTCTAACGATGCTGGTACAGACAGACAGGTAAAAATTCTGGAAACACGTTCTTCCGTCTGGGCAGGACCTGATTAACTAGTAGGCTCACAAAACATATCAACGATGCATGCAAAACTGCTGAGCGTCACTCTGCAATCCCACGTAACGGCTATGCGTAGCAAAATTGAGGTTTCGTACAGCAATGATCTACAACCCCATTGGGACATAATCATGCGCGTAAATTGGAGGAACTTTAAAATCGTACGATACTGTACCGAGCATAGCATGGAGTTCACTCGAATATTTATTCATGCTGTGAAGTTTTTTGTTTCTAACTTACGCGGTGTTGTAGAAATTATGAACGCTCGATAACTGAGGTCATTATCATTGGGAAACGCCAAATAAACAGCGACATTGCTACAAGCTCGGCTACTCTCAAGGCCCGTTCCGTTTCTATTTTATTTATATATTTATATTGATGATTATACCAAACACTTACCCGATAGGTCTTCAATATAGTTATTTTTTAATACAAGCACTTGTAAATTTTTCGAAAGTTCTTTATCAAACGTTGGCACTGATTCCAGAACATTGTAACTCAAGTTTAAATGTTTTAAATTTGGCAAACAATCCAACGGTTGAGCATCAGAAATTCTATTATGACTTAAATCTAGCATTTGCAGGAAAGGTGCATATTCTATTGATTTATCAATAACTCTTATGTTATTGTAACTAAACACGGCTTCTTTTAATTCACTCCACATAAAGCCGCTACTAAAATCTCCTCCGCATCTTATTAAAAGTTCTTCTAAATTATTTAAGCATTTCACACACACTATATACTGCAACTGTGAACGTACACTTTGAATACCCGATACGGTTTGAATAGGTACTTTACGTATCTCAAAAAATTTTAAACAACGGAATTTACTTATATCTGCAGTACTATTTATGGATTCGTTTAGTTTACCGGGACTTATTTTTAAGCCCACTGTTTTTTGAATAAAATCATGTAAAAATTCCAAATCATGAAATATTTCAACTTGCGAATGACTTGCATTTACTACTTGAAATGAAGTGTTCGACGGTTCATTATGTTCTACGATTAAACTGAAACTATCGTTTAAATGTCGCAACAAATTCACAGTTAGCGATAATTTACTTGAACCGTTCAAAACTTGGTCTCCATTATTTTGTAAAACTTGTGATAATTTCTTTATGTCCGTAAAATCCATTGTACTGATCACATCTGTAAAACCACAAAAATAGAGGTTATAAAAATATAGGCAGTAATATTTGCCTTAAATTCAGCTATAAACAATACGAACATTAACTTAATATTAAAATACAAAGTGCAGTATTATGAGTCAATTAGTTTTCCTAATACAAAAGATTTTCTCACATCCGAATTTGTTTTAAACATTTCAAAAAACATATTTTACGATAAAAATATTTACTTTAAATAAAACAAAGGATTTTCAGAGTTTACTTACCTTTTTAATCGCTTATCATATCAGCTGGTAGCATAATTAAAAATACGCAATTAAAATTAGAGCACAATAGAGCAATAATCAGCAAGTTTTATGAAATGTCATAAATGAATAATGATCAGCTGTTATGTATCCATTTGGCATTTGCCAAAGCCCATGTGGAAATAAAAAATCCCCCATTGGTAAAACAGTTTTTTATGTGACTTTAAGTGCATCTTTAGTTATGGTAAAGTTACAATAACGGAACTTATGAGATACTGGATGAATGTTATACATTATAATTTATATTATATAATTATGGTTAATTATTTTCTCTTACATTTCAGATTGAAAAATAACTAATTAAATACAAATATATAGTACCATATTATCTATTTAATTCATTTGAAAATATCTAAAGAAATTAAGTTCTATTTTGCTTAATTTGTGGCTTGGCATATTAACAATCCGTAACGGTAACCTTCAAGTAACGTAAACATAAAAATTCGATTATGTTAACTTTGACAACCAAGTGCCCAGGTTAAATTATTAAATCTAGTTAAAATTTAGTTTAAAATCGCGTTTTTCTGTTATGATATTAATTACTAAAGATGAAGTGGTACTTAATTAAAATTATATTTATAATTTATATTTCGAGTACTTTTTCAAAAAAATTTAAAGAATCTGAAAAGCCAGATTGGGCTAAAAAAGACATTCGTGATTATTCTGACGCCGATTTAGAAAGACTGTTGGATCAATGGGAAGTATGTAAAATATAAAAATTACATTACCTTAAAATAATAAATTTATTTCGAAAACTAGGAGAATCCAGTGTCATAAGTCGAGCACACAAATTTTTCAAATATTTTTCCAGTAATAATAATCGACAACGGCAACATTAGGCAAATTCTAAGAAAAATGCCTATTTTACATTTTTTAACAAGTTAACAAATATGCTAATCACAAATTACTCGGTAATGCACGATTAATTATTAATGAATTATGTTTAATAATTAATCCTATCCTGGCACTGGCTTGCCGAGTTGGGTAGGTTAATTCCAAAATATGTATCTGCTTTTATTGTGTAGGTTTTTAATTAATATGATTTATAAGATAAATCTATTGTAAAATAATTCCAGGAAGATGATGAACCCCTGGAAGAGGATGAATTACCAGAGCATCTAAGACCACAGCCAAAAATTGATATGAGTAAAATCGACATGAGTAATCCAGAGAATTTACTACAAATCACAAAAAAGGGCAAAACTTTAATGACGTTCGTTAGCGTAAGTGGGAATCCGTCACGTGATGAAACTGAATCATTAACAAAATTATGGCAAACGAGTTTGTGGAACAATCATATTCAAGCAGAAAGGTTAATGAAATGATAATACACGATTAAAATAATTGCTAACAATAACATATAATAAATGCGTATTTTTTTTAGATTTTTAGTCGACGATAATCGAGCAATATTTATGTTTAAAGATGGTTCTCAAGCTTGGGAAGCAAAAGATTATTTAATAGAACAAGAGAGATGTCTTGAAGTAACAATAGAAAATAAACAGTATCCTGGAAAATATTCAAATCAGCCTAAAAACAATGAAAAAGTGTCAGATGAATTGTGAGATAGTGTCAGATGAATTGTGAGATAGTGTCAGATGAATAACTGTGAGATAGTACATACTTTTAAGTTAAATATTTTCTTCCACAATGCCGTTTAAACGTTTATTATAATAAAGTAATGTATGCATTTATATTTTTTATATTGTAAGAAAGATGAAATAAATACCAGAAATTACATAATAAGAAATTTAATCAAAATCACATTACACCAGAACAGTCATTTAATCTTTTTTATTGTCTTTATCAGACGGCTTTTGCTCAGTTAAAGTCGATGCTTCTCTTCGCAATTCTCTAATGACAACAGATAGTGCTTCAGGGTTAATTCCAGCCTCAATAAGTCGTACACAGCACATTAAAGTGTCCGGATCAAGACCTGTATTTAGCAAGCGTGACATTTCCATTAAAATATGGAAAGTTTCTCTTGCTTCGAGTATACCAGATGATTCGTTTTCAGGCATTTTTTAAACAAACATTCACAACAAAAACTGGATGTTAACAACCCGCAACCAGTTGAAAAATGTAATATATGATTGCCTTTATTAATAAATGAAACGTAAATTACAAATTTAATAAAATTTTTGACATTTCAAAATCGAACAATTCCAGTAGCCTAAAAAAAATAAAACCCCTATAAATTATAATTAATAAATGGGAGTGGCAATTGGCAAGCTTGGTCAATTGACCAAACCAAGTCTTGTGACAGGAAAATCAGCTGACAGATCGTGTTTTTGTAAAATTTTCAAAATTTACCAAAATGGCATTACATTCAGCTATAAAAGGAAAACTGATCTCGGTCATTGGCGATGAGGTACAAAATATATTAATAAATTTGGATTATAAGTTATAACAGCCAATTTTGTATGTCGACACAAAAAAAAAAAAAAATAGGTTAAACATGATTTTAAAAATTATGAAATTCTTACCGTAAATTATCAATTATAGGACACCTGCGTTGGATTTTTATTGGGAGGAATCGGGGAAATCAATAAAAATCGACATCCCAACTTCATGGTTGTTGACAAAAGTAAATATTGCTGTGAATTATTCTTAAATAATATTTATATCAGCCCTTATTTTTTTATTTGTTTTATAGATACAGCGGTAAGTGAAATTGAAGAATGTTTCAAACGTTTCATTAAACGTGACGACATTGACATCATACTAATAAATCAGAACATTGCCGAATTAATTCGTCATGTAATCGATGGCCATACACAACCAATTCCCGCAGTATTGGAGATTCCATCTAAAGATCATCCTTACGACGCAAGCAAAGATTCAATATTAAGGCGTGCAAAGGTGCATATCATACTATATATTTGATAAAATGTTAGATCAGTACTAAAAATCTGCTTTTATTTTAGGGTATGTTCAACCCTGAAGACATGCGTTAAATTTAATTCTATATATATAAATTCCATTGAAGACACCTAATGTTTAATCACATTCGTTGTAATTAATATATATATCTGTATAAATTAGATTGGTTTATTGGTCCTAGATTTTCTGTAATTCTAAATACGCAATAGTGTAATTTGTAAAAAAGAATGAAATGTTGCCACATTCCATATTATCACAACAAAATTGCCTGTAAAAATGTACTTTATTGTTTGAAATAAATTAACATTATTATAACTACCATATACTACGTGAATAGTGAATCTGCATGATTTTTAAATAGTTTACATGGTATGTAACAAAACTGAAAACATTATATTGTATATTTGAATCTTTAAGATTTCTTAAACATAAATATTGATTCAACAAAAATATTAATTTTTATATTATAAATTTATTCAGTGTCCGAAGCACCTTAATCCCCCTTCATAACATTTACATCGTTTTGACATATTACTTGCGACTAAAGACAAAACTAATTGCTTGATTGAATATTAAAAAAAAAAAAACACTAAATTTTATGGTTATTTTTAATATGTAGTGTCTTAACACCAAAGGTTCCTCACCCTTCATGGGTAATTAATTATGTGATGATTAAACGAATACATGTGTGACAAATATACGTTGTAGAGATTCTTCTGGGGTTGCACTGAGAGGCATGAGGGTACCTCGCTTTGATAAAGTTTAGCGGGGGGGGGGGGGGATTACGCGGTTTTTTCAACACCACGCGAGCACTCCAAGTTTAAGGTTACCACTTACTGCTCTCGTAAGAACTTGATTTTCGATAGAGAAAGACTACAATATGTATCTTCTGTCACTGGACAAGACCTGTTTTTATTATTAAAAAAAAATAATAAATTGAAAATATGAATTGGTGCTAGGCCCAAATAACCTTAGCTGTTGATGGTCTTTAAAACACACAACAATGACAAGACCTGTTTTTCACTTTCTTCTATTTTTACCTACTCTCATAGTCTCATTAAATAATGTCATCATGCCTCAGCCATTTTCAAAAAAACGTCTTGGGCGGTAGAAAAATTAACTCGAACAGAATCATGCAAATTCCCTAATTAATGTTTGCCATTTGTTTTTAAAAATTTCCAGAAGGCTTGTTGAAGACAACTTTTTGAATTATTATTATAAATTATGACTGCGATGAAAAGCAGTAAGTTTGCACTGCAAAACTATTCATATGAGATTCATAACATATCCTTGTGGCACTTTTGGTATTAAACTTAATAAAATAAAATGTTTTTTTAATAATTGACATTTACTAACAAGTAAAAAGTATGCCCGCAAACTTTGGCTAGTTAGTAGTTATATTCTGCTTTACTGTTTTAAAACTCAACAAAAATAATGTACAATAAATTAAAAAAATCACACACTTCCTTTTCCCACATTTTTTTTCAATTTTGAAAATAGTAAACTTATTGACAACTTTCACGCATGCAATAAATACATGGTGCTTATTTGATGTGTGTCAAGTTGTATGGACCAACTTTAATTTTTTCAACTTTTTCAACGCCAATCATTTGTTCTCGGTTTGTTCCGGACGCCTATAAAATTTCAGCGTTTGTTCCGAAAAAATAAAAAAGTTATTTGCAAAAATAGGTGACAAGCCACTAGTACATGTACACTACAAGACATTGTGTTTCGTTTTACTTTTGGCCACTAGTGTACATATACTAGTTGTTAATCATTTGTTTTTGCTAATAACTTCTTTATTTTTTTTAAACAAACGCTGAAATTTTGTAGACGTCCGGAACAAACGATTGGCATAACCAAAATTCTCAAAATGTTGTTATTAAGACGTGGTCCATACAACTTGACGTCAAATCTCATAATATAAATTATTTTTGTCAGTATGCGCTGCTATCATAATTATTAAAAAAAAAATTGGGATAAAAAACTTATTTTACTCTTTGAAATCTAGTCATCACATCCACTACAACTACTCAGATCAAAATAGACAGAACTTTGCCTCTCTCTAAACTAACGGTGCCTCCACACAATCGGCCATGACGATTACAGGCCATCACGATTGTGTGGAGGGCATAATCGTCTGTAATTGTCCATGATTGCCCATGATGGAGCGTGATCGCCTCTGTATGGATTTTTCGGCCATGACTGCGCGCATTTCCACACGTTCGTCGATCACTCAGTTCATATTTGTTTACGGTATGGTTGTATCCATGTTGACAGATGACAATTCACAATTAATGGCACGATTGTGTGAACAGATGCGCAATGATGGTGACAATCATGGCCCATTCTATGATTGCCCATCATGGCCGATTGAGTGGAGGAGGCATAAGAGCTACTATTTCGACAATATAACAAAAAAACTGCATTCAATTTTTTTAGTTTCTAATTTTGCCACTGTCATGAGAGTTGTCAATTGAGATATAAAATTAACATGTTGTCTAATGAAACAAAATACTATAAAAGTTAATGTTTCCTAAATCTTGTATTAGAATAATAAAAAGTAGAAATAAGCCCAAAAAGCCTAATAACGCCGATCACCTCACAGAGGTATCAAATTAATAATTTTGGCTAAAAATATTTTTTATTGATCTTCTTCCTCTTTTTCTTCCACTGCCGACACAAAAATTTTTTGGCACAGAACTGTCATTTTATCTACAACATAACATGATAACGCTGTACTAAACCTGATATGCAGCAATACTGACTGAGCTGCGAAGAAACTCAATATACATTATTATAATAAAAAACGATTCAAAAGTAAATTCAAAAGTACTTACTCATGCCATTTGTAAACCATCGAGGCTTAGTTTTCCAATGGATACCACAATAATAAGCAGGAATTCCACTTATAGTTATCAGCAAGCCCATACCCACTTCAAAGGGAGAAACGTAACAAGGCAGGCAAAGTAAAAATATACAAATTATTATAAAAAATATAGGCACGATTATGTGAACCTAAAAGAAAAATAAATTAATTATAAAAACAGTTCCGTTATCAATGAAAGAATGATTTGCATTATTTATTGGCATTTATGAAAATTAAAATCAAGAAAACTAGAGAGAGCTATACATCGCACGCCAGGCAGCACTGTCATATTCTGTCGATGACATAGCGTCGAGTGTTTTCGCCGTATTTCGTGTGAATCGAAATTAAGACAAACACCGGTTTAGGTTTTATTTTCTAATTCAGTTCTTTGTCTTTGGAGCGAGCGAGAAAACTAGACAATGAATGCCTGTGCAATGTCGTATAACGCATGCTATCGTGGGACGCCATGATGTGCGACCATAGACCAGGTGCGACATATTTCGTCCCCCCCCCCCCAGTTGAGTTTATTCTCCTGGTTTGTAGTCTTCTTGATTAAAACAATGAATATTATTGATAATATCAGTTCTTACTTTGATTGGTCGCGCCATGTTCGGTCTTTTCCATCGCAGATATAATATCGCAGAAACCGACATTGTCACAAATGCTGTCTCAACAATCGTACAATACGTAATAAGTGAATAAATATCACTGGTGTACAGCATCAACAATGACAAAACATTCTAAAAAAACACTGGTTTTTACTACACATACATCGAAAAAACAATTATTGAGTAATATAAATCTGCTAACCAAAAATGCAAGAGATGGTGCAGGAGTAAATTTATTCACGTTGATATGCGAAAGCATTACGGGAAAATGCCCATTTCTAGCGCCTACAAACAGCATTCTTGAAGATGTCATTATGTGTACACAGAGACCGCCAAACGCCGATATCGCCACCATTATTGGCATTGCCCAAGCCAATGTACCCATACTACTATACGCGAAATCCTATTTAAATTTAAAAAAAAACATTTATTTTAAAGTTTTCACTCAACCTTGGTACTCTTCCTTAATACTTTGTCAAGGAATACTAGATAATAGACGGCTAAATGGAAAATTTCATAAATCGATTTTGCATAATGTACTTTGCTTAGTACTTATACTTTATAGCAGCGGTCACCAATTATTTTTCCTGTAGGTCCGTTTCAAAACATTGTCAAACTTTCGCGGTCCAGAAAACTTTAGCCTCCTCTACAAACTCCTTCTACCGCCCCCTTCCACAATGTTTTCACACACATTTTTTATCCAAAATTGGTCACTCCCAAGAGTTTTTGGAACTTGAGCATAAATGTCCTTTAAAATAACATCTTCTTGGAACTCGATTATTTCCAACTGTATAGGGCAGCTTTGTTGCTCTTGAAAACATCTGCCGTTTCACTGGTCCATGCACCATTGGGCATAAGTGAAAAACTGTTGTTAATCAGCTGCACAACATTCTCAATTTTTTCAGTCAGTAAATCTTTCTTGAAATTCAGATTATTATTATTTTCTAAGAATGAATCACGGTCCGTACAAAACTTGCCTGCGGTCCGGATACAGACCGCGGTCCGTCATTTGGTGACCACTGCTTTATAGTATCTCAATATTTACATTTTACTTACAACGGCAATGGCCTGAGATGCAGCCATTTGCTGAGCAGTTAAAACAGCGCCATATGCAATGTTGGCCAGTACATAAATTATAGTGACCAACGGTATTGATATGTAGATAGCTCGTGGCAAATTACTAGAAAATTAATTTGAAATTTAAAATTAATTGTTACATTTCAAATTCTGAAATATTACTATAATGATTTTAAAATGAAATGTTTTTGCAACACTTGCTTCAAAAATTCAATTTTACGCACTCCGTAATACCTAGACCTACTATTTTATTTTATTTTAAAACACTCGTGTGTAAAGTAGTACTTTATAGATTACTGTGCTATAATGTCACTAATAAAATATTGATCTAAATTGTGTTTTATTTGCTTAAAATTGAACTTTTGAAGCAGTTGTTGCAAAAAATATTGTATGTAACGCGTGACTCAAGTGACGAATCTTTACAATACTCGCCTAAGGTTATGTTGCATTTATAGCAAAACTTGTGATTACCGCGCGAGCCGAAGGCGAGCGCGGTAAACTTTCACTAGTTCCGGTATAAATGCAACATAGTCTTAGGCTCGTACCGCAACATCATGATTGTCATATAATTCGTCACTTAAGCCACTTATTGCATAAGTATCTATTAAACTTACACAAACGGATCTCTTAGCTCTTCAGTCATAAAATTTAAATAGCTCCTAAAATATTAATTTATTATTAATTATAAAAAAGAAGAAAACTTTAACTTATTTCAACAAATAACAATTATAAAAACATACCATCCAGAATAAGAAAATATACCAGAATAAAACGCTAAAGATATTTTTCCTGGATCTGTAACGGAATCCTTAAACGGAGCAGAAAAATTTTGAGTGTTACCTACAGATTACAACGATTGATTATTAATTACTGAATATTTGGCAATAGTTATATTCTGAGCCGCTACGATAAGCAACTACAGCCACTTGTATTTCATTACCTTGAAAAAGATATGCTAATCCAAGACAAATGACAGTCGCTAAGGCAGCGATCTTAGAAAACATAAAAACAATCTGTAACTTTGTTGTCATTTTTACATCGTAACTATTTAAAAACGATAGAAAACCTAAAATAAGAAAAAAATACAATTATAATATGAAGCATTGTGAAAAACTGATAAAATGATAAATACAGTAGAACCCCACTAAAGTTGTATTTTCTCCTCCAATTTTCCCTAACTCTTCTTTAAACAACTATTCTATAACAATTTTTACTATCTTACACTGAAAAATATTACTATCAATTATTTGAATTTTACGAATTAAGGTCAAAAACAAACAACTAACTGCAATGGGTAACAAAAGAGAAGTATAAGTTTTGACTTTTGAGGGACATAGCTATTTTATAATGAATTATAAAGTACACAGTATCCTACTGTATTTTCCAAAGCCATCAACTGACAGGGTTCCTAAAATCTTGGTTTTTCGCTACGTGCATGACTTTGAATGAGGCTAGAATAGGATTTACAGCGCACATGGCGGCGAAAAGCGCAACAATTTGTAGAACTGAAAGCATCGACAGGTTTTATTTTATATGTAAAAGCATGCCAAAAAACACGAAAGGGAAATTTTAAATGTGTGCGAACTGCGAAGTCGTAAAATACAATTAAAAATTTCTCTTCTATATTTTTTTTATAAAATAATGCATTATTTCATTTATTTCAAATTTTAATATGTTGTTACGGCGACTGTTTTAAGCATATAATTCAATTTGCAGAACAAAATATCGATATAAACACCTAGGCGAGCAAGTTTCCCTCTAAGAGATTGGGTTAATACCGACATTTTGTTCTGCAAATTGAAATAAATGCTTAAAACAGTCGCCATAACAACATATTAAAATTTGAACCTTTAACTAATAATATAAATTTCGTCGGGTACATGACACGTTTAGGGTGCTCCGCCACCCCTTTAATACTGACCAATCGATCTGCAAATATTATAATGGCATTATTGGGTCACCGACAAGCTAGTTAAACAATTTCAGCCTTGAAGCAATAATAATTGTGGCCATTTTTTTTTTGTTACTAATTGGGGGCGGTCTGCACCCCTCCCATACCGCTATCTAGCAAAATCCCTTACGCAGGGCACTTTAATATGCCTCCCTCAACATCTTCGCAAAAATAAGGCCCTGA
Organism: Mongoloraphidia duomilia; assembly: GCA_039654895.1. Lineage (NCBI taxonomy): Eukaryota > Metazoa > Arthropoda > Insecta > Raphidioptera > Raphidiidae > Mongoloraphidia > Mongoloraphidia duomilia. The sequence continues at coordinate 27,002,072 of CM077520.1, read as the reverse complement.
ATAAATAACACCAAAAAATTGTCACTAGCTCTCAGAGTCTATTATTGTTTCCATTGTAATTTTGCTTGAAATAGAAATACACATAGCGAATTCTCAAGTCGTATTCTACTGAAATTTTATACAATTAAAACTAAAACTTACAAATAGTTGCCGCTGCCAACAGACTCACTCCCCATTCCGGTGTTTCACAGTTAGGAAAAAATGGTTTCACAACGTAGTTAGCAAACGTTAAACCCATGATAGCATTTGTTGTTGGCCTGTCAAATTAAACGCATTCCATAAAACCACTTAAGCCACCAATATTATTCCTATTAATAAATCCAATTACCATCAAAAAAATAAATTTACTTTACTTTACTTTACGTTACCGATAAAAACACATCCATAAAACCAAATACAAAAAAAAAAATAAATAATAATAACTAGCTCAAAAAATATAATACATAAATATTAAAAGAAATGTAACGTATACAACAGAACTTCAATTATTTGCACATTCACGACACCTTATTTTCTTATAGAGAATTTAAACGATTTTTTTTAATTTCCAATAGAAACTCAGAGCTCAACTCTCAATTTTTTTTCGGTTTTGAAACTTCAAAAGGCAAATAAATAAATGTTTGTTTGAATTATTTTTTCTGCGCCAAAATGGCTTTTTGAAATTGGTGACGTGTAACGTCATGATCTCTATACATAGTAACCATAGATAGTAACCATGGGTAGTAACTGGTCTAGACACAAATTATCCGGACAATTTCAAAATATTACGATGCCATACAAAATCACATTAAAATTTTGGATAATTGAAGTTTTACTGTACTTGCTTTTTCAACTAAAGTTATAGCTTACTTGGTGTTAGCAGCCATTTAGTAAAACAAATATGCTACGCACATGCAGACCTAGTGAAAAATAAACAAAATAATAAAATATTAATCAAAGAAAACGAGTACCAAAGCATAAACATTAATTATCATTTTCAAAAAAATCCTCTAAGTATGAATACTGAATAGTAAGATTTTTTCTCAAATGCATACTACCGTAATCTCATTAGTTAGGTACATTAAAAATTAAATTAGTCTCTGATCAATTTAGGCCCACCACCAAAAAATAATTTAAAAAAAGAAGTACCTACTAAGTACACTAACAATAATATTTTTTATTGGTTACACCAAAAGGCAAAGTTCAGCTATATAAGCTGTTTTACAACTTAACCTGAATTGAAAAATAATAATCATCTGATTATTGTAATATTTGAATGACTTATGATTCAAATGACCATTCACTCTCAAGATTCATGTCTTGCAATGCATTATGCAATGAGATTCTCAAAATAACAATTGCACATCGAATAATGAGTAAGAGCCAGTGTACACATGCTACTTTTTGTATCGAAAACGCGCGATTTAGCAACTGCATCACGACTTGACAATTACTCAGCTACTCGAAATTTCTCGTTCGATCGCGCGATTTGGCAACAGTATGATCCCAACAACAATCGAGCGTTATAATAAAGCGAATAGTGTGTGGCGTTACACTATTGGTAGCTGCCTCTAACAATCTTCAAGCGACTTAATCGCACAATCATGGCAAAATGTAACATGTATGCGCTGGCCCTAATGCATTATGAGATACAAGAGATACAAGTGTCACGCGTGAGTAGAGAAACAAATCTCTCCTATGCACGCTAAACTGTTTACATCTCAAAGTTAGACCAAACGCTAATGACATCTGTTGTCGAGTGTCTATAATTTACAATTCATTTAAAGTTAGATGATGAAATAAATATTTCGTCTCACCACTCGAGTGACCATCATTTATGATTTGAATACTACAATCACGATTACTAAAAATAATTCGATTATGCCCCTCACACTACCAAAAAAACATTATCACCAAACTACCAAAATATCTAACCACAACTAATGACTACTGTAATTAAATATATTAAAGGTTGCAATAAAAAACAAAGAAAAAACATAGAAAACTCATTAAAATCACACATTATATCAATAATATAATGAACACTTACACAAATATAAGATTTGCAGCCCACAAATATAAAAATGCGGGTAATGGTCCAAACGCTTCATAAATATATGCATAATCACCACCTGATTTTGGTATTGAAGTACCTAGTTCAGCATAACAAATTGCACCAATCATACTTAAAATTCCGCAAAGAATCCACACAACTAGTGATACACCTAACGAATCCACTTCTTTTATGACGCCGCCCGGAGATATAAAAATGCCTAAAAATATCATAATTATCACAATAAGAGTCTTTACATAATATTTAGTGTAGAAACCACACGCCGCCGTCAGTGGACAAATCAGCGTATACGGGATGTCTCTTCTGAAATGTTTTGTATCTCACTCAGCGTTTACAAATATTAATATTATAATATTATGTTGGCAAACACAAAACTAAAGCAGGTCTGTACTCAGTATTCGGCTACTCATTGTGTAGGCGCGGAAACGCATCCACTGTAGATAGAATTCGATTCTGCATTGCAATTACATTTATAGTAGTATAATCGAGCATTTGAATACCTATTACAAGTACTGGAGTACAGTGAGTACTTTGAAAAATCGAGTTCCAAATCGATTACTATACTCGAGTACCCATCACTATTCAAAACTCTAAAAAATTAATGCGTTTACAAACAATAAATAATTTTTTATAAATTTCGTTCTATTTTTTTTATAAGATTTTTTGTATTCTTTTGGGTTAACATATGAATTTAAATTCTACAAACCTGAGCCTAATATAATTCCTAGAATAATCGCAACACCTTCAAGTAACCCCAACTGTTTTTTCATTCGTACTTTCTCATTTTGTGCATTGTTCTCCCCAGTTGGCATTAACGTCTCTTCTGTAGGAGATTTGAGTTCTTTTCCTGTCCTAGGCATTGTACTGTTGTCTATAACAGAAAGAAAAAATTACTAAATTTAATGCCAAATAGTTTGTTCCAACTGCAAACTTACAATAAACTATATTATAATATGGATATCAAATTTTCGATAAACAATATCATTGCTTTCAACATTATCGTTGTTTATATTTATCCAAGATTTTTTTTTATTTAAATAATAAACCTCAATAATAATAATTATAATAGCTACTTTCTCGTTATCTAAATCAGGGGTGTTACGAATATTCGCATCCGCATCCGTAAATGCGGAATATTCGCATTAATTCAGACATCTGCATCCGCATTCACATCCGCATCAATCAATGCGGAGTTTTTACGGATTCAGATTAAATATAATTCACCAATTTTTAAGTTTAATTATTAAACAAAGATTTTTGATTATGAAACTCGAAGCTTAAAATTCTGTTGTGCCATAAGTAAAACTAAAAACTTGTGTGATTTTGTTCTAAAAATATGATTAAATAAATAAAAAGTTAAAATTAAATTGATTTTCAGTTATTTATGCACTTAAAATTTGAATAATTATCCTTTTAAAATCCCAAAATCCGCATCCGCATCGCATCCGCATCAAATCCGCGGATGTGAACGTCTAATAATCCGCATCCGCATCTGCATCCGCGAATGTCTAAATTTTTGCATCCGTAACAACCCTGATCTAAATACATAAAACTATTATCAGTTCCGGGTAGATACTCACAGTGGAAATATTTCCACTAGTGATGCGCAATATGGATCGATCTTTTAGTGTATCGATACATTAGCTTTCGATACTCGATATTTTGTATTGATTTTTTTAATGCGATATATAATGAGTATCGATACATTGTCTAGTCCAGTTCTTAGAATGGTTATTAGCCGGATTACAGGTTGTTTTTTTTTTCTCGTTATTATGTTCTGAGATAGTGGATCAATAATGTATCGATATATTGAGTACTGATCTTTTATAATACGATTTTATACTGTATTGATATTTTATAATACGATCCAGATCGATATCTAGTATCGATACTTTTTGGTGGCTAGGATCATCGCAAAATTTCAACCATTGTTGAAATAACCAGATTTGGTTACTTTCGTTACTGTTTTGTTGTAATTGTTACAACAAAATAGTTAACAATGTAACCAGATCTGGCGATTTAAAATAAATTTTCTGAATGAAATATGAATTTACTGTGGGCAAGGATAAAGTTGTTGCAGCTGTGCGGCTGTTGTGGGTACATCATAGACTTGGGTACATTATTAGTTATTATCAGATATCAAATTTACCTTTAAACACCTTCCAAAAAAAAAAATTTAATCGGGCAAAATTCTACCAATCACGCATAGGTTTTTTGGTAAATTTTTCGACTAACCAACTGTGCCCATTGCTATAGAACAATAATTTAAAGAACTTATATCCTTTTAAAACAAATCTTTCTTCGAAAAAAAATGACCGAAATCAGTAAAAATTCTTTAACTAAAAAAATTTACCAAATATCCTATATTTACTAAATACCAATAAGAATAACTGATTGAGATCGAAACAATTGCACTTTTTTACATTAAGCTAGAATTTTAAAGATTGCATCATTAGAAATTACAAAGAACATTATTAACAAGCATAATTTGAGGTTAGATTGCTTACCTGTAAAATACTAGAATCTCCAAAAACAATCAATAAATTACGAGAGCTAAAACAAATCTAGATCAAAAATAATTATATTTTCATATTTTCACATATAGATTTAATTTACACGTGCATACATAAATAAAATTTGGTTAATAAAATATAGGTACGCAGCGCATACGCAGCCGGTACCATAGACCTAGAATTAGAAATCTAAAAACATAATACAAGCTAGAGATGTGTTTTGGTTGCTGTTAAGGGAGGGCGGTGAGGAAACAAGTGTGCCCACATTCTATTGGTCGTTTCAGTTGCGCAAGCGCTGTACGAGATATTGAGCATGCGCAAAGACGCGGACGGCTGCATCTGCCGCAATAGAGCATGAGCAAAGACGCGGCCAATAGAACGTGGGCACATGCATAGCATGGACATGTCCATAAGACAGGCATGCAGGGCTTGAGAATAGCCGAGCGTGTAGCAATACTGTTGTTTACATGGCGTTGCTATGATTCCTCTATTACAAGTCCCCAATTCTAGCCCGAGAGCTGGCAAAAGTGTCAACTGGATTTTCAATTTATTATTAAAAAAAATATAATGAATTGAAAATATGAATTGGTGCTAGGCCAAAATAACCTTAGCTGTTGGTGGTCTTTAAAACGCAAGTTCAATTTCGACAGGCATGCACCCTCCCCTGAATGGCTTTCCCCCTCGTCTAAAGTGGCAGTTTATTATACTACATCCCCAGATTCCTATATCTATGGTCTGTACAGACAGTAGCAGAGTTGCCAATACAAGCGAATGCCAAACCACCAAAAAGCTTTTTTAAAACCACTAGATTTTTTTAACTTCCCGCTAAGAAAATTGAAAATTTTTAAAAATAGGGAAATTATTGATTTCACTCCGATTTTTGAAAATCGAGTTTTCATCAGATCTTGACGTTTTGTGATCTTATTCTGACTATTTTTACGATGATGTATGTCTGTCTGTGTGTATGTAAACCTCTCATAACATTTGAACGGCTTGACCGATCGAATCGTGATTTACGGCATTCGAAAGGGTTCCACTGAACTTAGATTTCCTGAAAATTTGAACCCATTCGGCCCAATAAATTTTGAGAAATTCCAAAAAAACCGAAAAAAAAGTTGTTAAAACGATGTTTTTTCAAAATAACTTCTAGAATATTGCACCGATTGATTTCATAATCTAATCAGCTCTTCTCCTCAGAAAACTGCGTCGAATGCCGCTAAGCGGATCAAAATCGATTAATCTGTTCGATAGATATCGTAGTCAACAGATTTCGAAAAAAGTGTTTTTTCAAAATAACTTCGAGATTTCTCAACCAATCCATTTTGTACCTCTTACAATATTTTTAGAGCTTAAAAAACTGCGTCGAATGCCGTTTTAAAGTTAAAAACCGAACAACGCGTTCAAAAGTTATAGCCGTTTAAAAATTTCAAAAAAAAATGTTCTTTGGACAACATTTTTCAACTGCGCGATTTTTTTTATCAGTTTTTGTGTTAAAAAAGCCGCATTGAATAACGTTTGAAAAATCAAAAGTTACAGCTTTTCAAAAATTAAAATAGTGCTGTTATCAGCAATTTTCAGAAAAATCTACTTTTGGGTATATTATCAAGTACTTCGAACTCATAGCGGGAAGTTCCAGGGATGGCCTGCAAGGTCATCCAATTAACAGATTTTTAATTTTATTTTTGGGGGGGGAGAGGTATTAAATACATTTTTACGCGACTGCGCGACGCAAAGGAGGGTTTGTGTTTTTGTTTGTACTTCAAACTCGATTATCTCGAGAAGTATGAATGCTAAAGTCATACTATGGTACACCAATGAATTCGTAATTTTAAGCGCTATCCAAATATGACATAAAAAATATGGGGTGCCATTAAAAAATATTGACGATGACGTCACAGTATGAAAACAAAAGACTATCGAAATGGAACAAATATCAACAAACATGTACAATAATATAATAAAATTGACGTGTCCGAGGATTTTTTATGAAATTCAATTATTTTCATTTTACCGAATTAGTTCCCGACTTTTTACTCACCTGTATACCCGCACATATGTTGGCTTCACGATTTTTGATCTGTCAGCAGTATAGGGTAATATGTATACAGTATATGCTCTATGCGTAGGACCTAGGGCAAAGACCATAGGGTCGGACCAAAATTTCTCGACGTTTCATAACCTTCTGAACATTTTGGCGTCATTTTTGGAAATGTCTATTTATATATGTGTGTGAACACGATACCTCTCGAAAGACTTAATCGATTTGTATGAAATTTGGTACACACGCTGGAAACTATCACCGCACGGAACCTATTTAAAATGGGCCCTATCTAACCATTTTATGGTTGTATTTAGGGGTTGAAAAAACCGACGCGGTATGTTCCAGGCCGCGACTGAAGGTCTTACCTCCACTATCTACGCAGCTGACGGTTTTTTTCTCATTATTTAATTTCAATGTATGAAGAACCATGTATATGAATTTCATGCGGTATGAAATTACTCTAAATTTTCAAATTTTTAATAGGTTCTGACTAGCGATTGACGTATAAGCCACCATTTGCAATGTGACTGACGGTTTTTTTCTTATTGTTTATTAAATAAAGAATCACTATACCAAGTTTGGTGCGGTATGAAATAACTTTAAAACCTATTTTTTAACGACTTTGACATCCTCTTACTATTAGCCCCGTCGCTACTGGCGCAGCTGACGGTCTCGGATGTCTCATCAGGTGGACGAGAGCCGAGAACAAACGTTGGTATAATTATCAGCCGGTATGAAATAATTGACTCATTAGCAACGCTACCTCCCGTACTATTCCGATTTATGTAGAGTTAGTCTTAGAATAGCTCTACCTGGGCGAACCGGGTCGGGCATGTTAGTAAACAAATAAGGTCTAAAGGCATCTGGCTTGTTTTTTTTAATTATTATTAAGAATCAGTACAATAGCCAATAATTGTTAAAATATATTGAAAAATCATTACTATATCTACATATAATTGTAATGATCCAGCAATGTATTCTTCCGGTGATAACTCTACATGTCTTCCGCCTACAATCATCTGGGTATCAAACATAAGAAACTGAAACAAAAATAATGGTAAAAACAAAAATGAACAAGCCGTGAGAGAAGTGCGTAAGACAAAATCCGGGAATTTTTTAGTGCTATAAATTCATTCATTCGCGTTGTCAAAAATGTGTTGAGGCCGGTGGATTGCACTTTAAGCAACTTTAAATTTGCATCTTTTCCTCGGAAGATATGATAGAAAGACGATATATTTTTATAAACTTTGACACCCTGTATCGTTTTAATAAAAAAAAAATAAAGGCATATAATATACACTTTTTTAATCAGAACGACGAGGAGACTATTTTGACAAAATAATCAATGTTAAACCTGAACCACTCTGTATACATAACGTTGTTTTTACGAATGATATTTTGCGATATGTCTTGAAATTCGTTTATAACTAATTTCAATTTTTACTTATATATTATGAACATATAAATACTTACCGCTGTAAATATTAACGCCGCGCAGATTGAATAAATAAAGTGGAGTATCGGTATATACCCTGAAAAAAGCGATATCATCATCAGAATGAATCCAAATATCATTAATCCAAGTGAAAAGATGCATAGACATGGACCGCACTCGGTAATGTCGAACTAAAACAAACAAATGCTGGTTAAATTAAAATAACCTACACTAACAACAGGATGAACTTAGTGTAGCGGTAAATCAGCCCTAAATTTAAATTATTGTAGATTATAGGCGCGTCGACATCTCAGGTCATTAGCGTCTTTCAACTACACTAAATAACAACTATCTTAAAACTAAATAACATCACAAAACATTCATGAGCGCAGGTGGGATTCGAACCCACGGCAGTCCAGTCCAGAGGTTGCGGCCCTAAAGGTGGAGTGCGAATATGCAGCTAAAACAATTAGAAGCGGCTGTAGCGACCCTCAAGTCTCAACCAGAGACAAAAGAAGAAAAAAATTATAAAAAAATAGAATCTCCTTCAAAAAAAGCCACTAAAAAGAGGAAAATAATAATAACTTCTGCGAAAATTTGGTTTCGCACTGGACCTGAAGGAGGGTGTCTTGACTCTTGAGAGTTGGCGACGAAGAAATTCCCTTACACTCTGTGGAGGACTCGGGGGCCAGAGTTTGGCTCAAGGAAGATATGACGTTCCGGGACGAAGCGAGGTGATAATACGGGCAGGATGTGTGCGAGTGATTGAACCCGTCTGCGATAAGAAGGTTCATAGCGGCGTGCTAGTGGGAAAGACACTAGCCAGGGTCAGAGAAACAATTACATTACCTAGGATTATATGATAGCAATATGATCATAATCCTAGATAACGTAATGGTCTCAGCTGCTGTCAGTGCAAAAAATTGAAATGCGCAATATTTTACGTGTTTTTTTACAAATTCATGCGAGCAGCTGACACACAATCCCCCCTCCATGATGCAGCTGACAATTTTTTTTCAATTCACTACGATGTCAACTATTTATAAAAAAAGTTTCAGCCGGCGTACTATTACTCAAAAAAAAGTTTTTTTTACCACTTTCGAAGCCTCTCACACCCAAACCCACCGCTACTTGAGCAGCTGACGGTCCACTGATTAGTTGTACGAGATCAACTATCGATATCAAAATCAGCCGACTTACTATGACTTTTTCATTTGCAACGCAAACTCCCGGGCTACTATGGTCTAAACTCTAAAGGATCCAGACCTCAACGTTGGACCATCATTATTATCAGAGATGTTACGCATGTCTTATATTGACATCAGAGTTTTTCAATAGATTATTCGGAATTGGATTTAAAATGGCATATGCTATTTTTTTACACAGAGAAAGTTCTGTGTTTGTTTAATCTCTTTTTTGGATTGATTTTTTCCAGAAGGAGAAGTACGCGCAGCAGCTAGGATTCACTGCAAGGAGTGATCAACACTTAGAATCTGTTATAATTATTTCAGATGCGGAATTAGATGTGAAAAAGTTTTGAATTATCCGTAGTTTCGGAATCGGAGCTCCGTAACATCACCGATTATTATCTATGTTATTATTATACAAATACATATACAGGGTGTTCATGCGAGGAGAAAAGACAAGTTTATTTCGAAAATGAAGACGCTGACGAAAACATGTTTCAGACAAAAGTTGTTAGGTTCGATTTACTCTACAGCTGGAAAATATTTTTAATTATACCATTGTTTAACATATTACTAGAAGATTTTGATCCTTATGAGCGTAAATGAGGCCACTTTTAATAGAGGCAGCTAGACGTCGCACTATTGGCCATCTGTTGACTAGCATCCTAAGTTTTATTATTTAATCTTTGAGTACAGAATAATTGTAGAGTTTACAGAAGTGAGTTGTGTTGACAATCGTTAGGCCATCTGGTGACTAGCATCTTAATTTTATTTAAGACAATCTTGCGTCATTGGTTCATATTGCATAATATTTCGCGGTGACTATTAATAGACAACCCCTAACGTTCTTTCGAAACGCCTCTTTTTTGAGATGTTTATATTCACAAGGAATATTATTATAAGTATATAGAGGCAGAACCATAAGTAAAAGATTTTTTATAAAAATTTGTTTCATGCAAGTTTATTGACAATGTTGTATCCTGTGACATCGTATTTTTATTATTATTATGATAATCTGATAAATATTTTAAATTGCAATTTAGATAATCTGGCTGCCCGGTTGTGATCAAGTTGTCTACGAAGTATGCGATATGTAAATTTATGTTGTATACAATATATCTGAAGCATATATTTTAAAATTTTTGGATAAGCTGCGATGTTGACTGGTTTATACATGGTCCGTACACAATATCACAATAATTAAAAGATGATAAAATGAGCGATTCCACTAAGTATTTGTCTATGTATAATCCTAAATTTTTGCAGTAGTCTACAGAATTAATTTGATGACCAGACAGCGTTACGGCATTTTAGCCAACTGATTCCGGCTTTCTATAGATATTATATTGAATTTAATTGGATTTAACATTAGGGCAAGACTTTTGGACCATTCTGATATTTTATTTAATTTTAAACTTAATAATGTTAATCATTATTATGTCAAACTAAAAATATTCATACATAAGAAAATTAGATAATCAAATTCATTAAAGGGGCCTACACACGATCAGTTTAACTGCGCAGTTTAACCCTTGTGGCGTCATGTCTGAGCGATAAACTGAGATAACTGCATAGTTCCGACAAATTTTAACGCAGGCTTTTGGCCTGCGCATTTGACTCTACTTTGCACCGATAAACTGCGAAGTCAGCTCAGTTAATTGAACAGTTGGCACAGTCATGTGTAGTCTTTGGGTAAGTTCGGTTTTGCGCTCAGATCAATCTGAGCGCAAAACCGAACTTCCCTTTCTAGTCGTGTCTAGCCACGCACGTCAGCTCTTCAAACTGAGAACAATTGAGGAGCAAACTGAAATAGCCCACACACCGTACAGTTCACACAACTGTGCAGTTTGACTGCACAGATAAACTGCGAAGTTAAACTGATCGTGTGTAGGCCCCTAACGATTGGAAAAATTGTGAAAGATTTATTTTAAATTCTTTTATTTAACAACAAATTTTACAATCTTAATGAATTTGATTATCTAATTCTCTTAAACTGCTTGCTTTTGTTAACTAATTAGTATAAGTTGCTATGATAGACTAAGAGCGGATAACACTTTTTATGTGTTTTTAGAAGACTTGGAACTTTTTTTAAAAGATAACTTTTAAATATCTCTACAAGGGGTAAATAGTCTGTCATTCCAAACGCGGGGCAAAACTTTTTCTAGACTTTACTAATGATAAACACACATAAGTCTTTTTTCGCAAGAGTGAACAAAAAAATATGGGGTGGTTTTGCCCCGCGTTTGGAATGACAGACTATATACCCCTTGTAGAGATATATAAAATTCATCTTTTAAAAAAGTTCCAAGTCACATGAAAAAAGTGTTATCAGCTCTTAGCCTATGAATACATCAAAATATATTTTACGAGTGTTTGAACAATTTTTATTCAGAGACAAAGAAATATAAAATCAGATAGCGTTTACAGATAAATTATGTAACTAAACTAAGTTCACTTTATATAAGTTTTATACAGTCTCAACAAATTTCAAAACATTAAAATAATGTCAGCTGCGGCAGTGATGTAAATATCTTATATCATTATTTAGGATCAGTTAGAGGTAGCATTGACAATATCTGAGCTGTTAGTTCAACAATAATATAGGTGGAAGCACAAGTCAACATTGAGTTTGTGGGCCAGGGGAATGAAACGTAAGCGGGCAGCTATAGTATATTTTTCAGTACATGGAATCACTATCTTCCCATATAATATGTTAATCAATGATTATACAGTTTCTATTTACAATTAAGTGCAGAATTAAAAAAACAAATAAAAACAGGTTGCTGCATTAAAAAAAAACATTACTTTGGTCTGCTTAAATAGGACAACCTGTATAACTGAAAACATTTTCCAGCTGTAGAGTAGATCGAACCTAACAACTTTTGTCAGACACACGTTTTCGTAAGTGTCTTCATTTTCGAAATAAACTCGCATTTTCTCCTCATATGAACACCCTGTATATTTATTAATAATTACCGAAGTTTGTATGGCAAATATCGAAACTAGAAAAGTAGTCCCAGCAGTAATAGCGAACGCTATAATAACTATGCTAGTATCATACTTTGTTGACGTTGCGCCACATAGTACGCCCATTGCAACTGTCTGTAAAGAAATTTTATTCCATATAAAATTTTCTTCAGTTGGTACGTACATAAATGTTGCATGATGATACTGTGCCCATTTCTTACCAATATAAATAAACAAATAAAATTCAGAGGAACTTGTCTTCTAATAGGACAACATACGAGAGTTATATAAACCACTATAAATACTATGCTGCAAAATAAAATAATTGCATTAAATATATCGGCTACAAACGAACATTGGCGTAATTAGGGATTTTTTCCAGGGGGGCCATGGCCCTTTCAATCTGGGAACTGAAAATTATTATTATGAGATCTTTTATTGTCAGTAATTTAATAGTCATTAAATGCCATGTTAAAAAAAACAGTCAAAGTTGCTTGTCTTGTGAAGTTTTCATTTTGAGTAGCTATTTTTAAGTATATTAGATGAAAATACAAAATTACAGAATATGGCGCTTGGATCAAGTTTTGGTACCCCCAAACGCCCGAACAGCCATCACGCCGCCCTTCCACCCTCCTGATTGTCTACTACCTATATATTATAATTTTATGTTTTTTATTCTTATTACTTTCAATAGTTTGTAATAATTTTAAGTCGACTTTCTTTATTCTTACGTCAGCACTCTGAGCTACGTACCGTAATTATTCTAGGGGTGGCCGGTCAGCTTTCAGAGGAGGCCTGGCTCCCCTTGGCCACCCCCTAGTTACGCCAATGCAAACGAATGTTACATACATAAGATTAGAGAAAAGGAGACCGAACTTGAGTGATGGGAATGGGATGAAATAGCTTCGAGTGTTTCCGTAGTAACGATAAATAAACCTTGTTAACAGTCAACAATATTAATGTAGGAAGACTATTATATGTACGCCCAACGAGTTACATACTACGTTTGTAATTCATTGTGTACGCCATATCCTACGCGCAGAAAGCATAGCGTATCCACGGATCGACGCCATGATGTGCCAAGTATTTCGTCCCACCCCCACCTCTTAATGGGGTTGACCACATTGTATCATAAGACAGAGGAGAGAAGCCACCCAAAAAAGTTTCGGTGCAAAAGATAGAGATGGAGAATAGACGTGTTCTTCTTTCTTTTTCTATCACAAATAACCAGACCTGGGCAGTAGTTATAGCCCGGGGTACAGCGCCTATATTTTAAAGTGATTACCAACAGGCTGAATTTTCGTGAGTGGGTTATAGCCCGGTCAATAAAGGTTTCATGTCGCAAATAATTCTCATAGAGCTGGATTTTTCAGATGCTAGAACACCTTTAAACATGTATTTTTACAAAAGTCTCCGGTTATCCCCCCTGTGCTTCCCTCGCCACCCCCTCTTGAATATAATTTTGCAAGCCTTTCGGATGCCTGTTTCAAAATATCTCAGAAACGGTCGACCTAAGCGATTCTTTCATTATGTAATGTTTTAAATAGGATTACATTTAAACAATAATTGGATTACATTTCTTTCAATTTTCATTTCCACAAATTTTCTGTGGTGCGAATAGTAGGCGCACTACAGCTTCTTGAAATCAATCACTTTTTATAGCCTTGGAAACCAATTGTTAAAACGTAAAGTCCTTTTCATTAGCTTTATTTATTGTGTTCTTCATCGAATTCTAAATTGAAAATTAGAAAGCAAAGAATGCCCTAAATCGTGATTCTTGTCCCATATCGATATCTTTAAACATTTAGAAGCCTAGCCAGTCAAAGTTGAAATCATGATAGAGCCTTACATTTTTTTTGACACACGTTACGAGTACTTACTATACCGAATAAAAAAATGTCCGTCTAGGAGCCTATAAAAAATTGTACTCTAGGTGTTATAATCAATATCTATTTTTGGCAGGAATTTTGAAACGTTCATTTTTTTTAAATGATCTAATTTTACAGTAATTTAAAATTGCAGCTAGTTAAAGCTTAAAGGGCCAATCAGAAGATGCGCGCCATTCAAGTATCGAAATATGGCTGAGACAGCGTTGTCGTAATGTGAAATGTTAAATTCCGTAATAATTTAATTAATTAAATCCGTATTAATCTCTCAGCAAAAACGTCTGAAAATAATAAAAATAACACTATAGAAGTTTGAACGTATGAAGTAACAAAAACACTAAAACACGCTACTTGACGCTTGACAGTTGTAAATATGACAACAGTGTAGGTACTTTCATTTCTGCTAGCTTATAGGCTGCTAGAATGTAAGCGCGAACATAGTCCTATGACGTCATCCGAGTAACAATTTTCATCTTTAATCTTTATTATTTTTTGTAAGGCCATTCCAAGTCTAAAAATTCTGAAAAAAATTTGATAGCCTTAAATTCAAAAACATTGCCGATTAAAAAAATACGTGGGCCAACCCCATTTCGGTTTTCTAGGCGCCTGAATATCTGGTTTGACCTGGAAATACGTCATTTTTTCAAAATGGCGTCCGAAGCGACACTTTCACTGTTTTATTTATTGTAGATTATAGACGCGTCGACATCTAAGGTCATTAGCGTCTTTCAACTACACTAAATAACAACTAACTTAAAACTAAATAACATCACAAAACATCCATGAGCGCAGGTGGGATTCGAACCCACGGCAGTCCAGTCTAGAGGTTGCGGCACCAAGCATGCTAACCACTAGGCTATACTGCCCTCTCTTTCACTGTTAATTATTGAAATTCTGATTTCCCTTTCACAGTTGGCGAAATTACAACCCTAATAATTACAAAATTAATGGCGGGAGAATTTTTGAAATATCTTTAAAAACAACAAAGTTATGCTACTTCAAAGTTTGATTTTGACAATTCTCCAAGAAATTCAGTTTTCAGTCCGGGTGACGTCACGAGGCACGATATTTTTTAAGTTATTTTCAGTTTGTATACCTAATTTAACATGGTAACTTCCAATTAATCTCTTTCTTTAAACTCGTAAATTGTTATGGAAACACTAAAAACAAACCAGTTGATGACGGACAATATTGACATATCTAAATTTTTGACAGTTAATTTTAATTACTATATAAATAGAAAAGTCTGTATTACAACAAAATAGTTACTAAGTAACCTCGGTTCTAATTACTCACAAAGCTAAAAAATAGCAAACTTGTACCGCGTGACGTCATATTCAAAAATCAGTTTCGTTTGCGACCACATGTACAAGAAATTGAATATCTCCGTTGAAATTAAAGATATCAAAATATTTCTTTCAGAATTTTTAAAATTATCTTCATTACTGCAATGATGTGACAGTATCATAATTAATATTTTCCTCCAATGGAAACTTCCTAATTATACTATTGTTTTATTGTAACATAATATTGTATTTCTAAATAAATTTTATTGAATATAGCTTTAATCATTTTCCCTTCCATTAGTTACATCCGATTTAATTTGGTATCACCCGAAAGGTAATTTCAAGAGGAACAATAATGATAAGGGTTGTAATTTCGCCAACTGTGAAAGGGAATTAATCAGAATTTAAAATATATATTGAAAGTGTCGTTTCGGACGCAATTTTGAAAAAATGACGTATTTCCACCAAGAATATTTTTGGAAACTTTTGATATGTTATTTATGATACTTTTCACAATCGAATGCCGTTGGTTTCATCTTTGTACCAATTATTTCTAGGTTTGGCAAACATTTTTACTATTTTCAGGCGCCTATTCTTATCTCTAGTCTTTTTGCCATTAAAGTTTAAACTAAAAGAAATCGTATAACTTAATACTTACAGAGAAACTAACAGAAAACTAGGCGATGTTAGAATAAATCTCCGAGTATTTCTTCTAAAAATGTTTCAACATTTGATTATAATATATGCAATTTCTAAATACCGTCGACTCTCGTTAATTCGAAACTCGAGGGACTCTTAAAATATTACGAATTATCGAGTGTTTGAAATATCAAATGGTTCGAAACAAAGGCTCAACAAACAAACGTTGATACAAGTTTGAACTTGTCGCAAAATGTATGTATGTACTTACAATCTTTCCGCCTCTTTCTCTCTGCAACTTTGAATTGTCGAGTGTTGGACGCCGATGAGTTCGAATTAACGCGTCGTTTTGTTATATAGCAATGATTTTTTCGTACGAATTACCAAGTTCATAAAAATGTATTGATTTAGTTCGAAATATAAAGAGATTTTGTAGGGAACTCGTGATAACTTTGAATTATAGAGAGGTTCGAATTATCGCAGGTTTGAATTAACAAGAGTCGACTGTACCTTAATCTACCAATAGACTACGAGCAGAATGACAATAGGCGCCAGCGTGGCAGATTTCGGATTTTTTCAATGTTTTATTTGTATTGTTTATACAGTGATGGATTTAGGCCTAGGCCTGCGAGGCCCGGGCCTAGGGCGGCAACATTTGAGGGGCGGCAAAATTAAGAAGGCACCTGAACCTAAACATTTTCCCCGGGCGCTGAAAAGTCAATATTGATTAAGTTTTCGGTCAACTGTGAGATTAAATTTTATTATTTTCTAGGTACACCATGAATTGACATAATATTCAAACGAATCGTGTATTGTTGACCCGAGTCAAAGGAATCCCTCCAACGTTCGAAGGAAAACATATTCTATGCTTTGATGTACAGCTACATGATTCCTTCGAATATTATGTCAATTCATGGTGTACCTAGACAGCATCATATTATACTTAAATATGATTATAGGTATACAACGTGTCTTCGCTTAAATTTGACACTTAAATAAATTCCGATTTATTTTCAATATTTTTTTTTAAAGTAATAACTAATTATTACAAATTATTATTAACTATTACAAATTTACGTACGGAATTTTTGTAACAAGCTGATTTACTGTTTAACTGCCAATGAACAACAGTTTGAACATTTAATTTAATGTGTATTTTTGTTTTATTGACTGTAATTGTTTAAACTGGAAATAATTAATAATGACGCGTATAAACAATACAAAGAACACATTGAAAAATTCCGAAATCTGCCACGCCGGTCGCTGGCGCCTATTGTCACTGTGCTCATAACCTATATGTAGGTATAAATGCCAGGAGGCTTTCTCAATACGCTAAGTTACTATCGTTCAGTAGCAAATTTCAAAAATACTAAATAACAAAATTGTTGAACTTGTCGGGCCGCAAAGTCAGCTATTACAACGCTGCTAGATTTCTTAGCAAATTACAGTAGAACCTCGATTATTCGTGCGCAGCTTAACCAGTTGGCTGATTATATACGCTATTATCCGTGCTAAAACTGGGACAGTGCGCTATTAATGCCTGTCTTTTGAAAGAACAGGTACGTAAATTCGCGAGTGCACCGCTGCTGCTACTGTTAACAAAACTATAACTGCGCCAATACCGTCGCGAAGTTACATATCTGTCCTTTCAAAAGACGGGCTTAATAAGTGTTGTTTCTATGAAGTGCGAGCGCGCTCTCGATTATGCAAACTAGTCGACATCAAATATACAAATCATTTAAATAATCCTCCTGATCGAGCAAGTTGGACAGTTAACATGCCAAGCAATCAATAATTAATCGATATATTTACTCAAATACACAGAGTGCGATAATCGCCGTTGTGATAAGAAGTTGTATTGTTAGTATTGTGTAGACGCGCTGAACAAAACGGTTGCGAATTTCTTTTGAAAAAAATGGATTGTTTGCATAGACATTTTCATCGGCGTCTCCCATGATAAACATAGAACGTTGATTCTGAAAAAAAAAAAAAATGTGAGCGACTCGGTACTTACGAGAATTGATGTGTAAACATGCGAGCTCATATCAGTTCGGTTTCACAAACGTGCAAATGCCACTCAAAACAGCTGACGCGAACGATACACAAGTGGGTTGTGTGCGTGAGCAGCGTGCGCAAACAGTGTGCGCGAGAACGCTCCATACATACATACTGACGATCTGACGCTCGAAGTCTCATGCAGTCCCTACCGTGTACAAAGAAACTTTTCAATGGTAGAACATGTTCAAGAACTAATTAACAATTGAATGAAGGAGCTCACGACCGCCAAACTTGTCCACGTTAGTGAAATGAGCATTTTTCAGTTTTCAATACTTTAAATTATTATGTATGTGTAATTTGTTATAGAGTAGACATAATCAACTGTCCCGAGAAGCTAATTCCATATTTCAGCTTCAAGAGAACTTGGGTTTTTAGTTCCTAATAAGATAGCAGGTGGGAGTCAATTTGGATAACAAATTTCTCCAGCGTATATTCCAATTTAGACTATCAAATTTTACAGAATGGACTATTTCCAAAATAGCATGCGATTTTTATAAAACAATAGGGTAGATGACTAAAATTTTTTTTGTGTTATATTAATAGAGCAGTAAATTATAAACAAAATGACACCTAAATCACTTCATACTGATTTCAAATAAGCTCAAAAATAATTTTTGAAATATTTATGTTAGCCCCGCCCGCTAAAAATTGAACAGCTGTTTCTATTTTCAAAATGAAGGAAAGTTATGGAAGCTATTGTAACTTACAATAGCTTCCATAACTTTCCTTAATTTTGAAAATAGAAACAGTTGTCTAAAATCCATGCTAATAACAACATCGTTCAAATAATGTTCATAAATCATAATTTCACTATAAAATGTAAGTATTTTGAATCTAATTCATTCATTTATCTTTATTTTCAAATACTGTATTATAACTTGTTCACTTTAATGTATATATGTATAACATTTCAGAATATTACTGATGATGCCTAAAAGGGCGAAACGTTTATTATAAATATAACTCATTAAAATAAATAAATTGGCTGCAAAAATTTTTCCAAAAAAACCCTATAATATCCTCAGCCGTACTAAACTCACTACGCATAAATGATCATAACCCATTTCCACAAAAAAAGTCCACTTTCACTAATGAATTACAGTTATCAGATAACAATGTTGCCATGGACTTTACGAGGGCTATTTAAGAAAAAATTTAAGTACCACAGCTGGCACATGAATGCGAATCTCCCAGTTATTGTACTATTATAAAAGCAAATGACTTCTTACCGGAGGTTGATTACTACTATATCCGTATCCCTGCGCATATTGTTGATTCACTGGTGGAGCATTATAGCCGGGTTGAGCATAAGGTTGTCCCCAAAATCCCGGCTGATATCCTTGTTGGTATTGTGGTCCATAAAACATTGGTTGATTTGACTGTTGCGGAATATTGGGACTATTGTTCCAAATATTCGCTCCTTCGGAAGGTTTACCTCGCGGGGGCTTATTTTCATCTTGATAATTGAACACTCGCACTTCTGTTGAAATTGTCTCTTCTTTGTGACTCTCTGGATTACTATTTAGATTTGACGTCATTATTCTTGGGTGACACAATAATTTAAAAATAATATTTTGACAAAATTAATATTTTATTTAAAGCACATGACAATCCAAAAACACTATTTCAAATAAAAAAAACGTTAATTAATTAAAAATAATAATATACTCAATAAATTGTATAATAATATATAATATCTATAGCAATATAGAAAATAACAACGGTAAAAAAAACTCAACAGCCCTCTGGATGACAGCCAATATTATATTTTTAAGTTTATCATAAAATTGTTCGTTTTGAAGTGAAACTTCTACAGCAAAGGAAAGAAGTTCGTGAGGCGATGAAATGAAAAACGTGCGAAAAAGCACCATGATAGAGGTAGATACTTGTAGATTGAGAAAGAAAGAGTTAGGGCACAATGTGGCGACAAGCCGTGTGTTTTCAGTACGTATTTAGTGCGTCGTACTTGTATGCGCTATATTTGATGTACTTCGTATTTAATGCACGTCAAAGGACTTTGAGAGTTAAATATACAAAATGCCGAACCATCGACACAGGCATCGACAAATGAACCATCAACGAACGACGCACGCACTAATTATGAATAACAATTGTTTGGTTGACACTGCCATCTATGATTGCATAGGCAAAGTTGTCAAGAAGTTTCACTTCTACTGTGTGGTCTTTTTTGTATATATTAATTTCTATTTTTTATTTTAAATAAATAAAAAAATAATATTTGTGTTTAATTTTTAATCAGAAAAAGATTATAAGAAATTGTAATTTGATCATTGATTTGATTCAATTTTTTTTTTGTATAAGCACACTGCAAATATAAAAAAAAAATCATCATAATACTCGCAACTCAAATTGATTTCACACATTTGATAAATAAATCATCTAACGGTTTAAAATACTACAAAATTATAATTCTTTCATTAAAAAAATGTTTTTTATATAATAATATATGCGACACTGTAAAAATATTTTCAACATTATTAAAATAAAGCTAATTTGTTCCAATAAAAATGTTTAGGCACATTTTACAAAAATGTTAGTTATATTTTAAACTGATTAGACATTTTTTTTATAAATTCTATTTCACAAAACTTTCATAAAAATGTAAATTATACATCGTAAATAATAATAAAAATCAACAACAACAACAACAAATGGACCTCATTAAGCAAAAAGGGACCAAGTTTGGTATCAAACAATTGCCAATCGCCAATTATCAGTACAACGCACTTGTTACTAGATGGTTAATATTATTTTACTTCCACTATGGTTATAGATTTTTATCGCTGATCGGTTAAATTTTAATTTACTCATAATCATATTGTCACTTAGTCTTTTTTCGCTCAACGAGTTCCAAATATCTAAAAAAAAGTATCAAGATACTCAGATAGTAATAATTATTTGAGAACAGAGCCATTTGAGATTATAGATTACTATTACAATAAAATAAAAAAAAAATCTCAATTACACAATACACATAATATGATGAAATCGAAGCTAATGGCTGATATTTACTCTTCACCCAATAATTAACCTTGAAAACTGGTTGAATGGTTGAACAAACCACTACATTGGATGCTTTCCGTTTAGTGAAGCGATCTGTGACATTTGAATCGTGTCAATCGAGTCAGTGACACAAGTTGACTCGCAGAAAACTCAGCTGAGGAGAAGAGTTGGAGTGGGGGCAAAATATAAAGTTATCAGATTATCCGCATCGGTATGTAAAAATCATGGGTAATTTATCGCGCCATTTCATTTGGCAGCCAAAATAAGTCGACTCCAGAGTCGTTGGGAGACGCACAGGGCCCGTCCTAAGATATTTGACGCCCGTGTGCTACTAACAATCATGCACCTCTCTTCATAAGAAAACATACGGGAGGGGAAGCAAGAGCGGGTGACCAGTGAAGTTTTAGAAAAGTTTCAGAAAATAAAAATATAACTCCAGCCGTCAAGCCTTTGACGTGAGCCGTCATTGTCAAATTCATTTGCCGTCCCAAAAGATTAGCGCCCCGGGTCTATAACCATTTAGCCCTGTGACTGGTTAGGGTGGCCAACTAATAAAAGAACATAAGAGTTGAAAATTTGAAAATGCTCGGTTTTTTAAATTAATTAATAATCAGAATTAGGTATTTATTGGGTAATTAGTGATTATCAAATTATCTATTCTGAACTTTCAAGATTGGATATCCAAAATTATTTGGACACCCTTCATTAACCCTAATTAAACAGTGTAACAAGATTTAAGCCAAGCGACCTTAATTTTTTGAAAACTATTTTTTCCTGAAATGCTTTCATTTTATAGCGTTGTATATTCGTAAGTACAATTTCAAAGTGTGATCTTTTTCATAGCAATTTTTCACTCAATGGTACTTTTTAATAGCTCTATTAAATTTAACCAGTATACGGAACCTTAAAAATGAGCTAAACAGAAAAGGATTATATGGCTTATAATTGATATAGCATGTTATTTGAAGTTTTAAATGTTACAGAATAATGCCTTAAACTAACGTTGCCAAATGTCGCAAAATTCATTTTATAAGAAATGTGACCAGGCATTTATAAAATGGCTTCAAGGTCGTGTATCTCAAATAACTTTTCTTACGAAAGCACGTTTTTTGTGTAATAATTCCGTATTATTCTTTCCACTTGGGCCATTTTGTTTTCATCGCAAGTTTGTAAATTATGTTCAGACATTTAAGTGTTCGGCAGCACTATTTTATCTAGAACGAAAGTTAAACACTGGAAACTGATATAAAATAATTATTGTTGTCTGTCCCTATCTGAGAATAGCTCAATAAAAATTTTATTCAACATGGAAAAAAATATTAAACTTAATTTACTATTACATACTTATAGGCAGTTTTTTTTGTGTTGTAATATTTCAAATACACAGTAAATAATGACTGAAAGTTCTTCAAACAGTTGATCTGTTGTAATACACTCGTATTTATGATATAAGAAGTCTTAATTATACTGAAATACTTATAGTAAATATACAATAAAAAAAATACAGTTCGCAAACTTTAGTCAAAAGCAAAAACAGGCACTGTAACTTTTATCTTCACAAATAAGCTATAATTTTAAAAACCATCCGCTAAAAACCGGTTTAGGAGTCGCTGTTTTATACGACACTATTTTGAAATCGTGTTAACATTTTGAAAATTATAAGCACTATCCAATAAAAAAAATTTGCAGAAACTTTAAATCTCTTTATCTTGAATGCAATTAACATAAAATAATTCATTAATTTTCTTTCGATTTGTACAAAATCTACCACTAAAATAATACAGTAGGACCACCATATCTGCAGTTCGGAAAAACGTTTGAGCGCCGGTTGAAGCATGTGTAAGAAATAAAATGATTAAACCCGTATAATTAAGAATCCAGTTTTTAAAGAATACAATACAATCGATACGAATTCTATTCTGTCTCAACACAGAATGCCCCTGTATATACTTTGTGTCTCTTATAATATGCACAGTTCACGTAATAAGCAGTCGTATAACATATCAATTAAGCATAGACTAAACATTTACATGGAAACACATAGTGTATTTCCTACACATGCATACATGTAGGCGTGAAAACTTGTCGTAATGCGTTTATTTTGCTAGGCGCGTGGACTTCACGTGCTCTGTTTATTTATATTTACTCAAATTGTGAAAAAAAGCAGTCTATTTTCTGCGGACACGGGGAGCGGGGCCTACTCTATTATATTCAAAACAATAAATTAATAAACAATTCAAATTACTAAATTGAAATAATTTAGCTGAACAGTGTCGACAATGGTCTTGCAACTGAAATTTCAGTACATTGCAAAGTTTGGTTTTATGTAAATGATATTATATGTCAATGATAAATGCAATAATTTATATTCAGAAATATTTTTAGCGGTGAAAAATTCTTTTCCAAAGCTATTTCCCTTTGTATATAAGCAATTGATTGTTAATAAAACTTACTAACGATTCACAAACGACCTTATTCATTATATGCTGCTTTGTACTGTAATCGTAATGTTTCCATTTTAGCAACGAGCCAATCTCGATGCGTCGGATTACTAACCAATATTATTTTACCGCTGTCACTAGAACCAAACAAACCGAGAACCTTCTTCTTAGGTTCACCTACCGTGATGTGAATACCTCTTTCACTTGCGGTCGGCGTGTGCGTTATTTCGTTCCACGTGTACGTCCATTCCGCCTACAAACAACGTTATTTTTTGGAACTATTTCAACTCAATCTTTTACAGTATAACTTGAAGTTTCAATTTGTGATATTATAGTACATTGTGTTACTAGGGTAGAAAGTTGGCTTTCGCGACGAGTGTAAAGTCTCAACTTTCTTCCCGAGTAACATCCAGTATTTTTTGTAATAAGTGCATTGAAAGAACAACATTAAATACTTACAAAAACACCGTAAATGAATGTTGTAGGTTAGGCGAACTGTCAGATATAGTTTACAATCATCGCGTATGATGGCAACACTTCCGCTTACTTTCGATTTGAAAAGAATTTCCCAAGGGACGAAAACACTTATTTTGATCTGCGCATGCGCGACTTTAATTAACATGCAAAAGTCACCTTTCATCCCCGAAAACAAGTATGTAATGTCTGATGCATTTTCAATGCACATATAACAAAAATAAATTTTCAAATTTTTACTGATCTAAGAGGGTTATAATATCAATGAAGAAAACCGTTAAACGCTTCTATCTTTGCGTATCGACACAGAACAGTGCGAAGTCGAGGCCTGCGCACAAAACCAATCCAAACAGTTTCATAACTATTTCACGGCAATACAAATATTGTGTGTTGGAACAAGGCTAATAAATAATCTAACAAATGCTTGAAAACAAAAAAAAACGACGCGTTTACTGACCTGCCATCCACCAAACAAATCGTTATGTATTACATAAGCAACTCGCTTGTCTGTCAACAACAAGACATCTTTGCCTTGAATAATCCAACAGTGATAAATGTAAGTATCGGTTGATGCATATTTGCTCTTCTCCAATTCCATCAATAGTTTGAATCCTTCAGCCTGTCCTCGAATGTACGGTCTAACTAATCCGTCCGGTTGAAGAAACCGTGGCGGTCTTAAACGCACTACTTCTTCACTCAATTCTGCGGCTCTGTGATTTAATCAAAATGTTTGTGTTTAAATAGTTTATTTGTGTTGTCGGTGAAGTATAGAAAGAAAAAATGAATGAATCAGAACCTATGCACAGGTGACATAGTCACCTCTATAGGTAAAAAGTTGTTACTCGATGTATTCCTTTTCTGGTAAATATATTATTATTATTACATCCGACCGGGTTAGCTCCGACTTCCGATCACATCTAGCATTTAAAATTTTTAACTGGGGCAGTTCCGATTCGACCACATGCTTTAATCCGTTCATCTTGGAAAATAATTACTTAAAAATTTAGCAATATTTATCTGCTAATGACCTTTTAAATACAATAATATGATAGGTTGATTTCAAACTTAAGAAGGAAAACGAAGAAGAAATATTTTGGAGTATGCAAGTAATTCAAAAGTGAGGGCTTCCAGACTTTTATTAACCGACTTAGCTGTGTCAAAACTGACATTTACCTTAATGGTGTTACACTCTGTTACTCACTTTCTATAAAAATCAGTCGAACTACTAAACCGATTCAAGCAAAATTTATATAAGAACATTCCCCAAGGTATGCCCTATTCAATAAAAAAAGAATCATAAAAATCGGTCGTGCAGTGTCTGAAAAAATCGCGCACACGCACACATACATACTAGGGAAAAACAGAACCTTCCTTTTTTTTGAAGTCGGTTAAAAAAATATTAACTGTCTATTTTTGTTTCTGAAATAATTAAATGCAACTATACCGTTTGACGGCTTCCAAAGAACCACTTGCAAAGTCAATAACACCAGCAGTTGGTCTGGTTACAAGTCCTACGGCTCCTTTACCAAGCCCTTTAAAAAAGCCTTCGACACCATCTTCTTTCGCGCCTGATATCGGTTTTGTAAAAACTCCTGATACTCCATCAACAACGCCCTATAATTAAAGTTTAATTTTAATTGCTTATGTAAATTAATGTTAAAGGCAAAAATGTGTTTTGTCTTCACTCCAAATTTAAATAAAACAAAAAAGCAAAAAACCTGGTTTTAGAATGAATCGTTATTACTTTATTTTTACGAAATTACACTCAAGGCCGATTTTTTCAAACGTAGAGCTTGAATATTCTGGCGGGGTCCTTCGTGCCTTTTTTTTATAATCATAATTCGCAAACAAAATTGGGGAATTACCTCATTATTTTACTTTGACAAAACAATACTCACCATAACTAAGCCTTTACCACTACGAGCAATGCCTTCTTGAAAGGTAGCAGGTTTTTTATTCAACTGACTCTGTCGTTTGCGTTGATAATCCTTATCAAAAGTAAGAGTGGCGATGCCTTTACCCATTGCCCCCGTGATACGAGACACGGCTCCCGCTGCTCCGCCTACAGTATGTCCAAAAAGACTCCTTACGCCTAACACTAAACCTTCAGCGAATTCTCCGGGACCTTGGATAGCACCCTAGATGTGTAAAATTATCAGATTGTAATAAAATAATGAACAATAGAATTTATTTTAAGAATTCCGCTATTTTGCTTTTAAAAAAGATTACTTCATTTTTTTGCGTTTTCTGTAACAACAATATTTTGTGGCGTCACAACACACTTACAAATAAAAAGTACCCTATACTTTAAGTTTTGGTACCGATAGATAGTGTACCGAGTTTCATCATAAACGGTTCAGTCAATCTCAAGCGATACTGGTACAAACGGACAGATAGATACAGACAGACATACAAACACGAAAATTCTGCAAATGCATTGTCTTTTCTAGAAAGCATTCAAAATACTCGAAAATTCCACAAGAGATGCTGAAAATTGATACAACAATAATCCTTAATGACACGTGTGACCAAATAGATACGTGTGTGATAACAGTACCATTTAAAAGTTTTAGGTATTTATCGTTACTTAATCGAAGCTTCTAACGCTAATTTAGATTCAAAACTTTTAACGTGGGCAGCACCTTACAAACATTTATAAATATTCACCTGAAACGGTTCATAAAAGAGATCCTCGACACCTTTTGTAATGCCAAGTACAAGACCGAACGGATTTCCAAGTACATCTAGGCCCAACACAAGCACATATAACTGTTTAATGGCCTGGCCAACATAATGCGATTGTGCTTCGGACATTAGCTGCTGTTGTGTTAAGAAACTGTATTCCCTTTCAAAATAAGCTAACCTGTAAAAACAAAACAAATTCGAGGTGTCAACTTGCAACTAACTTTCAATTTTATATTTCAATAAATTGACGACCAATTCAAACAGACAAAAAATAATGATTATTATAGATAAAAATAAAATAAATAGGTATTTAAAAAAAAATATTTTTTTTTATTTATTCCTAATAATCTTTTTTTCGAAACTTCAGACATTTAAATATAATAATAAAAGAACATGAATGATTGTCAATTTATTGAACTATAATTTTTTATAAGCTATATTTTAATTTTATATTTTTCGTACGCACTTAAATATAACGTCTTGCATATCGGTAAGTGTTACACCGAGTCCCTGCAATAATACACTGAGAAAATGTGGCATAGCACTACTACTGCTGGCGTTGCTGTCACTGCTTTGACCGCTACTTGTCAATGAGAAACTGACATGAATCTTTAATGGTGAAAAGTGAAGCATGTCGTAAAAATTTTTTTTTTCTTGTTGAGATTGTGTTTCAACATGAGATAATAACGCTTCATTTACTAAGTTCATGTCTTTCTCAAATAGTTCAATCTGAAAAAATTTAACATTACTATTTTATAAAATGTTAGAACCTTAAAATACTTTCTTGATGTGAAACATCTTATGTCGGGCTGTGAACAGCCACGTGAGGGGAAATATGCAACGAAATGTTTGGTCCGCTCCTTCGCTGCTGTTCTCCCCACCACTGCGGCACTCTCTCTCTCTCTTGGCTCAGGCGTGCACTGTAACACGCGGTGTTACAGTGCAGTATATAGGATTACGTCAGCATAACAGTTAGTTGCTGCTTTTGAAAAAATATATACTACTACATAGAGAATACCACCAAGTTCAATAACGTTTTCTTTGATGTTTCACATCTGTCGGGGGTCCCTGAACCCACACCCTTTTTTTATATTTTGTAAACGCATTAACTTTTTATAAGAGTTTTTTTTCATACTGGTATATGCACCTAGAGCCACCTAGCGCGAAACGAGGATTTAAGTTTGGTTCCCAGCATTGACACAATTCTACCATTCCAACTAAACAAGTGGGGAATGGAACTAATTCAGGTCAAATTCACTTTACACAATTTCATACTATTTTTCTTCTTGAAGTCCACGGAGTCCAAAAAACATGTTTTGCAAAAAGTCTGTTATCGTATATGGCTGACCGGATCAAAACCTTATTTTGGTAGTGTTTGACACGTAAGAAGAGCCCTATTGTTTTTCGGGAAAATCGGCGCATGCGCAGAAGAGATTTAACTTAGGTGGCTATATACCTGCTGCCATCTATATAACATTTCTCATGACGTGTTTATTTCCATTGGCTGGAATTTTTTCTAATATGAATAAAACCCTTATAAAAATTAATGTGTATGCAAATAAATCAATGTTTTCACAGGGGAAAAAATGTGTATAGCAACAATTGAACACTCACAGTATCCTTTTCTGAAATTTCTTCTGCTTGAAAAATGTCGATAAGCGCATTAATAAAGCCGATATCAACTTTGATATGAAATTCTTGAATCAGCAATTTAAAGTATTTGTACTGTTGAATGTTACTGTGTTTCACAATTCTTTGCACGATACTTAATTCAGCGAAAGGTTTTAATGCTGTAATTAATTTTTAAATTAAATAGGCCGACAATTCAAAATATTCAATAAAAATGTTGTATGCAACATGTCTCAATCTTGACGTCTCTTCATTACGTTTTGAACAATAGTTTAAACAACGAAATTTGAGGTGTTTTTATCAAAACTAAAACATTACTTTTTGAGATATCAATTCGCAACTAAAAGCAAAGTAGCTGACATCTGGTGGTCGAATTCAAAGCCGTCGTAATGTCATAATGTCTCATTTGACTCAAACCAACATAATACACAGATTGTATCAAATTAAACCTGCACATAGGGCATTCTGTGTGTAAGACAGAGATCGATACATAAAGCAATAAGTAAAAATGAGATAAATGATCGCTAGGATGTTACGTGGTTACTGTAAATAAATAATATTTATACAACCTAATAGCGTCATCTTTGTTTTTCGCTCCTTCTATGCTGTAAAAATGTAAATCTTTTATCAGTTTAATTTATACAGTAACCACATTCTAACATTCTATTAGCGATCATTTATCTCATTCTTACTTATTGCTTTATGTATCAATCTCTGTCTTACACACAGAATGCCCTATGCACAGGTTTAATTTGATACAATCTGTATACAAATATATATTACGTATGTTTATGGTCAATCAGACATTGTTGACAAGATGGCGTTTGGGCGCCATTTTGGTAAGTGTAATTTATTTTCCCATAAAAACATTCCAAATTTGGTTGTTGAAAATAAATAAATATTTCTCACCGTTATCGGCTGCAACACTTTTCGGAAGCGGAACAGGTGCTAAGACAACAGGAAAAACGCACTGATATAGTTGGTTATCAATCTGCAATCTATTTATTTTTGCGTGTAATTGTAATTGGTGGGGCGAAGTTTTCATTTGAAACCATAATCCCGTTTGAAAACTTCTGCGCAAACGTCTTTTATGCGGTTTTAATAATTGTTCTGCTTCGAAATCAACCTAAAAAATTTTAGTCAGTAAACTGTGACTTTCAAAACTAATTTCAACTATTTCTGCCAACCTCCAATTTAGGATCAAGCTGTATTTTGGGCTCGGGAGGACATCCCACATTAAACTGCAAATCCTGTGTGTACCGTTGGTAAGCAGCCTCAATTAATCCACAGTCTCTTATGCTAAGAGGTTTGTAGCGTTTAGAATTGTGTTTGCAAGTTTCCCAAATGATTCCGGAACTGAAAAGATAATTTTACTTTTTACTTTTGTAACACGTAATTTGCACGTTATTTAAGCGACTTCTTTCTTGATATTTGATTACCTACTAAACTAGAAAAAAAAACTACAGGACCGATTTATGAAAAATTTATGTGGGACCACTTTGAAGATATGCCCTATTGAATAAATAAAGATTTAGCAAAATCGCTTTACAAATGCAAGAGATATGAGGTAACATACGAATACATTTAAAAAAAATTATGCAGTTGACTTGAGAACCTACTCCTTTTTTTAATGAAGTCATTTAAAAATGGAAAAAATTAAGAAAATTCTGTCATGATTCAAAAGACTTAAAATGTTGCTTTCATTTGTATGACATCACAGAATAAAGTTAGCGTTTACTGTTTTTGTATTGCCGTTACAATTTAGTATTTACCACAAGTTTCCATTGAAGAGTAAAAAAATCATATAAATTTTCTGTTAGTATCACCAATAAGATAATTATAATTTATAGTTATTTTAGATTATAGACGCTCGACAACTAAGATCTATAGCGTCTAGTATAATAATTTATAATGATACAATAAAAATGTATTCATTTGTACCTTGCAATTCCAATGTACATAATTTCTTTCTTGTTAGTGTTATCGACAAGCGACAAACCAATTCCATGAAAAGATACGGTGATCTCCTGTTGTATCAGTTCAAGTTCACTGGCACTTTGCGCACCTTTAGCGATTGCCACATCTTGAGTAAATAGCAACACTCTCTGCATACCATCAAGGAATGACACCCAGTATGTTTTCGTAGATAAATCAGAATTACCAATACCGTCTTTTCGCAGGTCAAGCTCATGTTCCTTCTTTTTGCCTGTAACCCAAACAAGATGACGGCTGCCTGATGGATTTTCCCATGTGTACAAGACAAAATGAGACGGTTGTAAAGACCTGGAAATAATATTGTTAGTTGCCATCAATGGAATCGCCCCACATGTCAAAATTTTATCTTTTTGAACAGTGCACATTATTCCTAATTCATAAACAAATAATGTAAACCGACTTGTTCGATTTTATATCCTTTCAATTAATTGTTAACAAGAACTTTAAAATTGTAAAAATGTTATCCGGCGCTTGCGCATTATAACTACTGTTTTGACACTTCTACATCAAACCTAACCAAAAACACCAACTGATAGGTGAGTTTATTGGTGCAATTCTGACAGTTTTAAAGTGTTTATTGGCAATACTAATAGTCCACTTCAGATTGTCCGAAGAGATCTATAACTATTCTAGGACTTAACCAACAAACACATCTTATAGCTGGTCTGTCAATTATCATTACCAGCACGCTCAATTTAAACTGGAACCGTTGGGCATCCCGTATCAGCCATGCAAAAGATCAAAATAGCAAAAATGCCGTCATGAGATTTCTTTCTTTCTTTGTGATGAGGGGCGGAGGGCGAGATACAGTAAACATTAAGGGTAAGTTCGGTTTTGAGCTCAGATCGATCTGAGTGCTCCAATGTGTTCGAATTTAACATTTATATGCTCTGAAAGATCTCTCTCCTGCGTTCGGATTTAAAATCTGGAGGAGATCGAGTACGCTCTATGAGCTCCGAGGAAAGCGAGCGAGCAAGCAGATTTAACCATCTTCAGAGCATTCCTTTTAAAAATGAGCGGAAATACTTGTTGTGAGAATGGATAAATTTCGAAGTTTATTTATATGAGGTAATTTTTCAATAGGTAAAAATACACGAATAATATTTATTCAAAGAATAGTAATAACCAATAAGTCTATATCGCACAGAATGATTAAATAAAATATTTATTATCTATATCTATGGGTCGAAAAAATCAACAACCGGTAGTACTATTAATTATAAAATAAAGGTATAAAACGAAAAAAATTGTGAATCATGATTAATTATTACAACATTGTTGAATTAAATCAAAATGAGGAGCAATAAAGAATATATTTCGGCTTTAGTAATAAGAATTTAAATTACTGGCGCCATTTTATTCTGACGTTTGGAAAAATCTGCTAGATTACGTTCGGAATTGTTTAGATGGCTCGATTTGCTCGCTTGTCACGTGACCAAAAATCTGTTCGCTCGGCTCGATCAATCGAGTGTAAAACCGAACTTGCCCTAAACTGGCATTATCTCTATGTTTTATTTTAATCTTACATACCTTGTATTAATTGACTCTTTCTCCAAAAAGGTAATGACTTCATCTGTCTGATTGATAATAAGTGCCGGAGCTGAACCAGGTTTATACTCACTAAACGTGATGTAAACCGACCCTTCAGTTACATGGACGTCGACATTGATGCCGCCATACTAAAAATAAAAAAATACCGTAATTTTACGCGCCATCAAGTGCACACCTGGCAAAAGCAATTATTGTCAGTAGTATAAAAAATAATAATAATAATATTAATAGTTACCTTATTTTTAAGTTGAAGCAGTGCATTATGGTGTTCAGTGATGAGGAATGGAACAGTATGTTCTCTTGCATCACCAGCTTTACTAATCAAATATTTGTTTTCATTTTTGCCCGTAGGCCAGAAAGCGGTACATTCTTCAGAATTAACTTTAACCCATTTCTCTCCAGGTCTGTCTTGCTCCTGTACTTCTATCAGATATGGTGCATTATTGATGAGAACATAATAAGGAGTAAAAGTCACTTGTTTCGTTAAACTATTGTACGTAAACTGATTGTTGACACCGATCTAAAAGAACCGGTTTTTATTAGTTCGGGTTACCGAGAGTATATTGCATAGTCAAACGTAAAAAACTTTTTTCAGAATGTAAATTTTTCACCCTATACTATTCGAATCAAAAATTGAATATTAAATTAAATACTTAGTTAAAAAATCAAGTATATTAACTATAAAATAGAAAATACTCGTATCTGTTCGTCACACAACCCTGGCGTCATGAGATTTAGTTTATTGTGCTTTGCAAATCCAGATAAATGTGACTATATTCAGCTCGCTATATCATTCCCGTCCCGATTTCGGATTTATGTTATTTATTTATAGCTTACAAACAGGCAAGGCCTAATAATTATATAATATGTAGGTTAAACATAATTACAAGATTGTAAATATTCAAGATTCTAAACAAAATATGAGTAATATATCATTACGCTCTGTGCGAAGTCGGACAAGGTAATTAGTTTGCTATACACAAGTCGATTCGAAAAAGAAAATCTGTTTATAAATAGTTCAATAGCATTTAAGTACTTACACGATAAACCATATCATTGGTTTTACAATTAACCACGCCAGATGAGCCTGCCACATCAAGAGAAAATTTATCAGACCACTCGCCTTGTTCCACTCTCACCGAAGCCTTTTTCTTTCCAAAGAAATTCTTCGCACTGAACGAAAACAGTATTGGACCTTTAAAGTCTTCCGGATGGTGTAATATATTCAAAGACTCATCGGAAGTCTACATAACAAAACATACAAATATTTTAATTTTAGATAAAAGATATAATCAATTATCTAATTAAGCAAATAAAATGTTATTAACAAAAAGAAACTTGTGCTTTTTAAATGTTATGAAATGATAATAATTAATGTTATCAACAAATTAATAATTATGTAAGTATTTTCAAACAATCTATTTAATTAATTGGAAAATGATAAAAAAACTTAAGGCGACTATTCAACTTAAATCAACATAAAATAAAACTCATATTATTTATGCTGTAGGCACTGGAAATCAACGTTCATCAACAAATATTTCAGCAAACAAAAATTAACCATCTAACACGAATCAATTATTATAGCTGGTCAAAAAAATATTTCATTACATTTTTTTATTTTCTTTATGATTAAAGGCCGTTTTAATAACGGAACATTGTATTAATATATTTAATAGACCGCTAAATATATCGCGGTGTTAAATACCAAAGAAGCGGCAATCAGGGTTGCAAATTTATTAATTCAAAAATTGTGAATTAATAATTGAAAATTCGAGGACAGAGTGGTGTAACGGTTAGCGTAGCGGCCTTTGGAT
This sequence comes from Mongoloraphidia duomilia, assembly GCA_039654895.1. NCBI lineage: Eukaryota > Metazoa > Arthropoda > Insecta > Raphidioptera > Raphidiidae > Mongoloraphidia > Mongoloraphidia duomilia. The sequence goes on along the minus strand of CM077520.1, from coordinate 26,968,391 downwards.
CACACTGTCGTGGGTACGAATCCCGCCTCCGCTCATGGATGTTTTGTGATGTCATTTAGTTTTAAGTGAGTTGTTATTTGATGTAAACAAGACGCTAATGACCTAAATTGTTGACGCGTCTATAATTTACGATAAAATAAAAATAATTGAAAATTCAATTTTTAATTTAAAATTTTTGGATTAAAAATTAAACAATTAATTTTAAATTGGAATCATGGGATTAAAAATCTTAAAATTAATTTTTAATTCGAATGATGGGATTGAAAATTAAAAAATCAAAAAATTAATTCAAATGTTGGGATTTAAAATATAAAAATTAATTTTCAATTCAAATGATGGGATTAAAAATTAAAAAACTAATTTTTAATTCAAAAGATAAGGTATAGAATTAAAAATTTAAAAATTATTTTTAATTAGATTTTTTTGAATTACAAAATTAAAAAAAAATTTTAATTCGAATGCTAATTCAATTATTATTCTAATGCGTTATTTGCAACCCTGGCGGCCAAAAATCACGCAACCAAACAGTTAACACTCCTATTCTCATCTAGGTATAGAAAATATAATATGTATAAAGCAAAAGCATATAAAAAACGTAATAGAATTTGGTTTTGATGTCAGTTTAAAGAGCAATACAAAGCAGCAAACTGCCTCAATTTTGTATGTAAATATTATCAAGGTTCCATATAATAAGGTCTACTTGTTACAAGAAAAAATCACTTTTTTCAAATAGTTAAACGAAAAACCATTTTAATTTCAACATCCGAGTTTTTTATAATAAAATCTTTAGGTGTGTTTGTTATTCAATCACGCCTAACGACGCAAGTCGCAACGGATTTGAATAAAATTCTGCACGCAGGTAATTAATGACCCGGTTTAACACATTTAAAAGCCCATAAGCTTTATAACTCTTCCAGTTTCGACTATTCGCTAGGTCAGGGGTCGGCAATCTTTTGAGACGGAAGAGCCAAATGTTACAATTTACGAAATTTCCCAGTTTTTAAAGAGCCACTAACATTTTTATTTCAATATTATAGTATTTGATTAGGATTATAACTAAACAAACAAAACAGTGTTGCCACATTTAAAAAATGTCAGCTGTCCGTATACTCTCTACTCCACCTATTCTCACTGTTCTCTGTTGAGTGTTTTTATCCTGTTTAAAGTTTTTTTTGCAGTATAATATTTTTTATGAGTTTTGAAAATAAAATAATATAATAATTAATATTTGCGCATGGAACTGGAGAGCCACATCTTGACATCATAAGAGCCGCATGCGGCTCGCGAGCCGCAGGTTGCCGACCCCTGCGCTAGGTGCATCAAAAGCATCACCTAGCGTCCATACATATCTGAACATGTCAAATGGAGAATGATAATAAACAAAAAAATTTGACTTTGTTATTTACGTGCAATTATGAAATTATTCGATCAGTGGGTAATCTATTCTGACCCTAGTCCAACAGTACATTTACACTTTGTTCTTGTTTTACTTCCGTCAAAAAAAAAGTAAGTATTGTTTGTGTTTTCAATAGAATCCTGTCAGGTTGAACTAGGTTATTTAGTCTTGTTATTTATACATATTATCATTGTTTAACATATTACTAGAAGATTTTGATCCTTATGAGCGTAAATGAGGCCACTTTTAATAGAGGCAGCTAGACGTCGCACTATTGGCCATCTGTTGACTAGCATCCTAAGTTTTATTATTTAATCTTTGAGTACAGAATAATTGTAGAGTTTACAGAAGTGAGTTGTGTTGACAATCGTTAGGCCATCTGGTGACTAGCATCTTAATTTTATTTAAGACAATCTTGCGTCATTGGTTCATATTGCATAATATTTCGCGGTGACTATTAATAGACAACCCCTAACGTTCTTTCGAAACGCCTCTTTTTTGAGATGTATATATTTACGAGGAATATTATTATAAGTATATAGAGGCAGAACCATAAGTAAAAGATTTTTTATAAAAATTTGTTTCATGCAAGTTTATTGACAATGTTGTATCCTGTGACATCGTATTTTTATTATTATTATGATAATCTGATAAATATTTTAAATTGCAATTTAGATAATCTGGCTGCCCGGTTGTGATCAAGTTGTCTACGAAGTATGCGATATGTAAATTTATGTTGTATACAATATATCTGAAGCATATATTTTAAAATTTTTGGATAAGCTGCGATGTTGACTGGTTTATACATGGTCCGTACACAATATCACAATAATTAAAAGATGATAAAATGAGCGATTCCACTAAGTATTTGTCTATGTATAATCCTAAATTTTTGCAGTAGTCTACAGAATTAGTTTGATGACCAGACAGCGTTACGGCACTTTAGCCAACTGATTCCGGCTTTCTATAGACATTATATTGAATTTAATTGGATTTAACATTAGGACAAGACTTTTGGACCATTCTGATATTTTATTTAATTTTAAACTTAATAATGTTAATCATTATTATGTCAAACTAAAAATATTCATACAAAAGAAAATTAGATAATCAAATTCATTAAAGGGGCCTACACACGATTAGTTTAACTGCGCAGTTTAACCCTTGTGGCGTCATGTCTGAGCGATAAACTGAGATAACTGCATAGTTCCGACAAATTTTAACGCAGGCTTTTGGCCTGCGCATTTGACTCTACTTTGCACCGATAAACTGCGAAGTCAGCTCAGTTAATTGAACAGTTGGCACAGTCATGTGTAGTCTTTGGGTAAGTTCGGTTTTGCGCTCAGATCAATCTGAGCGCAAAACCGAACTTCCCTTTCTAGTCGTGTCTAGCCACGCACGTCAGCTCTTCAAACTGAGAACAATTGAGGAGCAAACTGAAATAGCCCACACACCGTACAGTTCACACAACTGTGCAGTTTGACTGCACAGATAACCTGCGAAGTTAAACTGATCGTGTGTAGGCCCCTAACGATTGGAAAAATTGTGAAAGATTTATTTTAAATTCTTTTATTTAACAACAAATTTTACAATCTTAATGAATTTGATTATCTAATTCTCTTAAACTGCTTGCTTTTGTTAACTAATTAGTATAAGTTGCTATGATAGACTAAGAGCGGATAACACTTTTTTATGTGTTTTTAGAAGACTTGGAACTTTTTTTAAAAGATAACTTTTAAATATCTCTACAAGGGGTAAATAGTCTGTCATTCCAAACGCGGGGCAAAACTTTTTCTAGACTTTACTAATGATAAACACACATAAGTCTTTTTTCGCAAGAGTGAACAAAAAAATATGGGGTGGTTTTGCCCCGCGTTTGGAATGACAGACTATATACCCCTTGTAGAGATATATAAAATTCATCTTTTAAAAAAGTTCCAAGTCTTATAAAAACACATGAAAAAAGTGTTATCAGCTCTTAGCCTATGAATACATCAAAATATATTTTACGAGTGTTTGAACAATTTTTATTCAGAGACAAAGAAATATAAAATCAGTTAGCGTTTACAGATAAATTATGTAACTAAACTAAGTTCACTTTATATAAGTTTTATACAGTCTCAACAAATTTCAAAACATTAAAATAATGTCAGCTGCGGCAATGATGTAAATATCTTATATCATTATTTAGGATCAGTTAGAGGTAGCATTGACAATATCTGAGCTGTTAGTTCAACAATAATATAGGTGGAAGCACAAGTCAACATTGAGTTTGTGGGCCAGGGGAATGAAACGTAAGCGGGCAGCTATAGTATATTTTTCAGTACATGGAATCACTATCTTCCCATATAATATGTTAATCAATGATATTATTATAAATTAAAGTCCCCACTGCGTTTGTGTGTGTGTGTATGTACGCGCTAATCTCAGAAACTACTGTGGTAATTTTCATTTGGTTTTCACCAATAGACAGATTGATTCACGAGGAAGGTTTAGGTATATAATTTATGAATATTTTGTGCAAATTAGCTAATATTATTATGATATTTGTTGATAAAGTCGGAAAAAAATCAACGTATTGGCGGAATCCTACTAATATTATAAACACCACTTCGCTAGGGGAGAATTTCTCGCGGGGTGGGGGACGGATAATTCCTGTGGAATAGTAACAAAACGTAGCTCTGCAAATTTTTTGCATTTTAGCGTATTGGCGGAATCCTTTTAATATTATAAACATCACCAGCCCGACTTCGCCTCGCAGGGGGGAGGGGTTAATAAATCATAAATTCATAGCATCCGGGCGAAAGCGGACCGGGCCGCTAGTTTTATTGTAAAATAGAGAAAAATACGTAAACAAAATATGTTTTGGTTGCAAGACTACGGTTGTTTTAATACAGTGTACAATATTCACAGGTCACAAAAATGAATATAATAATAAAAACGGGATTTCAAAACATAACACATAATATTGTAAAAATGTGTAAAATTTATATTTACTTTAATAAATAAAACACACAAAACCGGCTATAGCTGTCCAACTTTATTTTTAATATTACGTTTCGGTCTATCATACGAGACCCTTTTCAAGCACTATTGATCTGTACACTGCTTAATCAAACTTATTTTATAAGTTTGATTGAACAGTGTATAGATCAGTAGTGCTTGAAAAGGGTCTCTTATAACAGACCGAAACGTAGTATTAAAAATAAAGTTGGACAGCTATAGTCAATTTTATGTGTTTTATTTATTAAAGTAATCTCTTTCGTTGTCGGTAGAAGCTAATAAATGAATTTATATTTACTGTTTCTTCCGTTATTTTTACAATTCACCACACAAGTATTGTGACCCATTTCAAAAATATTGATATAATTATACCGAAGAAACACACAAAATATATGCAAATTTGCAAAATGTACTGTTGCTGATAGGAGTCGTCCCGATAGGCGTAACATTTCTGCCACTGCGTGTGCTCATAATGAAATTGACTTTCTTAAAAGTCGCAATCACTCATAAGAAAAGTCAGTTCTCCCGCTTATATAATGAAGGCGTTCCTATGTCTACGCGGGCAGAGCCACGGGCAAAAGTTAGTATTATATAGAAGAGTTGTATGTTAAAAAGTTCTTTGATCAAAAAAATCTGATACTCTTATAGCGTTTTTTATTGGTAAGTACTCAGTGCGCACTGAAACGGGGTCGGTATTCGATGCCAGTGCTAGTTTTATGCTCTCTCAATGAACCACAACTGTCTTTGTTAGTGCATATACACCTAACCTAAATTTAAAATATAACTTGACAGTAATTGACAATATTATTGTCAACGAAATGCAGTCACCTTGTGGCTCATATGCCTATGTAGTAGCCAAGTAGCCTGGAATGCAGAACCGGCATATTGGAACATAATGTCTTATGCACTACTTCATAAAATTTTCTATTTTAGGGACTTTCTGCCTTTCATCAAGATATAAATTGTCATCTTCATCACTACTTGACGACGAAGACAAACAATTCTAGCAACTGAATTACTTTCACACGTGGAAAATTGATGGACGCCGCCATATTGAACTCTAGACCCGCACCGTACCTCGTGGAGGGTGCAGATTTCTTGCACTTTAGTTCGAAAACTCAGCATTCGATTTACCAGTTTAACACGGCGCATGATCACAGTGGGCACTGATTCGCCCAGTGAAGCAAGCTGTCCGCATTGAGTGCGCACCAGTTCGACCAATGAAAAACGCTATTATTATATTATGGTTCCCTACACCTTCGATGTAATAAATGAAATCAAGCTGAATAAGGCAATAGCTTTAATTCTAAATTGTTTTTAAACGCATAAAAATTATGTCAACGAAAAATAATTTAAAACCTTTCCAGTCTTTAAGTCAATCTTTGGAGTACTATACTTCATCTGTACTTTTCTAAAAATTCCCACATTTGCACAAAACTGAAAAAAAAGGAACAAAAGCGAGGTGTTATTACAGGATTATAAAAGCAAATTACTGAACACAGTTTACAAACATAGGAAAGACGGGGGAAAAATCGGGTGGATTCAGCTCTGGTTGTACCGCAGTGTTTTCATAAGACTACGTCCTTTGAAAGATGTTTTTTAAAATTGTATACTAAAATAAACTAATAAAACGCATATTAAAATTTTTAATGATAATTAAACAGTACTTCTTTGGCTTTCAAATGACACCTCAAACATTGTTATATAGGTATTTGTTTTTGGCGCGTTATGGAAAAATTATGAGAGTGAATTTTGACGATGCGCGCGCATCGCGTCACGAAAATTTAACACCATGAAGCTAGTCGGTAGTAACACCATGAAGTTAGTCGGAAGATCATGATTATAATACCCTATTATATAGCACTGCTATGTAAGATGTACGTTGCGTAACGGATAGCACCGCCGCGTCATACGCAATAGGTCTCGGGTTCGAATCTCAACACAAACATGCTTTTTTTTTAATAAATAATTAGATATAAATATAATAAATAAATATATTTAATAAATTAATAATTTATTAAATTAAATTAATAATTTATTAAATTAAATTAATTTATTTAATATCTTTATTTTATTATTTTATCGTCTTTTTTACAAACGTTTAGTACTGGCACGCGGGATAAAAATTTTTGTTACGCCAAAGAAGTATAACTTCTGACGTGCGTACATAAGTACATACACACTCTTTTTTTTACAATTATGGTGATTTTGCCTGTACCCAAAAAAGCGTTGCAAGAGTAAGACAAAGTGACTATCCTCTACCCGCAAACATAGACGTAGTCCTACACTTTTTTCTTGGGGAGGTTGCAGTAGCTTTCAGCTAAATTGTAATAACTAAATCACATGCTTATTAAAAATATAGGTAGGTGTATGATACAGTGGTATACAGGAAAAACTTTTTCACATAAGCAGATACCTAATGAAAGAATAAGTGCAAGAAAACAATGCTATTAGGAGCTATTTTTTTTCTTTCTATTACTTTTTAGGTTTCTACTCTTTATTGAACAAGTTTATTATAATGTAGTGTTAATTCGAAGTAAAAAAGGAAACTATTATTTACCCAACACACCAGCACCTAAACATATATTACTATAAAAAAAATACAAACAAAAAACAAAAAAGCAATAGTACACAAGTTTCGAAAGGTGAAGTACCTTAGAAGGACTTCCTGCTGCTTCGTACCTTTCAACTTTACGTGATTTCTGTAAAATCAAGCAGTATTACCAACTGAGGCTACTAAATTTACCTACTCAAAAGAACTATCAAATAAGTTACACAAAAATATTTGTTTCGATCTGTGAATAATAACCACTGTCAAAATAACTATACTGATTTTAAAACAAATTACTCACCCGATAAGCCAACATTAAACCAGTTTTATTTAACATCCAAAATGGACAATATAGAGACATAATAATGAAGCCATTTTTATTTTGCGTGTGAATTCCGAGGTCCATCGTAACTTTATGAGCACTGTCAAAAGAGTCAAAAGCCCAGACAATAAATTCGGATGGAGTCAACGGTACTTCTTGCCTACATGACCACTCTTTATCTAAATAGTTAGGAATCTGTAATAAAAATAGCATACTGTCAAAATGTATACACATCGTATACTTATTTGTAAAACAATTGAAAACATTCTAAAGACTTTTTAATTCTTGTCATCAAGTTATTGATTTTACAGAACAAAAGCAGGCGTGAAAACAATTCGCCTACTGCTACACAACCTAAACTGACAAGTTTAGGTTATTTTTTAAAAAATAATTAACCACACCTGAAGATGGCAACTCGTTGCTGAAACGCGTAGTGTAAATTCACAAGAAGTCACAAGACGGACATAATACAAGGTATTTCTAACACTTCATAATACTATTTGATAAATCGAAATCTTGATAACTCGAATTTTTTTTGTGGAAAGTCACGTTTCGAGCAATCGAAGTTCGACTGTATTTTTAAATAATTTATCAAACAAAATAGTTTGAAATATTAATATTGGCTAAACTTAATACTGTTTTACCTTGAAAGCATTTTAAACAATTTTCACTAAAAATTTGAGTTTTCGTTTTTGAAAATTTGCACGGCACACTTTGTAGGCCCTAATGAGCGTGACGAAGACAGAACATTTTCTCGAATTCGGAATTTATTTTCTAACGGAAATTGGCTCGCGCAGCTCAGACTAGCACTCTATATCTTATATCTCTTTGGTTAAAACTAACAGCAAAAGGAATCTATTGATAATTTTCAACTTACCCTAATCACTATATACGATTTTCCAGGTTCAACTGTCGGTAGATGCAACATTCTGCCGGGTTCGACAGTGTATTCTTGAGATGTTCCCGATAGGCATATGATAATCGGCAGTGGCAGACAATTACGTAACGCACAAGCAGGATGTAAATGTATGTGATAACATACACTCGTCATTGTGTATCGTTTCGATTGTTCCATATATACCTGTTCCATTAAGCCACGAGCCTATAAAAAGAATACAATTATTATTTGTAAGTTACTTACTGTACTCGTATACAATTTGTCACCTGCCTTGAGCTAATAAAATAACTCCTCTTTATTAAAACTTGGTTAAATTTGTATATCTACAATGTTTCGTAGTCGAAATTGCTATATATAAGAGAAAAACAGATTCTACTTTCGGGCACTGTGGAGTAATTGGTAACTTGTCCAGCCGGAAACTGGGAGTTCCAGGTTCAAGTCCAGGCGGTGGCATTTGATTTTTTCTTAAGTATAGCCTTGCAATAATCATAACAGCTTAGCTGTCTGATAGACTGTTATTCACTAATAAAAGTGAATACATTGTGGATATAAGGGGTTGAAATAGTTTGATTATTATTAACTACTCATTAATGTATTACGGAGTTTATTATTTTTTTTCCTCCATAAACAAATAGAAAACAGTTTGCGTTTTAAATATTAAATATGCATACATAGACAATACCATAAATGCATGTTTTAGCAAATACACCATATTTTAGTCCTTTAGACATGGTTTGCCACCGCGACCAATGTTCTTTTCAACTAATTGGCGTGTTTCCAAAATTATTAATCATAAGCAAAATTTACCTTCAAACAGAAACTTTCGGCAGCGATTGAACCACTTTTTGGTGTGCATTTCAGTAATTTATCCATGTAAACGTTGAGTTGAAGATCTTTCCAAATGAACGGATCTGACGTAACAGTATAGCCTGATACAGCGAAAAATATTTCCCCAGTGTTAGTATAGACTGCTTGAACGGGCACATTACAAACACCTTCTGCCTCCACTGTACAAATATGTCTGACCTCGTTGCCACTCGTCAACATGTAATAAACATCAACCGGCCGATCGAAATGATTATGCACCTAAAAATACACGGCTGAGTTAAAGAAGGAGTAAATTTAAGTTAAAAAAAATTCGACTGATGACCAGTCCTATACTTCCCACCTAGTAAATATTTGCAAAAAATAAACTCTTTTTTTATTCTTAGAAAAAAAGCATGGCCCTCTTTTTTGTTTGGTGATCTACTGATGGCTAGTAATACAGATTGTATCAAATTAAAGCTGTGCATAGGGCGTTCTGTGTGTAAGATAGAGATCGATATAAAGCAATAAGCAAAAACGAGATAAATGATCGCTAATAGGAAGTTTCTGTAGTTACGACTACTGAAATAAGAAATTATTGATAAAATCACAAAACAAAGATGTTCTTATTTACTGCTTTATATATTGATCTCTGTCTTACACACAGAACGCCCTATGCACAGCTTTAATTTGACACAATCTGTATAGCAAAAATTATGGTTACCTTGATTTACGTACAATTTTCTTTTTTTAGTAAAATATTTTTTTTCTCGAAAACTATACATTTTAGAGAAAAAAAATATTTACATTTTTTCATATTATAACATCTAGAATTCATTTATATTTTTTTTACATATGTTAATACATGACATTGAGAACGTTTTTTTTAATATCTCAGGAGCCACTGAACCGATTTGACTCAATATCTAATCAGATCTAAGATAAAGGCTGATAAACACAATAGAACAATTGGCATGGCCGTATGTTGTTCCGTTTTTGCGATATCGAAGGCGAAAAATTGACCACATACACACACACATACAGACATCAGTCAGAAAATGATCTTAAACGATTGCTAGGGTTTCAAAACGTGATGATCTGTTAAAATCTCGAAATATTTTTTTCGGACTAAATCCATTACTTCCCTACCATAGTAGAGGTGGGAAGTAAAAAATGTAGAAAATAACGGGAAAGTGGTAAATGGAAGATAGTAATGTTCCGAGTGGCGTCTATTATGACATAATGTCGAGAAACAGACGTTAAACGTTATTATTATTGTATCAAAAAGAATAGAAAAACACTTAAGACACAAACCTGTAAAATACTTCGTAACGTAACGATAGTTCCGCCATCTTGAACAATAGTGTCCGATATAATTCCCCACTGATCGTTTATATTGCTTCGATGTTTTAAAGAAAAGAATCGCTTATCCGCAAAAGTAACCGGCAAATCTAATTCACATTTAAATTCGTCGAACTATAACAGAAAATATTTGAAAACGATTTTTTTTACAGTGGATTTTTTATATTCAAAACAAAAATGAGAATTTTTTCACTCTAACCTTGGCTGGAAGTATTCTTGGAGGCACATCTTCTTGGAAATTAACGGAAGTTTCTTTTTTATGGAAAATTATATGAGAATCATTATCGAATTCAGGTTTAACTTGCAATTTTACAGATGTCCCAGTCGGAAGTACAACAGAAGTGTATTCTTCAGGTTTTTCAGTTTGAGTTTCAAGAGATTCGAGCACTTGGAACGCTCCTCGTTCTAACATCAATGTTACCTCTAATCCTGTTTCGTTTTTCACGAGACACGGAGCTACAGTATCTCTCTGACCGACAATGTGATCTTTAATAGCACTAGAAAATGCTTTTCCCACGTTATTTAATACCTCCAAACATGTCTTTGTAACTGTCAATTCTAAATTTGTCTTTGACGTGATTGTAATAGCCGATGCGGGCTGCGGCATTGTAATTTCTTCCACGGACTCTCCTTCAGCCGAAACTGGACTTAAAAGTTGAGGTTCTTCTTGTTCATTTTTGTGTAACTGTGAAAATTCAAAAAATCAATCAGTTCATTTTAGTAGATTAGGTATATTTATAGTGTCGTAATGAGATATATTACTGACGAGTGGTGACAGTTAAAACGAGCGATTTAGCGAGTTTTAACAGTCATACAAGTCATAATATCATTACGCACGAAAAATATATGGTATTTTTTGTCACACCCACTACAAAATAGAGGACAGTCGTGGTCCAGTGGTTAGCGTCGCTGCCTCTGAATCAGACTGTCGTGGGTTCGAATCCCACCTTCGCTCATTGATGTTTTGTGATGTCATTTAGTTTTAAGTGTGATGTTATTAATTAATGTATAATCAAGACGCTAATGACCTAAGTTGTCGACGCGTCTATAATTTACAATAAATAAAAACACTACAAAATACCTACTTTTCACTTCATTTTCAAGAAATGTTGACAGTTTATTTGCGTCGCCATCTTTACTCTTACAGTATGCCGTAAAGGTCGTAAGTAAGTAATCGCAGGCGCACGCAGGCGGATAGAGCGAATAAACAGAAGTCACTATGGCAACCGTTTACTTACCGCATTAGTTCGCTAAGTAAAACACTTTCGGCACGCCTGCCAATTACAGGCCGGTATACATGCACCGAAACTAACTATTTTGTAATGGGTATGACAAAAAATTTATAACAAAACTGCATTTGAAATGTTCATGGATAATAATACATTCACAAAAGATCAGTACATTGAGACCTCATACCCAACCTAAAATATGCGTCCCCCAAGAGGGGCCACTGGAATGTGGTTGCTATCGCAAATTGCATTCCAATGTTCTTTGGGAATTAGCGCTCCCAGGGAACCGAGCTCGTACCAGTCGGTTAGTGTATGCCGACTGGCGGATTGTAACACACAAATGGATTATTCGTTGTGTTGAAGACGCTAATGACCTGAGTTGTCGACGCGTCTATAATCTACAATTAATTAATTAATTAAAATATGCGTACAAGTTATATGCTCGCCGTATTCTTATTTTGTGAGAAAACGCAATTTGAAGGCGTCAACAATAATAATAATAGCACACTTAAAGCCAATAGCATAGCTTTACGACAAGGCCGGCAAGTAGGAATCTAAAGTAACGTAACCACGATTGTTTCTCATTCTGATGTAATGCAAAGATGCTAATGTGAGCACCGCCATAATTAGTTAGTAAATCTAGGATATGCAAACATAAACGTAACCAATACAGCCAAAACTTAACGCATAATTTGAATGCGTGATTTTCAGTTTCTCATTGATTCATGTTTTATAGTGTGTTGTCGTAATACAGCTATTGGCTGGAGTTAGAATCTGTCACGTCAGGCACCAAAAGTTACTGTTTGAAATAAACATGTAATTTTAATCTCAGATAAAATTGTGATTTTCCTTTGGCTAACGTATTTTTTTTTAATTTATTGTAGATAATAGATAGACGCTCGACAACTAAGGTCATTAGCGTCGAAGTCCATTAAATTAAATAAAACGACATCACAAAAGGACTTGACAATGACCGTGCGTGTAGCAATGCTGTTGTTTACATGGCGTTGCTATGGTTCCTCTATTACAAGTCCCCAGTTCCCGGTTTTCTAGTCCGAGAGCTGGTAAAAGTGTCAATTGGATTTTCAATTTATTACTAAAAAAAATAATAATGAATTGAAAATATATACATATTTTCAATTCATTATTATTAGGCCCAAATAACCTTAGCTGTTGGTGGTCTTTAAAACACACATGACATCACAAAACATTCATGATCGGAGGTGGGATTCGAATCCACTACAGTTTGATCCAAAGGCCAGCACGCTAACCATTACGCCAAGCTGTCCTCAATTTGCCTAATGTTTTGTTAAACTGTATCTTGCCAAGTAAGAAGGACTTATATCGGAAACTTGAATTTTAATTTAGGGCAGGGGTTCTCCAACTTTTTTGATCATGACCTTAATTTAAAATTGCAAAAGCCTTTGCGACCCTTAAAAATTTTTTCCCCACAATGTACACAATAGTCTATAAAAAAGATTTTTCAGTAAAAAAATGCAGCAATTCAAATTTAAGTCGCTTATTCAAGAATTTAAGTATAAAAAAGTACCGCAAAAGTAATATAGAAATTACCCCAGAGATCCCCCTCCCGCCCCTTCACTCCGTTTTTAATTGATTTCGTGTTCTTATTTAGATTTTTTTTTCTATTATTCGAATTTAATGGTATAATCACGAGAGTTATAAATTCTATAATCACGGAAACAGGCCGTGACCCTAAAAAATCAGCCCGCGACCCCACTTGGGCTCGTGACCCCAACTTTGGGAACCCCTGATTTAGGGGAACCCAGGACATCGTACTTGAAATTAAATAAAACAACGAAATTAAAATAATTTAAAAACATACCTCTAATACCAACTCCCAAGGCCTGCGATGTATTTTTCCAGTGTAGACATCAAATGTTTCAATAGGTTCTATAAGCGGTTCCCACAGCGCAAGTTTACTATTGTAGTATCCCATTTGCAAGGTCAGAGTGGCATCAATGTACATCTATAAAATGACAGACACAAATAAGAAGATAGATGCAAACACAATGGTTCATGGACTAAAGAATGTAGGGACGGAGCACAATATTCGAGGGGTGAAGCTCTATCGGTCCCTACTTTTGTTCAATTTGGTTAAACGTGTGGTTATTAATCACTGTCTAGTGCACTTGCTGTGTTGTGAAACGTCACGTAATGATTGAAAAGCGGTGGTACAACTCAACCAATAAAACCTAGGCACCGAATTCCTCCCCCACGTTGCTTCACTCCCCTCATCCACGCACTGCATTTATACTCCGTCTCTTTATTCCTTAGTCCGTGCAATAGTTACCTTTGAACTCCAATTATGAACTGATGCTTGCAGACCAGTTTCTATCAATATCATAGGTAGTGTTTTATTACCGACACCAGCTTCCATCGTAATAATGATGGATGGTGCAGAAAGAACACATAGTTCATTTAACGGTGTTTTCGTTTGAGATACTGCGGAAAACACATTTAAAGCGTCCTCTGCCGCTTCTGTAAATCAAAAAGACAAAATTTAAATAAACAATCGAAAAGCTAACCTAATGCTGTGTTCCTTGGTCTCTTTCATCAAAATAATAGAAGGCGCACGCGCAGTCTAAACATAGACTACGCGTGCGCGCCCATCATTTTGATGGAAGTCTTCAAAAAGAAGAGATTAGCTAATAAGAGGATGTACATAATCTCTTCGCCATTTTTCTTCAAAGAGATCTGTCTCTCTCTTCGATGCAAATAGGACCAATCATAAGTCTTGAAAATTAATGGCGGACCAATCATAGTTTGCTATCTTGTATTTCTTCCCTTATTAAAAAGTCTCAAACCAAATGATAATGTAATTTACCAGTTCGTAAAAACCAGAATTTGGTATCATCAAACTTGTCAGCATTCCAAAGATTGCTGTGATCCTCTTCGACCACTGTTTTATCAGTCTCTTCTGTTTCAGATGCGTACATTGTTTCATTAACACGACTCAACAAATCGAGAGTAGCTATAAACAAAAGATAACAATTAAAAATAGCGCAAACAAAAACAAAAATGATTACAGGCAATTCCTGGCATTAGGAATTAATTCGTTCCTAATTATGACCTATGTTTTCGAGCGTCCATAATTTAAAATATCTGTTTCTATCCTAGGGCGCGCTCATAAAATACAGATTTACTGTGAGATATTTCCGCCTGCCTAAACAAACGCATAAACAGTAGGTAGTTTACGCGCGTGGTTTGAAATGCAGTATTTATGAAAGTTTGGCATTTATTACAACCAATGTTCTTTTAGATTTTGTTGATACTTGAAAAAAAAGGAACTTATAATACGGGGACTGTCTGTATTTAATTCGGCACTCTGAACAGTTCAATCAAATCATAATTTGTATCAAAATCTGCTTTTCAAATATCTCATACATGAAATATTTCAAATAGATTATGTTGTAAGTAAGGCGAGAAGAACTTTAGGATTTGTACTCAGGCAAAGCCAGGATTTTACATCTGCTGACACTATCATCTATCTTTATAATACGTTAGTTAAACCGACTCTGATGTATGCCTCTTCGGTTTGGTCACCACATTATGACATACATATACGTAGGTTGGAAAGAGTACAGCATAAATTTTTGGCTTTTGTGGCATACAAACTTGGTATACAAAATCCAACTCTGAATCATAATTATGAAGAAATAGCGACCTTATGTAAAATCAGTTCATTGAAATCAAATAGGCAATACATGGACGTGTGTGTTTTTATATGGCATAATTAAAGATCGGATGAATTGTCCTGAATTAAAAGTGAAATTTAAGTATCTGGAAAGAAATTACCAACTAAAACCGCGAGGCTTGTTTCAAGTATCTCATCACGATACGTCATATGGACAAAATTCTCCGGTGACAAGAATGTCAATTTTAGGGAATAACCTGGACCCGAATATCTTTACAACTTCGATTGCCATATTTAAAAGATATGCTAAAAATGTGTACCTTAAGGACTTTGCTTAGGTTAATTTATACAAAAATATCAGAACATGAACTAAGGATTATAGGACATTTTCATTTAATGAGTATTAAAATGTATAACAATTACTATTTATCACCATTTGTAAAATGTATAATAATGGGTTTATGCCTGTTGATTCTCTAAATAATAATAATAATACAATAAACAATACCTACCCGGAGAAACGCATAATCGTATATCGCTAACGGTAAGATCAAGATGCAGGCCCTGGTTAAGTTCTCCCTGAGGTGTTGATCCGGCCAAACTGATACACAAAGGCCTGAGCACGGTGTACATTGTGCTGTTTCTTTTTAGTGGATTATAACAACACGTGAAGAATGTCAAATCTTTTATTGTGCCGTTGATTACTTGGTGTGCGCCGATCAACCGCACTTTTACTATTATTTCATTCTGAACGATAAAATAAAAATAACATTTACATAAACAAACAAAGGCTGTATAATACACACCAATAAAGTAAGTCTGACTTTAGGTATGTCGGGGTGTGTCAGTCAATATACAAACTGAACTTCTATTAATAGACATGATATTTTGTAGGTTATGTTTCCATGCAGGAATGTTTAACAGCGTTTTTCATTTGTAAGCACTCAGTGCGCACTGAAACTCGCCGAATGCTGGCCGCGCCCGCACTAATTTAGAAGTCAGCGACATTATTCCCTTATTATAATATAGTCATAGTAGTTTATTTACTTCGACTTCTAATTGATGTAAGGTAGCCGTAGGAAAAGTGATTGTAAAATAATGAGAAAAATTATTTTGGCTTATTTTTAGAGGCACTCTTTGTTATTTTTATCCCACTATTTAATTTAATTCCAAATAATGTGTATTCTACCTAATCCTAAACAATATTGAAAAAATCATTCCAATCAGTTCAGTAGTTCTACGAAAATCGCGGTTATACATATTATAATATGCATAACTATACATACGTAATAATTGTATAGAATTGATATAAAAATAAATATGGTTATTTTGACATTGACTCTACAACTTGATGAGGAAGGACTGACGGAAAAATTATTGAAATTCACTATTTTAGAGACATTCCGCCTTTCATCAAGATATAAATAGTCATCGTCAACGCTACTTGATGATGAAAATAACGTTTCTAGCAACTGAGGGTAAGTTCGGTTTTACGCTCAGATTGATCGGAGTGCTCTAACACGTTCGAATTTAACATTTATATGCTCTGAAAGATCTCTATCCTGCGTTCAGTTTTAAGATCTGGAGCAGATCGAGCGCGCTCGATTTGCTCCGAGGAAAGCGAGCGAGCAAGCAGATTTAACCAACTTCAGAGCATTCATTTTAAAAATGAGCGGAAACCCTTGTTGTGAGAATGGATAAAATTCGAAGTTTATTTATATGAGGTAATTTTTCAATAGGTAAAAATACACGAATAATATTTATTCAAAGAATAGTAATAACCAATAAGTCTATATCACACAGAATGATTAAATAAAATATTTATTATATCTATGGGTCGAAAAAATCAACAACCGGTAGTACTATTAATTTTAAAATAAAGGAATAAAAACGAAAAAAATTGTGAATCATGATTTATTATTATAACAATGTTGAATTAAATTAAAATGAGGAGCAATAAAGAATGTATTTCGGCTTTAGTAATAAGAATTTAACCTGCTGGGGCCATTTTATTCTGACGTTTTGAAAAATCTGCTAGATTACGTTCGGAATTGTTTAGATGGCTCGATTTGCTCGCTTGTCACGTGACCAAAAATCTGTTCGCTCGGCTCGATCAATCGAGCGTAAAACCGAACTTACCCTGAATTACTTTCAGATCTGTCAAATTACTGTCAGATCTGACATATTGTCCCGCGCCGCCATATTGAACTAAATTGGCACCGTCTTTCGTGGACGCACCGGATTTCTTGCACTTTAGTGCGAAAACTCGACACTCGATTTATCAATGAAACATGACGCACGATCGCAGTGCGCACTGATTCGCCCAATGAAACACGTTGTTCGCATTGAGTGCGCACTAGTTTTACCAATGAAAAACGCTATAAAACAGTAGTTATAATGCGCAAGCGCGTGACCATTCTTCGCGTCAAAATAGGCGGTTTAAAATGTACAATTCTTGTTTGCATTAAGAGGAATGATATAAGAACGAAGTAATTGATTTATGTATGAGGAATAATGTGCACTAGTCAAAATTATCAAATTTTGATATGCGAGACGACCCTAAACTGAATTTACAAAACAGACATATTCTTTCACAGATTTTTTAGAATGAACTAAACAAAATCTCATTGAACAATTACTTACTTGCATTATAAGAGCTTGTGTGTCGATACTGTCCATGGATTCAACTAGCACAATATCGGGCTTCTCAATACGCAACTGTAGAGTCATCGATGAAATTGGGGGCGGAGAAGAATCATCAGGAGGTTGCTGTATTACAGGAGTTGATTTATTTGAAGCCGATTCTAATTTTTTATTGACTGTTTGATGTTCAGAAGGTGGTGGAACAGCAGACGAAAAAAAATTAGCCAGCTTCATCATATAATCCATCGAAAGTATTATGTTAAAACTATATACTCGAACATCGACTGAAAATAAATTTTTGTTATCAAAAAAATGTAAAAAAAAAAATACTACTTTGCATATCCAACCATAGATGGCAGTGCCAATCAAACGCGTTGTGTATTTTGCTGAATCTTTTGCTCACTCTTTCATATCGTACGGTGTACACAATCCTGTTCGCAATTCGCATAAATAATCTTTATTAACAACATAAATATGTAATATGTATATTGTCGCCATATTGTGCTCTATCTCTTTCTTTCTAAATCTATCTCTATCATATCGCTTTTGCGTTTCATCGCTTCACGATTCTACGAACTTACTCTAGCTATAGAAGTTTTACTTCAAAAAAGAAATCAAAAGACTACAAAAAATATACATACAGTAGTCAAAAGTAAAACAGACAAATAAAAATGTTGAGAATCACTGCTCTACTTTATTATTGTATAACTAACATTGGGTGTGTTCTTTTTTAAAGATTTCCATTAAAATGATGGGAGCGCGCACGCGCACAGTCTATTGGTAGACTGCGTGTGCGACTGTGCGCAAGCGCACGCCCGTCATTTTAATGGAAATCTTCAAAAAGAAGAAACCAACAAACACACCCATTGCAAAAACAAATTCAATTTATTTACCAAACATGTCGTTGCCTTGTTTTTTAAAAGTAACATCAATCATACTTTTAACATTTTCATTTACAATGGTCACATCGCTGTTTCGTTCTTCTTCTAAGTTGGTACTTCGTTCCAATAAACGTGTCAGTTTGCCTTCCCGGCCAGGTCTCGAATCATCCAAAAGACAATCGAGTAGCAGCAGCGACATATAAATCATTCCGTCAGCTAACATTCGACCTTTGACCGACAACACATTCAAACTGAACTGCGCTAATCCATATTTGGCAATATGTGACTCACTATCATGGGACAACTAAATGGAAAAAAAACTTACTTTAAGTTTCTGCACACACTAATACAAAGTCTCGACGACACGCGACAGCGCAACTATTGAAACGCATTAGTTTACATGAAGATCAAGCACGATGTCGCTATGTGTCATGCGGTAAACGCACTGATGTAAGTATACACTAGATTGGCTCTCCGAGCGCGTACCGCTTAAAAACCATGATGGCCTGGGCAAATTGTCGATAAAGCAGGGATTGTCAATGTCAGTATTGAAAACGCACACATAAAATTGTGTAAATGTATTTATCGAATTAAAATACATGTTCATTTAATAAGTTTATGAAATCAATACATAAACAAGCCGTGAGGTGGGTCGTTTATTAGGACTAAAGTGCGACCCTTGAGGTCCACACGACGAACTTCCCAGTTTCATAAATATTTAATAATAATAATTAAATTAGATTACACAGAAAAGTAATCATTTTAATCATTAAAACATAATTATTATTTATTTTTAACAATAATTAAAAAAAAAAAAAACGGCTGAACCGATTTTTATAAAATTTATGTCGGATCAAAATGATGTTAACACACCTAGATTGACACCCTTACAAAGTCGATATATTTTTTTATTCGCGAGATATTGTGTAAAATCTACTTTTTTGGAGTGTTTTTGGTTAAGAAAAAAGAACGGCTGAAACGATTTTGAAAAAATTTCTTTCAGATAATATTTACGTTAATACGCGTCGATTGGCACCCTAACGTAGTCGATATCATTTTTCATTCTCGAGATTTCGTCTTAGAAAGAAATGGACATGTACGTACGTGTCTATACGTGTGTGTGTATGTACTACGTACACACACACACACACACACAGACATCTTTTAAAAATAGTGTAGTGACCTTGAAACATAAAAATTTGTTAAAAATTTTGATTTCGATATTCGGACCCATTACAATAACTTCCAATGGAAAGTTAATAATGCATTACAGTAGAGTCTCGATATAGTGAACTAATTAATGCGCGGCTGTTACTCCACCGAGGTTTCACTATTTGGAGTTTAAGATAAAAATAAATACAACGGTGAAACTTACAGTGTCTTTATTATAACATTCAACAATAAACTTTTACACTCTGAACTTTGAAATACACAAATTAGTCAGTGGGAAGAAAAAAAATCGGTTAATTTAGTTTGTTTTGTTGGTCAGTTGATGTGTGTATGCATTCATTAAATCAAGGCCAATTTGTTCACTCTATCAATAAAGTATGGAACTTCCAAATGAAAAGTTCTACTGGTTTCAGAACTCCATTTGACTTCACAATAAGCGCACGCGCGAAACATTTTTATACGTAAAATGCACTGCACACTTCTCGCGAAATAATTTTTATTATTTTGGGCAACTCAATTATAGAAGATGCATTGTTTTGCCTCGAAAAACCTTGCGCGTGACACGTACTTCAACGATCAATAATTATCAATACCTGTAGTGTTTACAAACGTTTACCTCGCCGACATTGTATATTCCTACATTGTCGATACTCTAACCAGTTTGCCCCGGCCAAGATGATGGTACTATCCAGTGTACCAGTGGGTTAACAATATTTTAAGAGACAATCATGGCTATCGAAAATATGTAGGTTTCTTATGAAAACAAAGCACGGTGTCGCTGTGTCGCGCAACTAACTGTTCACAATCAAAGGAATTTTGTGGGATGAGACAGCTATTATTCTACAAACTGACAGACACACGAGTCTTATTTTAAGTGTGTACTAGAAAAAAATCATACTAAAAATAAAATAGAATACCACATTATTCATCAGTTCTTTCAAATATTTGGTTACAGGTTTTTGAAAAAATTGCTGCAATTTTACCATATCCATAGAAAGAAAAAACGGAAAACATTATTTAAGATAATTTAAACATTGGTCAGAGTTATGACATAGATATGAGTTATAATTTAAAATTTTCTCATGTTAACCAAATTTATTGTACTATTTTTTTATGGGTTCAACACTGGATATTTAATTTCCTGAGCGTGGACATTTCTGGACATGACACATTGAACATTTTTTATTTTAACATAACCTATGGGCACTGAAGTAAAAGTAATAGAATAGAATACTTCATTTGTTAAAAACCACAATGTGGATAACTTCGTCATAACCGTACACAGTATACAACTGCTTATTAAAGTTGCAGCCAGGTTTGACGTCATAGGGCCGAGTAAACATGGCAACCAAACACGGGATGAATTGGGAATATAAATTATATTATTTTCCTCTTTTTTTTTGTGGCTTTTTTGAAGGAGGTTCTGTTTTTTTAAAATTTAGAAATTTATTAACCAGAATACAGAAAGTATATAACATAATGTATGTAATCCTGCAGAGGTAAATAAATTACCTGTTTGCAGGTCCGGAAAAACCAACACACTAAATTACAAAAATTTACAAATTTTACAAAAAAAAGTGTATCATTCAGTTTCTATGTTTACTAGAGTTCTTATATTTAACAGTTAGTTCTAATAGTCCAGTCACGAGAGGAAGTCTACCTTGCGTTTTGAGCAGCAAATGATTTTATTTTTTTGTGTCCTCAAGTATGTTTAGGAGATGTCAAATCCAAGTTTACGACCTCTAAAATAGGGCGGGGGAATTTTGGTGGGCTAAAAACCACGATTTTTTTGCACTTTTTTTCGGTTTCTTGCTTATAACATGGAAACGGCTAGTCCTAACGAAAAAATGGTCCTATTAAAAATTAAAGGGCACAAAATTTACTTCAAAATGCACTAGTCAAATATGTTTATGTTCCCATTTTTACCGACTCTACAGAACTTAGAAAATCGCTAACGTTTACCAAAATGAAAAAAAAGCATTTTTTCAAGCTTATAACTATTAAAAAACTCGAATAGCCTATAACCTTCCTTAATAAACGGGCTATCTAAGAAAAAAAAATTTTCAAATCGGCTCGGTAGTTCCTGAGATTAGCGCGTTCAAACAAAAAAAAATAAACTCTTTTTTTGTTTGAACGCGCTGATTTCAGGCACTACAAGTCCGATTTAAAAAAAATTTTTTTTGTTAGATAACCCGTTTATTAAGGAAGGTTATAGGCTATCCGAGTTTTTTTAAATTCAATCCCAAAGGGGGTAAAACGGGGGTGTAAGATTTTTTGTTATTTCAAAAAATCTTGGGGTTAAATTTAAATAAAACTCGTATATCCTATAATCTTCCTCAATGAACGGGCTATCTAACAAAAAAAAATTTTTTTAATGGGAGTTGTAGTTCTTAAGATTAGCGCGTTCAAACAAAAAAAGAATTTATTTTTTTTTGTTTGAACGCGTTAATCTCAGGAACTACCAGTCCGATTTGAAAATTTTTTTTTTGTTAGATAGCCCGTTTATTATGGAAGGTTATAGGTTATTCGATTTTTTTTTTAATTCAATCCCAAAGGGGGTAAAACGTGGGTGTAGGATTTCTTGTTATTACAATAAATCCTACACTCCCGTTTTCACCCTTTGGGATTGAATTTTTAAAAAACTCGTATAGGGTCTCAATGAGTACTACTTTGCTTCTTCTACAGACTAGTTCCTGAGATTAGCGCCTTCAAACAAAAAAAGAGTTTATTTTTTTTTTGTTTCTCTAAGTTCTGTAGAGTCGGTAAAAATCGGAACAAAAACATATTTAACTAGTGGATTTTGAAGAAAATTTTGTGCCCTTTAATTTTGAACAGGACCATTTTCTCGATAGGACCAGCCGTTTTTATGTTATAAGCAAAAAACCGAAAAAAGAACAAAAAAATCATGATTTTTAGCCCACCAAAACTCCCCCACCCTGTTTTAGAGGTCGCAAACTTGGATTTGACATCTCCTAAACATGCTTGAGGACACAAAAAAATAAAATCATTTGCTGCACAAAACGCAAGGTGGACCTACCTTTTTAAGCTCTCGTGACTGGACTACAATGCATTTTTTTAAATTATTCTTATTGAAGTTTTTATTAAGGTCCATTATTTTTAAGTTATTCGGTAGCCTGTTATATAACTAATCTTTATTAAACTATTTTTATCGCTAACAGTTTTTGATATGTTGGGTAAAGCAATTCCTAGATTAATAATAAGCAATTAACTTGTATCTAGTTGTACTGTTTGACTCGAAATATTTATGTTTGAGGTAGGTGTAGTGATAACTTAAGCATTCAAAAGTAAATAACTGTTTTAGGTTAAAGGGGTTTTCTAGCCAGATTTTTTTCTTATACACAATCTTTAGTATTCTGTTTTCTATTTATTTTTTACTTTTTAGTGTCATTACAATAAGTAGTTTGCACATTATTATCCGACTTTGCTTTGTCAAAACTGGCATTTACCTTAACGGTGAAACACTCCGTTACTCACTTTTTATTAAAATCAGTCGAACTACCGAGCCGATTTAAGAAAAATTTATATAAGAACCATCCTTAAGGTATGCTCTATAGTCTATTAAATAAAAAAAGAATCATAAAAATCGATCGTGTAGTTTCTGAAAAAATCGCGCACATACATAAATGTATACATATTAGGGAAAAACAGAACCTTCCTTTTTTTGAACTCGGTTAAAAAGAATTCGTAAGCTCAGGAACTTCTAAAGCGATAACTGTCATTATTATTACTTATAGTTCTATTTGTAAAATGTATAAAAATACTTACATCTTCAGTACCACCTGTATACAAATCAATTACAAGACTATCCATTGTGAAAGAAAACTTGACAGTCGTGCGCACAACTCCCATCTTTGGAGGCTCTTTCTTATCATCTTCCGGAGTTTGACTTGCTGTTACCGAATTTTTTTGAGAAACTGGTAAAGTGTTGGGACGGCTTGAAATAGTGCTTGATGATGCAGGTATAGCTTCGAGTTGCCGCCTTTCCGGCGGATGGTTTTTTACAGCACCTTCGGACATGTTTTCGGATAACACTTTCATTACCATTTTATAATCTTCTGTAGTCAAAACCAGCTACAAATAAAAAAAAACTCATTATCGCAATGAATTATTAGAAAAAAAAATAGGGCTCCAAATTTCACTGTCCCACTTCTCGACGCATTCCACTAACATGGCGATTTATATCCGTGGTATTGGTCGGCGATTGTTCTGTTTTTTCGAGTTTTCTACGCTCAACAACTGCATCTTGAGAAGAGCATCACGTGCCAAGTTAATACATCTAGTTTTATTGTAAGTATAATATTATAAGATTTTTACATGCATTCATAAGTGACAAAAAGTTAACAATTTTCGTTTTGAGGCTGGGGTCTGGCACCTAAGTGGCTAATGTACGAGCTTCCACTGTAATTACAACTAGCGTTTTGGGATTCGACATCGACGCGTATGACATCTGGTAACAGAAAATGGAAGTATAACAGAATGTGTTTGCGACGATTCTATGTTAAATGAAATTTTGCATAATTATTCGAAACATATGTATTTCACATTACAAAAACTTTGAGGACGTTATTTCCATTTTACACCAAGTTTTTCTCCGAATTTTCTTATACGCTCGTGTCGTATAAGATAATAAACGTTTGTCGTTATTCAAATAATTATTCGATCCTAAATGAATTTTGTATGCTTATTTGAGACGTATTGATCTAACGATTCTGAAAATTTTAGTCCTCTAAGCTCGTTTTCGGAAAATTTCGAGATTTAAAGAAAAATTCCTTTTCTTGACAATGTATTCGTAATCAGCAATCCTGTAAAAAATTTTAATTTGGGGTTCAAAAAATTATCTGCCCCATCACTTACCTTTCTAATTTTAAATAATTGGATATAACAAACATTAAAAAAAATTCATCAAAATCGGATGTTTTGGTGGGTTTTTCTGCTTTATTGACTGGACAAGGAAAACTGCTCTAGAAATGAAAATAATGAGCTTAGAGGGCTAAAACTTTCAGAATCGTTAGGTCAATATGTCTCAAATAAGCATGCAAAATTTAGTAAAGATCTAATAATTATTTGTAAAACGGCAAATATATGCGACAAGAGCGTGTAAGAATATTCGGAGGAAAATTTGTTGTAAAAAGAAAATTTTGAGTCCGCGGGCTGGAATGTTTCTGAATATTACATTTTTTTTTTAATGTCATCAAAATCGGATCTGTTATGGTGGGTTTAGAAGTTTTAATGATTTTTCCGCTTCATTGAGTGAACTATTATTCCAAAAAACGTTTCTTGATTGAATTATTTTGTTCCTATATTAATCATTTAATAAATATATTATGTCAAAACTTGTAAAAATGACACTTATTCTGTTTAACTGCAACATTTCCTATTATAAATAATTTTCAAACAATTTTAACAAACATGGATACCTTAATTGTTTTCAGTCTGCCAGACAAGTCAATATCTGGAAAACTATCACACCATGAACTCGACAAGTTTCTTTTAACAATGAAAGTCAACGAAACCGGTTGCAACAAAATGCATTCCCGTAATATTTCATAACTTTCAGAGAACTTAATTCGTGACAGTTTCATATCATCCAACTGCATTTTTAGTCGATCGATGATGCCGATTTCGCCTTGATCACTTGTTACATCAAGAGGAAGCAGTGTATTGGTCAATTGCAAATGTCCAAGGTCAACAAATACACCGTAAAGAGATTTGGAGTTGACAGGCATGATTATGTCTGGCGCTCGAAAATCAATGTTCATTTTTATTCGTGTAGCGTTCTTATACGCGTTCTGAACATTGACTTTAGCTGATTCTGCTGCCGCAGCTGAAGCGTCGATAATCGCTTGCTGTGCAGCTTGGAACTTATTTAAAAATTCCTTAAAAATAAAAAAAAAAAATGTTCAAGTTCAATTAGTTTAGTTTAGTTTAAATAAAAACTATATTATAGCGAATTCAATTTTCTGTTGGTATAAAAACAAGATGGCTAGTATATATTAGCTTTGTCCCAACCTCTCTGAAGACCGTAATATTACTGTGTAAATAAAACACGTTCCAACCAAGGTATGAACGGTTGCGAACAATTCTTTAAGCGTTCCAACTGAATTTATGATCGTTTGTGAACCGTTTCTAAACGATCATTTCGGTACATGGCCTAGACACAGTGGCGGACTAGGGGGGGGGGGGGCTCGCCTCTGGTCCTGGGGGGCCTCCAAATCTCAAGAAATCCTTCTCTTAATCAAATCCCAACCAGGCCAAAATATATTCAGTAAGTAAGAGGCAGTTTGGAGTTGGAGGCCCCGTACGCATCTCGATCAAATATAGGTGCTATAAAATATATTAAAATTTATAAGCTTTTTTCAAAAGACATAGTCCTACAGTAGACCAGAGCTGAATCCACCCGATTTTTTTCTATTAATTTTTATTATTTTGTGTCTAGATCATACAATCATTACATTAGTAATCTTACTCAGTGGCGGCTCGTTGGGTAGTGCCACAGTGCCATGGCACTACCCCCAATTTTTCAATTTTCTCTAAAAATATTTTTGCTAATATATGTATTTATTTTTATTAATATTTTTTTTTAATCAATCTATTAAATTATTGATTGTCCGGACAGCAGAGTTTAGCCTAAATCGCACAAATTTCCTAAAACATTCACCACGCGATCAGCAACACTTATCCTGTGCCATTTAATAATAGGCACAAGTGAAACAATGCATACCTTACGGTCCTTATATGAGAGCAATATTAACATAATAATTAATTCTGTAAAAATAATTTTCGCATTCGCAATATGGCCTTTTTTTCTCTCACATTCATTACAAGCACATTCGTTACAAGCAAGTCTTATATATACTAACATAAGGATAGTAATTACAAAAAAAAAAGAAATACTTACGAGTTGTGAAGAAATAAACCAATTCAAAAACACAATTCTCAAGCAGCCCAATTGCACATTGACCGACATGTCTACAGTTTCAATATCCACAGTCGGTTTGTCACCTAAATTGTACATTACAACATTTGCATTGATGGCTTCATCACCAACCACAGAAATGATCTAAAATTCCAGAAATATTTTTTTTTAATCCTATAATTAAAAATGAAATATTATGAAAAGTTTTAATGCTCATTAGATGACAAAAACGCATCGAATGTTTTCCGCTGCATATAAAGATTTCCATAAAATTAATAAAACTAGAGAGTACCTCCATAACCAGTAGATACGGTTTCTAGAATGTATTGGTTACACTTTTGAAATAGATTCTGCCACATAAATTATAAATCTTTATAGATATATGGTTTGTATTTGTCAAATTAATTTGAGGTTATAACATTCCTGACACAATATGACGCATTTGTCAAATAGCTATATTAGAGATACTCAAACTAAACTACGCGTCAGTTTTTCCAGGCCAAAAATACAATTGTGCCACTAAATTGTAGGTGTGTTTGTTGGCCAGTTCTGAATGAACCATTTTCCTAATAGTAGTTCTTTCAATTATCCACGAGAGGCAGCACTTGTGGTAGCTACAAACATTATTTATTCCCCGTTAGTGTCGTGTCATTCTAGTGGTATAACTTAATTATTTAATTAATTTAATGATAATAATAATTTAATAATTAAGTTATACCACTAGAATACGACACTATGGGGAATAAATAATGTTTCTACCTACCACAAGTGCTGCTTCTTGTGGATAACTGAAAGAACTACTCTCAGGAAAATTGCTCATTGCTAAAGCGTGTATTGGCAATACAGAACTCTTTGGATACAGCTGCATATTTGTTGGTAAAATTTTCGAATTCTTCGGAATCCGAAAATTTTAGTTCAAACAGTCCAATACTGCTTGAACTTGGTTTTAGCAGTTCTATGCTCCTACAACTGCTGGAACCATGTTCAAAGAGTCTTAAAATTTGACTTACAAAGTTGTGTCCGAAGAGTTCTGTATTGCTAACACAAGCTTTAGCAGTTCAAAACTTGCCAACAAAACATTTATGTTGGCGAAATTTGTAACAACTTGGATGTCAGTTTTCAATATTTGATATTTAGTTGACGTTACCGCCACCGCGTAAACTTCGAAGCGGCCACACAGCACTACATAGCGCTAAAGCCTAGAACCGTTAAACATATCCAATGATATCAATATTTCTGCCACTTACATTTTTATGTATGGACAGAGGATTGGGATCATGTATCGAAACTTCCAGTAAAGTGGCTTTAATCTGCGTATATGATTTCTTCATTATCACGTCAGTCGTCATTCCGCCAAGCGACATTTTCATCAGAGATCTCACATTGTTAGCTATTTCGACATGAACAATTTGTAGCTCTGCGTTTAATTTAAACAATATTACTTCAGTTCTTGGCACCTTGCGTTTTCCTTTCTTAGCTTCTGTAAAAATTAATTAATATAATTATATAACGACCATCAACCTATAGTATGGACTGCTAGTCTGGTCTGCGCAAGCTAAACGGAGTAGAAAGTGACAGTGATTTCGATAAGAACGCCTTTGAGGAAATTCCGCCGGAGTAATTTTAGTCTAGAGTATTGTGACCTGATATACTGGGTGGTGAACGTAACTGCTGCACATAGGGATTTAACCCGTAAAATCAAGCTTTCGCGATTTCCTGCTTTTAGGAAAAATATCTTCAAATAATAGTTTTTAGAACATAAAATTCTGCATCTAAATCATTAAACAAATTTAATTTTGCATGCTTTGTAACGGCAGAAATTTGATATGAAAATGTCAAAATTACCTCAAAAACAGATAGCGATAGCCATGGAACTTGAACAAAGTGATTAGAAATTATTCTGACAGCTAAAACGTCATCATTTTGTTCGAGTTCCATGGCTATCGTTATCTGTTTTTGAGGTAATTTTGACATTTTCATATCAAATTTCTGCCGTTACAAAGCATGCAAAATTAATTTTGTTTAATGATTTAGATGCAGAATTTTATGTTCTATAACTTTTATTTGAAGATATTTCTTCTAAAATAATTAGGGAAGCAGGAAATCGCGAAAGTTTGATTTTACGGGTTAAATCCCAATGTGCAGCAGTTACATTCACCACCCTGTATACCTTTAATAATTTTGCGAAAGAACGAGTTAACTCGCGCTTACCAGTTCTGTCAAAAAACGCGTTTCAAATGCAGGGTTGCTTTCAAAAATGTCCTCGTGGAAGTAAAATTCCCTAAATGCACTCAAAAAGACCGGAAGCATTATCCATGGGAAGACCGGCGATTACCCAAATGTGTTCAGAAACCTAGGGAATTGTTCCTCGTGGAACTCTGAAATTACTTTGCTCGGAGAGTACGGTAAAACCATAAGAATTTCTTGACATGCGCAGAAGAATATTCATTCAAAAACCAAATTACAAATAGGAAGAGATTAATGTTTGTTACAAAGTTATTATATGATACTAAAAAAAAACGTATTTTCATTAATTCCAAATTTTGATGCTTTATATTTCTGTTTTTAATATTCATTAAAAATATGCATAGAATTATATAATTTTTTTAAGTAGAGCCATCTGAAATGACATAAAATATAGATATTAAAAGAAATAACGGCTATATCTTGATATAATAAGTGTGGATAACGGGAAGACAGCCAGAAATAAATACAAATTAGTTATTCATATTTTAATAAATCGACGTTTCGTGAAAATTTTTGTAGATCCTGAAGATGTGAAAAATTCTCACGAAACGTCAATTTATTAAAATATGAATAACTAATTATAAATCGACGTTTCGTGAAAATTTTTGTAGATCCTGAAGATGTGAAAAATTCTCACGAAACGTCAATTTATTAAAATATGAATAACTAATTTGTATTTATTTCTGGCTGTCTTCCCGTTATCCACACTTATTATAAAATATAGATTAAGAACTATTTTTACTTCTTTTTGGTATCGATTTTTCAATAATAAATCATGTCACTGCTATCATTTTTATATCTTCAAAAGAGTTAAATATAACTACTTTTGAACAGAAATTAATAAACAAACACTTGAAAAATTCTACACATTTATTCATCTCAACGATCGTTTCGGGTTTCTAGCCCATCATCAGGAGTTTAAACTAAAACTGTTTTAGTTTAAAATTCTGATGATGGGCTAGAAATCCGAAACAATCGTTGAGATGAATAAATGTGTAGAATTTTTCAAGTGTTTGTTAATTTTTATTCAATCATGTTCTACCAAGTGCCTAGCGATAATTCTATAGAATTTATATAACTACTTTTGATTATTATTAAATGAATTTCATCTTCACTAGTCTCCGAATCTTCATCAAAAATCACTTGAAATAAATCGCGTAATAAATTATTAAAAATAGTAACCGTTTGTGATGAGCCATTGTTAATTTGAAGGTTACGAATTAAATGTTAATATTTGTAAAAAGCCCGCAAATATAATTACCACGAGCGTTCAGAAAGTTTACTTTCCCTCGATTTCACTGGGTACATAAGCGGAATCACGTGTCGTTCCATGACGTTTTTCCACGGGGACATTTCTAAACGTAACCCAGGCCTACTAGTTAAATTATTAATTAAATATAGATAAAATCAATACTGATATACATAATATAAAACAGTAGGTTCTTCAGGTATTTTTTTTTTATACCTTGACGGGAGAAAGTGTTTCCAGAATCTTTATCTTGTACCCGCACCACTCGAGAACAACTTGGTCAATTTTGATGAAACTCAGTACACTATTAAACAGTACCTACCTAAACATTAAGTATAGGTTTTTAGGCGCGATCTTAGCGAAGCTAGAAGCGCCTATATACACTCGCTTTGTCTGTGAATCTGTGAATCTGTAACGGATTTTTTGTGTCAGTCGTACAGCCCAAACGGATTAACCGATTTTAAAAAACTTTTTTTTGTTCGATTCCTCTCGGGGTCTATTTGATCCTAACGTCGCCCGATTTTTGAATTTTGGCCCCAGAGGGGAGCAAATTAGAAAAAACGGTGTTTTTTGCTTATAGTTTGCTC
The DNA here is from genome assembly GCA_039654895.1 of Mongoloraphidia duomilia. Classification (NCBI taxonomy): domain Eukaryota; kingdom Metazoa; phylum Arthropoda; class Insecta; order Raphidioptera; family Raphidiidae; genus Mongoloraphidia; species Mongoloraphidia duomilia. The sequence continues at coordinate 26,937,457 of CM077520.1, read as the reverse complement.
AATTTAAGTCAGATCGATTCGAAACCTGTCTTAAACGAAAGAGCAGAAAATTTTAGATAGATTTCATGTATAATATTGTGTCAAAACAGTTTTTTTATACAGATTTATATGATTATTAAGCTAAATAAATGCGACTTTATCTTATAAATCGCGAACTTGTTTCGGTTGTCCTTGTCTGTTGCACAGTGTGATATGGATATTGGAAGATAGCGTATGCTCTGTCTTATATTGCATTATTTCAATATAGTTATTCAATTTTTTGACTGCTGATGTTTGAATTTAAGTTTAAAAACCCTGGCCTACTGAGTTAAAATGACGTGTAACTAATTATTGACGTCGATCGGATGGCGAGACCTAGGGATCGGACTAAAATTTCTCGACGTTCATACCTTCCCGAACAATTTGACATTCTCTGTCTGTATGTCCCTTTGTACGCTTATAACTCGAGAACCACTGATCCGATTTACATGATTTTTATTCAAGTAAATAACTTCTTATGCGACTGCGAGTTTTAAAATATTCTGGCATCACGCAAAAGCAACCGAACTGATTCTCAAATAAAAACGTATGTTCTGGCATCACGCAAAAATAAGTAGGTGATGCATTGTTTTTTAAATGGTGGTTTTATTTAGCTTGATCCCGTATATTTGTTACAAATCTTGCGACCGACTGAGTTGAAATTTTGCACACATGTGTAGCTCCGGTGACAAAACAATATTATGGTAACTAACTGACCGGCCCGGTTCGTCCGGGCGTAAATCGTACTTTTGAACTTTCACCCACTTCCTATGATCCGATTGAGTTGAAATTTTGCACACATGTGTAGCTCCGGTGACAATACAATATTATGGTAACTAGCTGACCGGCCCGGCTTTCGTCCGGGTGTAAATCGTACTTTTGAATTTTCACCCACTTCCCGTGATCCGATTGAGTTGAAATTTTGCACACATGTGTAGCTCCGGTGACAATACAATATTATGATAACTAGCTGACCGGTCCGGCTTTCGTCCGGGTGCAAATCGTACTTTTGAATTTTCACCCACTTCCTATGATCCGATTGAGTTGAAATTTTGCACACATGTGTGGCTCCGGTGACAATACAATTTATGGTAACTAGCTGACCGGCCCGGCTTTCGTCCGGGTGTAAATCGTACTTTTGAATTTTCACCCACTTCCCGTGATCCGATTGAGTTGAAATTTTGCACACATGTGTAGCTCCGGTGACAATACAATTTATGGTAACTAGCTGACCGGCCCGGCTTTCGTCCGGGTGTAAATCGTACTTTTGAATTTTCACCCACTTCCCGTGATCCGATTGAGTTGAAATTTTGCACACATGTGTAGCTCCGGTGACAATACAATATTATGATAACTAGCTGACCGGCCCGGCTTTCGTCCGGATGCAAATCGTACTTTTGAATTTCACAGGCAAAAGGTCTTACTCCGGTAACGTTTCAGTGGATCGGATAAATGTTATAAAATCAGACTAAGGAAATAAAGCACACTAAAAAATTAAAAATAAAATAGATAAAAAACATTTAAGTTAAACGGTTTTATAAATGTACTAAAAAGAAAAAAATAAAATTTAATTTAGGTTCATAAGTATAAAAGCGTGGGTCGTGACTGTAATAAATTATCATAGAGTGTACGACCCACGCTTTTATACTTATGAACCTAAATTAAATATTATTTTTTTCTTTTTAAAACATTTATAAAACCGTTTAACTTATAAGTTTTTTTACCTATTTTTATTTGAAGCTATGCTTCTTAACGCACGTTTCAGATGGGGACCTAAATAATAAAAAGTGAAACGTCACGTCACGAAGTAGTGTAACGTCACTTTTGTAAAAATTATCCGATCCTTTTGAAAATTAATATTTGAGAGTTTTATACGACACAAAAAAAAAATGGCGTCAGATTTCAAAATGGCGGCCATATGTACTTTTTTGTAAAAATTATCCGATTCTTTTGAAAATTAATATTTGAGAGTTTTATAGAACACAAAAAAATAAAATGACATCAGATTTTTCAAAATGGCGGCCATTTGAACTGTTTTGTAAAAATTATCCGATCCTTTTGAAAATTGATATTTGAGAGTTTCATAGGACACCAAAAAAATAAAATGATGTCAGATTTTTCAAAATGGCGGCCATATGTACTTTTTTGTAAAAATTATCCGATTCTTTTGAAAATTGATATTTGAGAGTTTCATAGGACACAAAAAAATTAAATGGTGCCAGATTTCAAAATGGCGGCCATATGTACTTTTTTGTAAGAATTATCAGATCCTTTTGAAAATTGATATTTGAGAGTTTCATAGGACACAAAAAAATAAAATAAAGTCAGATTTCAAAATGGCGGAAATATGTAGTAGGTACTCCTTTCTAAAAATTATACGATCCTTTTGAAAATTGATATTTGAGAGTTTCATAAGACACAAAAAAATAAAATGACGTCAGATTTCAAAATGGCGGCCGTATGTACATTTTTGTAAAAATTATCCGATCCTTTTCAAAATTGATATTTGAGGGTTTCATAGAACACAAAAAAATAAAATGACATCAGATTTAAAAATGGCGGCCAAATGTACTTTTTTGTAACAATTATCCGATTCTTTTGAAAATCGGTATTTGAGAGTTTCATAGGACACAAAAAAATAAAATGACATCAGATTTCAAAATGGCGGCCGTATGTACTTTTTTGTAAAAATTATCCGATCCTTTTGAAAATTGATATTGAGAGTCTCATAGGACACAAAAAAATAAAATGGCGTCAGATTTCAAAATGGCGGCCATATGTACTTTTTTGTAAAAATTATCCGATCCTTTTGAAAATTGATATTTGAGAGTTTCATAGGACACAAAAAAATAAAATGACGTCAGATTTCAAAATGGCGGAAATATATGTACTCCTTTCTAAAAATTATACGATCCTTTTGAAAATTGATATTTGAGAGTTTCAGACGCAAAAAAATAAAATGACGTCAGATTTCAAATTGGCGGCCGTATGTACATTTTTGTAAAAATTATCCGATCCTTTCGAAAATTGATATTTGAGAGTTTCATAGAACACAAAACAATAAAATGACGTCAGATTTAAAAATGGCGGCCATATGTATTTTTTTGTAAAAATTATCCGATTCTTTTGAAAATCGGTTTTTGAGAGTTTCATAGGACACAAAAAAATAAAATGACGTCAGATTTCAAAACGGCGGCAATATGTACTTTTTGTGTAAAAATTATCCGATCTTTTTGAAAATAGATATTGACGAGTTTTATTGAACGCAAAAAAATAAAATGAAGTCATATTTTAAAATGGCGACCATAGGTATATACTTCTTTGTAAAAATTATCCGATCCTTTTGAAAATTGATATTTGAGAGTTTAATAAGACACAAAAAAATAAAATGGCGTCAGATTTCAAAATGGCGGTCAAATAATAACTTTTTAATTGTATTGTTTATATCTTTGATAAATTCGGTTTTATATACAATGCGTAAGAAACATAGCTTCTGTCGGGTATCTTACGACACCTCATGACTTTTTTTATTTAGCAGGTTCCGAGTTTCGCTTAATAGTCAATCGTTGCTATGGAAAATTGTTTAAAAAATTCACTGCACTATTTTTCTATGTAATCCAATACATATTTTACATTAGGTCTTATGGCCATAGCCTACTACAAAATTGATCTTCTTAGTGTTATTTTCCCTATGTTCGGTAAAACCGTTTACACACAATACCTACATGAATATCGCGCCTTGTAATTCTTGAATTACTTGTATGCTCCAAAATTTTTTTTATCTGGCTTCGCTCAGCTTACAGTCAAAACCAACATTAATGCAAACGAAGCCAAAATAGTAGATTTATAAATGTATGAGTTATACTCACTAGGAGGTTTCAACGAACTTTTCGATGTCAATTCTACACCTTCGGCGATGGTTCCTAATTGTTTTTTTGCTACCGTTTCACCGGCATATGCAATCCGATCTTTTCCTTTCTGTTGAGTCGCAGTAGCTGATTCCAACTGAGACTGGAAATCACTTGTTACTTGTAACAATGTGCACAGACCTTCTTGATGTAGTAATATACCTGCACACATTTAAATTTCTGTATTAAAACGTAACCATGACTGGTTAATTAGTTGGGAACATAGATTGGGCGTTTTCATTTACTGACCGTGATACCGGCACAATATCAGCACAGCACCGACACCGACACGAAAAAATAAAATTACGTCAGATTTCAAAATGGCGGCCATATGTACTTTTGTAAAAATTATCCGATGGGTCAAATAATAACTTGTCAATTGTATTGTCTATAGTTTTGATAAATTCGGTTTTATATACAATGCGTAAAAAGCATAGCTTCTATCGGGTGTCCCATGACACCTCTTGACTTTTTTTATTCTTCATTACAATTACGAGGAAGAAGATAAGAACAAAAAAATTGTTTTACTTTATTTTTTTATGAATGAAGACTAATGTGCACTGTTCAAAATTATCAAATTAGAGTATGTAGGACGAGCCCATTATTTCCGTTCCTTACAATTTCAATTATTCACGTGAAATGTTTAAATTTTGTTTTACAAACCTAAATTAGTGAAAATCATGTTGACTTGCTGTTCGCACGAACCATATTGCGTATGGAATTTGGGTGACTTTCTGTCGACTTTAGTAAATGTCACTGTAAACAAATAACTATCTTCTCCAGCAGCTCTCGGGGTAGAAATAATATGTAGTTTATCGTGCTCTCGGTACTGATTCAAACCGATTCCTCCGAGACGAACAGTCACGTCCATGTTAAATGTTTGCTGCACCATTTCTAATTCCAATGACAACAAATCTAATTTCAAAATGCGCTTGGGTTCGATGTGAAGTGAACTGCTTTCACCTTTCGTCTTTATTAATGGAGCTTTTGTTATTGTAAGGTAGAATTCTGAAACAAGAATATAAGCATTTATAATATTCTATGCTAATATATAACGTAGTAACAAGATTTCTTTGCCGGTTTTACGGGAATTTTGAGTATTTTGTATAACACCAAAAAAGGAAAACGCGTTCTCAGAATTTTTGTCTGGCAGTTTGTATCAGCATCACACGAGAACGCTTACTCAGTCCAGCTTCGCCCGGGTGCAAACCGTTATTTTCGTTCTGTGCTCATCCCTATTTTACCGTAGGGCGTCGAATAATAATACATAGTCTATGTTACTATTTATTTGGCTTTTAAACAGCGAAAAAAAAAAAATTAAAATCGGTTTGTTCTCAAGTTTCAAAGTAGCATATATACAATCTTGACATATTAGCACAGACAACCAATCTCAAATCATAAGGCACTTTTTATTCGGTGATGGTTAATATAAGGTACCTATCAAAAGAGACATCAACGCAAATAAAGCCATAGATAAAGGTTAGTAACAGAGATAGCATAACAAATTAACAATACATAACATATATTCTAATCCAGGATGTAAGATAGATAGATAATTTATTTTGTCTCAACTATATACAAAGTTTGACAATCGTTATTTACACTTGAGAGAATATAAAATAAAGTCAATTTTAAAAAATAGAAATAATTAATATTTTGGCCTTTAGCATTCTATTTTGGTTTTAGTCTTTATAGTCATAGAGACTTTTTCTATGAGGATTTGTTAAATTTTTTTCTATAATGGTTTATAGGAAGATGTTTTATCATTAGGTAGGTGGTTGTAGAACCTCAAAGTCCAAAAATTTGGCACATTTTTAATTTATTGGTGTTACAGTAAGGAGTTCTATTGTCATTACATTGTATAGTGTTGTGATCATCATGCATACAGTCAACCAGTTATATTTATTTATATATTTTTGAAGTTATACTGCTTTTGGCGCGTTATGAAAAAATTACGAGAGTAAATTTTTACGATGCGAGCGCATCGCGTCACGAAAATTAACAGGATGAAGTTGCAGCATTAATGATTTCCCTAATTACCATATAAACAAATATAAATAAATTCACTCCAGTCCTTTTATTATTTTATATTTCAATAAATTATTTGCATGCAAATTAAAAATTAGTTCTTAATCACGCCAAGGAAATATAACTTCTAACGCGCGTACAAAGTACACGCATCCATTTTTTTGTCCATTATATGAAAAGAAATATTATGTATATGCAAAATTTCATTGAAATCCGTTCAGCCGTTTATGCTTGAAAGAAAGACAAAGTTTCACGTTTATTATAAAAGTATAGGGATGAACCAACCATACTTTAAATCTTGGAAATCCTAAAATATTTAAGTGCAAACAGTTCCGCTTTAATCACCTACATAATTAGAACTAAACTGAATATTATTATAAGTAAAACAATTACCTTTCATTTCAAATTTTACTTCCATATCGGTAGCTTGTACTAGATTTACAGGTTCTTCATGTTTGCCAAATTTCAGATCTGCTTTTTTATCGGTATCCAGATATTTATAAAGCGATAGAGCGCTCGCTGACAAGGACAGTCTATCAGCTTTTTCCTTGAATGTCACATATTTATGTTATGGGTTTCAAAATCTATATATTAATAGGCACCTAAACTACTGGACCGATTTTGACGATTAAGGTGTCATTTGATAAAATCCGAAGTACAGATGTGCAATAAGGTCTCAGAATTGCGCTAAGTGGATTTTAAGGTTTAAAAATCGGTTTTCGAAAAAACGTTTTTTAACGATACAAAATATATGATATAAGCATGCTTTGGAAAAACAATTTGAATTATGTGACAGTTACATAATAAATTTAGGTTATTAAAATAAACAGTAAATAACTTGAATTTAAATAGGTAATGTGTTTTAAAAAAAATTTTACTAATTAAATTTGCTTGATTTAGAGCAACGGTGGCAAATAAGAAATTAATATAGCAGACTTGGATTGGACAGGCGGCCATTCAGGCAAATGCCTGGTGGAGCCGCGAAGAGATAAAAAACGTAGTCAGTATTTTTTTTCTACTCATTACTGTTGTAAAAAACCCAGACAAGCGCGAGTTAGACTCGTGCGTCGAGGGTTTCGTACCATCAAGCACATAATTTGTCTTTGAATTTCGAAAACAATAGCTGTTGAACACATTTCTATAGTTTTCCCGTAAAGTAGGTAGACATATACTTCTAGGACTAGTTTTTTCGAAATTTTAGCTGTACTAGTTTTGGAAATAGAGCGGGAATCAGATTTCGAGATGCATTTTCAGAAAAAACTCAAAAACTACCTAACATAAAATTCTGAAAAAAAAGTTTTGAGATCCTAAGAAAAGCCACTTCAAATGATACCCCACAATCTACATGATCAAATACAAAGTTTGTTTTTTTTGAGTGTCAAACTATAGGCCCACAAAACTTACAAAAAAATACTTTTTTTTTGGATCTGACTACTGGAATATATTCGAGTTAGTAAGTTTTATAACTATACCAAATTTCAGCCCAGAGAAATTCGACTGTGACAGACATACAAACAGACGAGTGATTCCATAAGGGTTCCGTTTTTTTTTCCTTTTGTGGTACGGAACTCTAAAAAAATAGACTGAGGACGGTTCAAGAACTTGTCCAATGACAAAATGATTGTCAGTAAGGGCCCAATATAAACATACCAAAGCTCCGGGATCCACATCATCTTTCGGAAGAGGAATACTCAAAAACAGTTCGATAAGATGTAACAGCCTATCGTCAGTAATATTAATGCCTATACTGGGTAGTTGTCCATTTACTCTCAATTTGGGAATGCGAGGATCATCGGTAAAAAGACTTTTCTCCAAATTTATACACACATTTGTGGGATGTAACAAATGTTTATGAGTTATTTTTCCCATCTCTAATGTTTCTTTCCAATCTTCATCACTCATTGTTATGATAACCTAAAAAAGTTATAAGATAACATACTTAACATATTTATTTTAAACATAATATATAGTTGTGTGTCGGCAGTTCTGAACTGGTTTGGTGACACTACAGAACACCTTGGAGTTTGAACTGTTAGAACTGTGTGTTTGTTGGTAAATTCTCGGACTCTTCGGACTGTCTGAACTTGGTTCAAGCAGTTCCATGTCTAGAGCTAGTACTTTTAAGGATTGATTAACCTCTCCACAAGTAAACGTATATTTTAAATGATTATGAAAACAGCACAGTTACACTTGGGACTGATTTCAGTACTAAATCCGTTTGTTGAAAAACAGAATTCTAGCCATTCTGACTTGGTTCTAATTAGAGATGTGCCGAATAGTGGTATAACCGAATGCCGAATACTATTCGGTTTAACCTTTACCGAACCGGATATTCGGCCGAATTATTCGGTTTACCATTTCATTGTTTTGCCGCGTAAACAGGTTCTAACATGTACGCTACGTGTCGCTGCTGGCTAGTTGACAAGCAAGCCGTACCTCACCGCCCGCCACCCGCGCTATTACTTTGCTTCAAAATATCGCACGATTACGTTAAAAATACGAACAAAGGTGCTTCTTATTATTACAAAAATATTGAACCGAATATATTTAGCACCAAAACCGAATAATTCGGCCGAATACAAATAGTGAAAAAGATGCCGAATACGCCAAATACCAAACGAATATTCGGCGCATCTCTAGTTCTAATAGTACAATTCGAGTTATCTGAAGAGTTCTAGAACCGTTATAGGATTTGACCAACAAACACATCTTTTGTAAAATATTCAGTATGTTATATTTATTGAATCGTAATTATATATTATTTAAAAAAAAATTATTGGATAAGCAGCCAATTATATAATTAATATCAGATATATTGGAAAAAATCATTTTACCAACCATAGTCACAGTCAGGAATCTAACCTGAACCTTTCCACTTTCAGTGGCGGAATGAGCTTACAGTACTCAACCGTGACATGATTACTAAACTAACATTTCCCTTATATGCTTTGGAATCAATTGATTTCCACTACATGCGACTGTTTTTAAATTATAACTAGGTTGTAGATGTGAATCATCGTACTAGCGAGAGCTAATCATCAAAAAAAAATTTTTCAATTGCAAATCAGCCGTATAAATCTATTATTTATCTTATTTAAAGTAGCTAGTTTTAAATTTGTAACAAGGAATTGGCATAATTTTTAAAATGCAATTTTCCCCTGACTTTTTTCATTCTCGTAAAGTAGCAAGCTGTTGGTTTTTCTCAAATTTAAAACTTATTATTTTTACCTTGCAATGAGAAAAATACAGATTTTGATATTATTCTCTAATTTTCATGAAAAAAATTCATGACTTTCCCGGGTTTTTCAGGTCTGTGGCCACCCTGCATTTAAATCTGCGTTTCTATTGGATAGTAAAAAATCATACAAACTCCCTATTTTGACTTGCTAGATATTTACTCACCTGAATATCTGTAATTTCTAGCGCAAATTTTTCATAGCTTTGCGCGAGAATATTCTGTAAAATAACATCCTCAGTCTGTCCTGCTTGGTGCATTTTTCTCACATCTGTAAGTTCGCTATCTCGAGAAAGTGTAGTTACCGTCAATTGACCTAGATTAACAGCCAAAACTGATTCTTTCCTGAAAAATATCCAGAAACTTAAAACGCCATCTAAACTCCTAAAGAAAAAATGTTTTAAATTCTTTCCACAATTTTTGTCTATCAATATTTTTGTATCAGTCAAGAACAGCTTGAGCTTGATAGATTTAGATTAAACTTGGTACAATATCGATACCCAAACTGAAAGCATAGGGTAATTTTTATCCGGCTACGATCGTATTAGGATATAATTCCTATCAAAACCGACATTAACCAGTTGCGTAGCTACAGTAGGGCAAAGTGGGGCAGTGCCTCAGTGTCCCAAGCCGCCTTGGTCGACTCTAAAGTATCTTCCTTGAGAAATATAATTGTTCCAATACTTATCAAATATCAAATATATTTACAAGAAAAGGAATACATTGAGTACAACTCTCTGCCTATAGAGGTCACCTGTACATAGTCAAATTATTTTATTTATGGTTACATAGTAAGTTTAATTTTGAAAAAATTCAACATTTATATTGGTTAGTGCGCCAGTTTATTTTTTACCCTGGGGAAAACTGATAATTAAATAAATTTATTACAAGTTAGTACCTACACGTTACTTCAAAGGAATGCTTACCCAGTATAAATTCCACCATAAGGCACCAAAACATACGAAGCCAATATACTTATGTTAATATCTACATGCGCATGTTTGTCGAGGGCATACTCTAAACCTGCAGGCTTCAGTTCTTTAAAATTAGGAACATGTACATGTGCTGTACTTTGCAATCTGAAAGAATGAACTAATATTAAAAAGGGAGAAAATTGAGCGGCAAGTCTACAACTGCGTATTCATTTGCGAAGATTACGCGCAAATATATTTAAATGTTTACAGTATAAAAACGTGTACGCGCAAGGTCGGAACGCGCACGAAGATCCTGCGAATCGCATGCCTATAATTACTAAGATTTGTTATTGTAATTACTAATTTGTTATAACTTTCTTTTGATAGAAAGGCAAGCATTTTAATATCAGAGAAAAACAACAAAGTTTTGTACAAGTGGAAAAGCAATTTTCCATATGACTGGAAAGCGTGCAGCGGACTAGTACCCGCTTTTCTTTGTTGTCACAGGGTACACTTTCAGTCCTCCAAAAGGCATGCTGGGTGAAATCAGAGACAATCAATTACTGTCATCATCTCCCGGTTCATATCTGTGACATTAGGTGTGTTCATTGGTTTCTTCTTTTTGAAGATTTCCATTAAAATGATGGGAGACGCACGCGCACAGTCTAAAAATAGACTGCACATGCGCGCTTGTAATTTTAATGGAAATCTTATCACATTACTTAAGAAAGCAGATTCATAAAAGAAAATACAATGACTTACTGATTAAGTGCTTGCGCTTCCGGAGACTTGAAAACCTGAACGATGTCTATTATAGTTTGAGCATCGTAAACAATTTGCAGTGGATTTGCCTTTACATGAAGTCTTTGGGTACACAATTTATCAAGTGGATTAGTTTCAAAAAGAACGTCCAACAAATACAGGTCTTTGTTTGGCAGCCTTGAAGTCACAATTTGAGGAATTCGATGATTTTCTTGTTGTACACCGAACACCGTAAATTCATCGATTTTCATTGCAACTCTGTAAACAGTAAACGCTTTTATAAAGAAAGAATTGTGAATTATAGACGCTCGACAACAGAGGTCATTAGCGTCTGTCGAAACGCTTTTATAAAACTATTATTTGCAGAGGCAGCTCCTAAATTTGCGGGGCTCTGTGTACAAATTGCATGCGTGACCCTGTGCGAGATTCGTATGCGAGATCCTTTTAATTAAGCCTTTAAAAAGACACGAAAAAACTCTTATTATTGAAACATCTATAGTAAGGCTAGGTTCGTGAGACGATTAAACGAAAAAACGACATGATAGAGATAGATTGAGAAAGAATGAGATAGATCACAATCAACAACTGACGCACTATTTATGAACTACACAACGCGTTTGGTTGGAACTTTTAATTTTATTAAGGGGGATGTTACAGCCTCAATGTACCTCACGGAACCCTGCATATATTCTTGTAGTCGGCCTCGCATATTTACCCAGAAATAAAATAATCATATTTCAAGCATGTTATTCTTTAAAAATGCACTATTTAAATAAAATGATTTACTTTAATGCTTTAGCAGCAGGTCTTTGCTCCAAACGACAATTAACTCCCTCGAGATTTGTACTCAGAACACGAGTTATAACGTTACCATCATCGTTAACTACTTCAACTTCTAAAGCCCTTAAAACAAAAGCACAGCTAGTGGCTACAAACTCTTCAGGAAATTCTGTTGGTAGTAGATTTTCTTCATAATCAATAGCACGGTACAATTTTGATTTTTCTGCGGGCGTCATTGCATTCTCGAATTTTTTCACTAAAAAAAAAATTTAGGTCATCCTTATTCCTCTTAATTGCAAACAAGAATTAAAGAATTATGTATATATTTTAAACGCTGAGCCTAAACCGCCATATGTTGACATAGAAGAGAGTCACACTTCTTTATCTATAGAAAGAAATGTATATAAATTATCTTCCTGTGGTTCGCACAGATCTGTGGATGTTACAAGTAGATCTAGTCAGGCTGATAAATTATCTAGATCATTTTGGTAGCGGCACAATTATATGTTTAAAATTCCATTAAAAATACACGTTTGGAAATGTTTTTATTATAAAAAAAGATTCCGAAAAATTCTCAAAAAAATTGTTTTAATATTCTATTTGCAATTTAGATTCCAACCGAAAAAAAAAAAAAAATGTGTGGGGCAACCTCATCGTGCAGAGTTCTAGGACACCTTTTACATTCGAGGTGTCATGTAAGTAATATGCAATGTGAATGATGCACGCTGATGATACGTAAACGAAATTTTTACCACTAGATTCGTGGGTTTGACTTAACCTCACACTCTTTGCGCGTAGGAAGATAAGATAGTTAGTTATACGCCCGACAACTAACGTTCGTCGTCCAAGAGGAAGGTAAGAAACCATACGTACAAGACAAATTATTTTTTCCTTTTTAAAGGACTTCATTCTTTTTTTTTTTCAATTTTTAATGTTATTTTTATAATACTAACTGATTTCAGCGGCAGTGCCGAGGTCCTTATCTTCTTTACTGGGTTGCGAACCCCACCAGCCACCAAACCAAGATTTTTGTCGGCTCTGTTCTTCAGCAATTTTACCGAGACGTTCAACTTCCATTTCAATACGTTGACGGATTATTACTATATTGAATACGTTCAACCTGTCTTCACATTCATTGACTTTAAGTTGAATAGCAGCTGGTACCTAAACAAAATATTTCACATTGTTAAATATTAATATTACATTAAATCCTTCCTTTTTTCGTCTTTTTTTTTGTAAACACAGTTACACTCTATTTTACAGTTTGCGAATAATAAAATTAACGCGTCACTCGGTTTTTCTTCTATATTCTTGATGTTAAAGGAATAATTGGTTTGGAAGCACGTTAATCATCAGAGTCATGAACAATTAGTATGGTGAAGACCTAAAGAAAGATTTGCTGCCTGCATTTATTTATTGTAGATTATAGACGCGTCGACAACTTAGGTCATTAGCGTCTTAAATACATTAAATAACAACTCTCTTGAAATTAAATGACATCACAAAATATCCATGAGCGGAGGCGGGATTCGAACCCACGACAGTCTGATCCAAAGGCCACTGCGCTAACCGTATGACGGTATCAGTGGTAGTTTATTAAAACAATGTATTTATGAATTCATGCCACCTTTGCTGGCAATTATAAATTGCTCTTTTAATTCTGGAATTTTTCCCTGTTCTTTAAAAACTGCAAAAATTATACCATTGTTTAAAAAAGGAAGTAAGACGCAAATTGAAAATTATAGGCCGATTTCCCTTTTGAGCTGTTTTTCCAAATTGATTGAAAAAGTTATGGCAATCAGAATAATTAGTTTTTTTGATAAATTTAAGTTGCTCAATTCCAATCAATTTGGTTTCAGGAAAGGATTTTCAACAATATCGGCTATTATTAAATTTCTTGATGTTTTGTATGAAAACATTGATAGTGGTAGTTCTTGTTTAGGAATTTTCTTAGACTTAAGCAAGGCATTTGATCTTGTCAACCATTCGATTTTATTAAATAAATTAGATAAATATGGTATCAGAGGTATCACTTGGAGTTGGTTTGAATCTTACCTTGGTGGCAGATCACATTTTGTCCAATTAAAAGATATGCAGTCCGAGCATTTATACCTATCTAAAGGGGTTCCTCAGGGATCTGTTCTAGGTCCTTTATTATTTATTATATATGTAAATGATATACCACTTAATAACACGATAATGTTTGCCGATGACACATCTGTTTTTGTGAAATCTGATTTAATGTCTGATATTACCTCTATTGCTAATGAGGATTTATCTATTCTACACCAATGGTTTTCCAGTAATGAATTGTTCCTCAATAATAAAAAATCAGTTATGTTAAAATTTAATATTTCTAACAAAAATTCAGACCATAGTCTTTTAGTAAAAACCAATAGTTCGAGTATTACTCAAGTCACTAGTACAAAATTTCTTGGTGTGGATATAGACCAAAATTGTAGTTGGAAGGTTCATATTGATAATTTGTGCAATAAACTTGCTTCCACATGTTATATAATAAAACAGCTTCGGTCTACGGTTCATTTTAATATTTTAAAAAAATTTTATTTCGCATATTTCCATTCCCATATTTCTTACGGCATAATTGCTTGGGGGAATGCTTCTGAAGTATGCAGAGTTTTTAAACTTCAAAAAAGGGCTATTCGTGCTATGTTCGGTGTTAGCAGTAGAACAAGCTGTAAAGATCTTTTTAAAAAAATAGAAATTTTGACAGTACCTAGTTTGTATATTTTTCAATTACTTTTATATGCAAACAAAAATATCAAGGAATTCTCAACAGTGCAACAATTTCATAGTTATAACACAAGAAATGATTCTGTGTTATTTTTTCCAAGGCACAAATCAACTTTTTATGAAAAAAGTATTAAATACTCGGCCATAAGGGCATTTAACAAATTGCCAAGACATCTAAAGCAAATGAATTTTAAAGATTTTTTAACGAAAATGAAAAAAATACTTTTAGAAAAGGCCTACTATTCTTTTAATGACTTTTTAGATGATCTATTTTAATCTTATCTTGTTTTGTTACTTAATATTGTTATTATTGTTATTGTTATATTTTGTTATTGTAAAATTTGACATGTCCTATATCAGTTGTTGATCTACTGGATTAATAAATTATTATTAAATTATTATTATTATTACACCACACTGTCCTCTTGCTGCCTGTAATATTTCTATGACTCTGTGCGTGCGTTGAACCAAATGCCTTCACAGAACACCAAATGGTTCCCCCTTACAGATCTTTGGTGCTCTAGGAAGTCATTTTCCTCAACTCCCGCACAAAGTTGTAGATATATTATAGGCAGCAAATCTTTATCCAAGGCTTCGCCATACTCATTCATGATCATCTGATGATTTAAAGTTTACCCTAGTTTCATGAGAATACTGTTACGGATCACCCTGTATATAACCGGCAGGCAAGAGTTCTGAGGAACAGGGGTCCTCTTA
The DNA here is from genome assembly GCA_039654895.1 of Mongoloraphidia duomilia. Lineage (NCBI taxonomy): Eukaryota > Metazoa > Arthropoda > Insecta > Raphidioptera > Raphidiidae > Mongoloraphidia > Mongoloraphidia duomilia. The sequence goes on along the minus strand of CM077520.1, from coordinate 26,922,341 downwards.
CTGTAACAACTGGTACCTGCACGAAAGTTCTAGAGAAAGCGAGAACACACTAGGCTTATGCTAAGCAGCCTATATAAACAGCAGTACGAGTGAGTGAGGAATCAGTCAACAGTGAGTCACGCAGTCAAGTCAATGGAGAATACTGAGCGACAAATAGTGCGTCTGATATAAATACAGTGAATATAAATAGTTGAAACATAAATAACTAGAAATAAATAGTCCTGGTATATAGTTAATAATTACGAATTATTGTATATAGTTGTTTTGTTTTGCTTTGTAATTACTGTTTAGTTATTGTTTACTTGTGTTGATTGTTAGAATTGACTTTTCGTTGTTGCGTTCATTATCATTGTGTTTTTAATTATTGTAAATAAATATTTATTCCGCCAACTCAGAAAACAGTTTTGTAACAATACATTAAAACATGTTTCCTATTCAATTATCATCTTAGGCTAAGTTTACACGAGCAAGTAAAACTATCGCAAGTTACTGTCTGAGAGTACTGCGAGCCTTGTTACTTGCTTGTGTAAACAGTAGCAGAGAGCACGCTTGCTGCAAGTTTTGATATTTGCTGCAAGTAGTGACTTGCAGGTTTAAACGAATTGCTAGAGAGCTCTAGCAAGCCAGTATTAATTTCCAGCTTGTCTGGAAGTGTTCATAGGGTACGGTTTGGCTTTGGTTTCAAGTGACTTTATTTAAAGCACTGAGAAATCAAATCGGTAAGTCCAACTTACTTTAAGAAGATCTTTCTTGAAACTTCTGAGTCAAATAAATTTATAAAAATATAAAATATTGAATTCATTTTTAGGGTTCCGTACCAGAAAGGAAGCCTATTGTTGTGTCATCGATGTCTGTCCGTCTGTCTGTCACAGGCCTCTAACTAAAAATATATAGCAGAAAAACCGAGTGGTGTGTTAATTTTGACCAGGGGGTGTATTTACAATACCTTTTTGGTGGTAAGCTTAGTTTGATAAACTTCAGCATATTCACGACACAAATCTCGATGTCTGTGAATGTGATCCCAATTAAAATCGCGTCTTCTTCTTTTCACCTCCTCTTCGAGAATACACTTATAAGCAAACTGCCACCATTCGCGATAATGACCTTTATAGCTGTTTAAAAACGGGCGATATTTGCGATACGGTTTTCCGCGGATCATTCGATCCATCGAATCAGCTAGCATTGTTATATCTTGGTATTGGGATTTAGTAATACCTAAGCAAAAGAACACAAATAAACGAACGCCCTTCCTTATAAATTTTTTGATGTGAAACATCTTATGTCGGGCTGTGAACAGCCGCGTGAGGGGAAATATGCAACGAAATGTTTGGTCCGCTCCTTCGCTGCTGTTCTCCCCACCACTGCGGCACTCTCTCTCTCTCTTGGCTCAGGCGTGCACTGTAACACACGCGGTGTTACAGTGCAGTATATAGGATTACGTCAGCATAACAGTTAGTTGCTGCTTTTGAAAAAATATATACTACTACATAGAGAATACCACCGAGTTCAATAACGTTTTCTTTGATGTTTCACATCTGTCGGGGGTCCCAAGACCAACACCCTTTTTTTCAGTTAATGTGTTGCTAAATGTCCGGATATTTATTTAGTGAGAAATGTCTGGGCAAAATGTTCACGAAGTGACCAGATATTTAATAGACATTTACAAAATGATTTAAAAATCAATGTCTCAGATAACTTTTTTTTAAAAGAAATTGTAAACTAAATGTGGTTTTTTGCGTTTAGTATAATATTCCCTCCAATTTGCTTTGAGCCTTTCTTTGAGCACAAAAAAATTGCAGGTTATGTTTAGATACTGATGACCATATATGTAATACTCATATCGATTGCTTGCGCCCGTAAGCCTGGCAAGGTCATCGAGAGTCGCAGAGTGACAACAGCAAGGTGACTGGTTGTCGCTGATGCTGTTCGTCGACGAAATCCGATGCTCGTTGTGCGCAAGCGTTGCGAACATTCGATTCACATTGGTGTTCCATAGCAATTTCGGAACCACGTCATCTATTATCGACTCACTAACCTTGTTACTTATGCATAGATCAATCTAAGTATTACACACATTGCTCATGCGCAGGTAAGACTCGACGTCTGTGTGAGAGCGCACAGACAGTGGAGTATCAAGCAGAAATTGCTGTTTCTACAAGACCATCAACAGCTAAGGTCTATTTGGGCGCTAGCGACCACATTCGATCCATCGTTTCCAAATCATTATTTCGGTTTTTACACTAATAACATTGACAAGATCCAATTGACTCTTTTACCATCGTCTCGGCGCTAGAACCCGGCGAACTGCGGGGACTTGTACATAGAGGAACCATAGCAACGCCATGTAAACAACAGCATTGCTACACTCTCGGCTAAGTATATTCAAGCCCCAGACATATACTCGTATATGTCTGCACCGTAGGCTTTTCGTCCAACTCCAAACCCCGGCTAACAATATAGGAGTATTACATATATGCTGCTGACAAATTTTGAGAAAATTGGCATGTGTTTTCATTGGTGAGAACTAGTGCGCAGTGCGTACTCAATGCGGGCAGCGTATTTCAATGGGCGAATCAGTGCGCACTGTGATCGTGCGTCGTGTTTCATTGGTAAATCGTGTGCCGCATTTTTGCACTAAAGTGCAAGAAATCCGCACCGTCCACGAGAGACGGTGCGGGTCTAGTGCAATATGGCGGCGCGGGCATGCGGCAGACAGGCGCGAAAGCTGCGTCGCAGCACAAGAGCGTCGAGCGCTAAACCTGTGGGCGGAAGCTCAATGTCTTCTCTCGTCAGTTCATCCTCTTATTAAAAAACCATATTATGTATTTATTTTTATGTCAATTCGATGTAATAATATTATGTATGTATAGCTATGCATATAATGTTCTTAAGAACTACTGAACTGATTGGGATGATTTTTTCAATATTGTTTAGGATTATAATGAGGAAGAACCATAACCCAGATTCCAGACGCATTATTTGGACTTAAATTAAATAGCGGAATAAAAATAATTAAAAAGAATGCCTCTAAAAAAAGGAAAAATAATTTTTCTCTTCATTTTACAATCACTTTTCCTATTCTGCATTCAATTAGAAGTCGGCGTATAAAAACCACTATGACCATAATAAAGAAATAATTTCAGTGACTTCAATTATTGAATGTGTGATTGTAAAAAAGAGGGAAATATTATTTTATCCATTTTAGAATCGCTTTTGTTTTCTTTTTGAAGTAGGTAGGTTAAATTTTTTTTAAATTAATAAATAGTTCATCATTCAAATAGCGCGCCAACGAGGTTGGATGAGAAGGCACTGACAAAGACCGTCGTGTTTCAATGGGAAGGCATAAAACTCGCACTGGCACCGACCCCGTTTCAGTGCGACTAGCACTCGGCGGTTTTCAGTGCGCACTGAGTGCTTTAAGACCAATGAAAAACACTATTAAAAATGTTCGGACATTTTCAATGTGACATGTCGTAAGTTCATGCTTGGGCATTTAATATTCGGCAACATTACTAAATATAATTTTATTAATTCTGTACAAACCTAAAATTAATTTTTCCATTTCCAAATTCAATAAAATTTTAGGTATTGAAAATGGCACCGTATCTAATTCTGGTTTTGGATTCATTTTAAGCCTGGCCGATGAATTAATTGGTCCCAAAACTTGAAACCAAAAAATAAAACAAAATTATGTAAGTTCGATTATGTATAAGATAATATTGCAAAATTAAACATATTTTCTCTAACCATAAAGAAAGTCTTTGGGTTTTCCTTTTTTGGAAGCAATTCCGTCTTGGAATAATTGTTCTATTTCACTTGGTGCAAGATTTGAATACAGTTTTGAATTACTATTCCAATAAAAAGCAAGTCCTTCAAGCTGCAAAACCTATATTAAAAAAAAGTTACATTTGTTACTTAAAAGAACAATTATTATAGACAAACAAAATTACGCCAATTCTGAAAACAATTGAGATGTTTGTGAAAAACTGGACTCAGTAAATAATCAATTTAATTAATAAATTAAATAACACCGGTGTTATAAAAGGACGAAGACTTTGCAGTATTAATTTAGGTAATTAATGAAGGTAACTTACAAAAGAATTATTCGAGAAAAATCCTACAATTTTGGTAGAGATTGAAAATACCTTCAACCATACTCATGTACTGCTCAAGCCATATCTCATCTAATAGAAACACACATAACCAACATATCAGCACAAGTCAGTCCAATAGAACAGTAATCGACAAACCGTTAATCGCGAGCTATCGGATAGCTCGTGGCTGCATTTTTGGTAGCTCGGGTAAAAATTAATATAATAAATGCATAATTATAATTAGTTCAAATGATGATTTTTATATTATTCTCTTTATCGACAATAAATATTAAAGGTGAGGACTCCAATACAAATAAATAAATAAATATAACCATTCAAATCTTAACGTTCTTTTTCAACATCTCCAACATGTAGTTATAAGTAGTGTTATAAATTTTATTTTCTTTATCTTTATGATGCTATAAATGAGACGTGAGTGTGAATGTATAATAAATTTTGAGTGAATATATTATAGCTAGAAAATACTATGTTGAGCGAAGGTCTGGATGTAAACATTGTCACTTGTACAAATTTATGTAATATTGGGCCTTACGGCCTGTTGTTGAATAAAAATAAAATAAAATAAATAAGAGCATATAAATGAGCATATAATATCTAGTGGCAGAAAGTTGAACTCAAAACGAGGGAAAATTTTACATGCTAATAGTGCAAATTAATCATGAAATTGTTTATTACAAAAATAAAACAAGTAAAATAAACAAAAAGTTTATCGAAAATGGAATTCGCGACGTTTTCTAATATCATGGCAATAAACACTGTCAGTTATTGCCTTGTAAAACTTACTTTACAGAGAATTATTTTCTAATGAGATGTGGAAAAACTGTATTTATGAATCAAAAAAATATTTTATATTAATAATAAGATGTACTTATTATTTCGGGTTCATGTCCTGACAGTGGCTTCTGATTTTTTCCTTATATATCTTATAACAATCGTTTGACGTTTAACAATCATGATGGCATAATATGCTGACTGACATGTTAAGAAATACTATTCACTACCTAGTGGATGCCTTGTGGATTAAAAATTCATTGTTGAATTAATTAATAATTATTATATTGTTGTCCACAATTACCTAACTCATATATTGTTATTTATTTAAAACGGCTTGTACGAGCCATTTGAGTTATTAATATTTAAGTTTCGATTGTAACTTAAAAATAAATCGGCTCTCGCATGAGATGTGATTTAGTATTGAAATAGGTATATATGGGAAAGGAACAGATTTCACTTTCGGGGCACTGTGTGAGTAAATGGCAACTCAACCAGCCGGAAACTGGGAATTTCGGGTTCATGTCCTGACAGTGGCTTCTGATTTTTTCCTTATATATCTTATAACAATCGTTTGACGTTTAACAATCATGATGGCATAATATGCTGACTGCTATGTTAAGAAATACTATTCACTACCTAGTGGATGCCTTGTGGATTAAAAATTCATTGTTGAATTAATTAATAATTATTACTTATTATCATACTGCACTACAATAGTTGAATCTCTGATGATTGACAAATTTATAGGATTAACTTTGTATACAAATATTTTGAGGTTAGTAACTTACCTACTTATTACAATATAACTTATTATGTTGCAGTTATGTGTTTACATTATTCACCTAACCCAGCCTTAAAGGCGCATTGAACGCGGATGTTTAATTTCGTGGAGATTTTCTTTTAATTTTGATATTTTTAAGCAATATGTCGTAAAGATTACTACTTTTGACAGTTCATTTTGCATGCATTTTTCTCGTTATATTTCCGACATTTGATAATATGCCCGGCTTTGAGAATCCGTTCTCCTTCGACGAAATTCCTTTGTTTAGGATTCGTACCGGCCCAATCACAAATTGCACTTATATTTATCATTTCTTATCACTTTGAAAATCATAAAATTACACGCAAAAGGATACCCCGTATATGAAATTTCCCCCCCTCTGCGCCATGTTTTTTAAGCTCCACCTATCTGACGGATCCCAATACAACACATAATTTTAACACAATACAAATTCTTTAAAATCATAAAAATGCTTTAACCAGGTAGGCAGCCCACTAAATAATTTTAAGTTTAAAAGTATCTCCCATGTTTATAAAGTTTGACGATCACTGCAATATTTATAAATTAAACTGTCAAAATAGGTAGTCTACGAACCTAATAGCCCGAGAGTTTGCGTTGCATTTTAGGTAGTGTTTTCACGCCGATCGATTGTTATCTTTTTCGATAAATCTGGTATGACTTATAAGTAAACCAAGCGTCAGCTGACGTACCCGCGGTAGATGTGAGTGTAAGAGGCTTCGAAAGTGGTAAAAAAAATTTTTTTAAGGAATAGTACGCCGGCTGAAACTTGTTCTTATAAATAGCTGACATCATTGTGAGTTGAAAAATAATCGTCAGCTACATCGTGGAGGGCTTGAGAATAGCCGAGAGTGTAGCGGCGCTGTTGTTTACATGGCGTTGCTATGGTTCCTCTATTACAAGTCCCCAGTTCTCGGGTTCTAGCCCGAGAGCTGGTAAAAGTGTCAATTGGATTTTCAATTTAATATTAAAAAAAAATAAAAATAATGAATTGAAAATATGAATTGGTGTTAGGCCCAAATAACCTTAGCTGTTGGTGGTCTTTAAAACACAATTACATCGTGGAAGGGGGATTGTGCGTCTGCTGGTCGCATGAACTTGCAAAAAACACGTAAAATATTGCGCATTTCACTTTTTTGCATTGACAGCAGCTGAGACAATTATGTTACCTAGGATTTTGATAGCGATATGATCATAATCCTAGGTAACGTAATGGTCTCAGCTGCTGTCAGTGCAAAAAATTGAAATGCGGAATATTTTACGTGTTTTTTTACAAGTTCATGCGAGCAGCTGACACACAATCCCCTCTCCACGATGCAGCTGACAATTTTTTTTCAACTCACTATTATGTCAAATATTTATAAAAAAAGTTTCAGCCGGCGTACTATTACTCAAAGAAAAGTTTTTTTTTACCACTTTCGAAGCCTCTCACACCCAGACCCACCGCTACTTGAGCAGCTGATGGTCGGTTCACTGATTAGTTGTACGAGATCAACTATCGATATCAAAATCAGCCGGTTTACAATGACTTTTTCATTTGCAACGCAAACTCCCGGACTATAATCAAGTCTAGACTGGTGTGTATTGATATGTTGGTTATGCGACACTGTTAAGGTTTGAGCATTCCATGAGTGTATGGTTGAAGAAAAATACTTTTAAAAAAGATACAATGCAAAAGAAATCACAGAGACGCCTGAATGTCTTACTGTACAATAATCATAAAAATAATGTTGATAACACTTCGAAAAAGACAATACAAATTACTAATTACCTTATGAATCTTAGATACGGCGTCTGTAACTATAGCCGCCTGCCAGTTTTCATTGGTGGTATGAACACATAAACTGCTCAATGTTATGCCGAATGCAAATGGTCTCTTCGGATTGGTCACTTTATCTTCATAGCGAATATGGATTTTACGGATATTCAACTGAACGTTTTTAATGATCTGAGTGGTCAATTTCTCAACAAATGTGTCGTCTGCTTTAGGCTGACCTAGTAATTTATAACATAAAAATAATTTTTTTATGCATACAAAAAAAACAATACATAATAATCTATCTGTTTTTTTAATAAAAAAAAACGATGCATGACACATTACCGCTGATAATGTTAGTAAAAAAACTATAATTATTGACCACGTAGTTTCAAAATACAATAACAAATGACATTTGGCGACGTTCCATTTAAACGACTTTACACCCGTACCTAAAGATGTTTCACATTAAAAATTTAAATTTTTGCATATACTGATAATACTTTACAAAATGTATAACTTTTCTTTTCCGTGATACAGGATTTAACTACTATATTTTATCCAATTTTGAGCAGTTATTAACAATTTATAATTTTCGAAATGTCATTTTCTTAAAAACTATGGTTACCATGCTGGACAAAGGGCCACTTTGTAATTTTGAGCTGTTTGCATTTATACATATATACATATACATATAAAAATTGACATTTTGCACCGGAAGTGGCTTATCCCGGCCGTCGCACCAGGATTTGACTAGGCAACCCTAGCGCTTTTTCTTTGTCATAATTAATACTACCTTCCCTGAAAATTTCATCCTGTCACAAATGAGCTTCATATATTAACGCCCGCCTCTTGGTCTATAAAGATTACTACTTTTGACAGTTCATTTTGCATGCATTTTTCTCGTTATATTTCCGACATTTGATAATATGCCCGGCTTTGAGAATCCGTTCTCCTTCAACGAAATTCCTTTGTTTTGGATTCATACCGGCCCAATCACAAATTGCACTTATATTTATCATTTCTTATCACTTTGAAAATCATAAAATTACACGCAAGAGGATACCCCGTATATGAAATTTCCCCCCCTCTGCGCCATGTTTTTTAAGCTCCACCTATCTGACGGATCCCAATACAACACACAATTTTAACACAATACAAATTCTTTAAAATGATAAAAATGCTTTAAGCAGGTAGGCAGCCCACTCAATAATTTTAAGTTTAAAAGTATCTCCCATGTTTATAAAGTTTGACGATCACTGCAATATTTATAAATTAAACTGTCAAAATAGGTAGTTGCGCGTCTACGAACCTAATAGCCCGGGAGTTTGCGTTGCATTTTAGGTAGTGTTTTTACGCCGATCGATTGTTATCTTTTTCGATAAATCTGGTATGACTAATAAGTAAACCAAGCGTCAGCTGACGCACCTGCGGTGGATGAGTGTAAGAGGCTTCGAAAGTGATAAAAAAAATTTTTTTAAGGAATAGTACGCCGGCTGAAACTTGTTCTTATAAATAGTTGACATCATTGTGAGTTGAAAAATAATCGTCAGCTACAACGTGGAAGGGGGATTGTGCGTCTGCTGGTCGCATGAACTTGCAAAAAACACGTAAAATATTGCGCATTTCACTTTTTTGCATTGACAGCAGCTGAGACATTACGTTACCTAGGATTTTGATAGCGATATGATCATAATCCTAGGTAACGTAGTGGTCTCCGCTGCTGTCAGTGCAAAAAATTGAAATGCGCAATATTTTACGTGTTTTTTTACAAGTTCATGTGAGCAGCTGACACACAATGCCCCCTACACGATGCAGCTGACAATTTTTTTTCAACTCACTATTATGTCAACTATTTATAAAAAAAGTTTCAGCCGGCGTACTATTACTCAAAAAAAAGTTTTTTTTTACCACTTTCGAAGCCTCTCACACCCAGACCCACCGCTACTTGAGCAGCTGACGTTCGGTTCACTGATTAGTTGTACGAGATCAATTATCGATATCAAAATCAGCCAGCTTACTATGACTTTTTCATTTGCAACGCAAACTCGCAGACTATAATCAAGTCCTGGTGTGTATTGATATGTTGGTTATGCGACACTGTTAAACCCCCCATACACGCTCGGGCATGCTTGGCTCGTCACGAGCCCAACTTCAAAACGAGCATGTTCATTTTATTCCATACACGTCCGAACCAAAGTTCCAACCATTTTCCCAACCCAACATCAGTTGATCATCGACTTTATTGAGTGAGCATCTCACCCATCATATAACATGGATCTTATTACCACGATAGCGATTGTGGGTGGCTTTATATGTTTAGACCAGCGAAGAAGGAGAAAACCCAGACGTGTTTGGACAAAACAATGGCTTCAAGAACGGAATAAATTTACGCTGTGCTCTTCTTCAGGTTGTGTGCTGTTTTTTCCTAGACTAGAGACACCTTTCCTAACAGTTTCCTGATCACTCGTAAATAGTAATTGGTCAAAGTACCACAGATGTGGCTCGTATACATCATCTTGCGAGTTTCCTGTTTTATTCTTTGACTTCAACACTTTTTTTAACTCCCTCCGAAATGAAGCTCTAAGACTTTCAATTTTTGACTTTACAAATTTTTCATTAGCATCAGGGATAATTTCTTTGCACTTTTCTACAAGTATACCGTAACTGTCCCTCTTCATATGTTTGTTGCTGTACTCTTTGCTTCTTACGTCCCAAAGAGCCCTTTGTTCTCTGTATAAATTTATGAATTCCGTCCAAAACTTTTTATTGTCGCTGAACGACATCACGACAAAATTACACTGAATCAAAAGCACCGAAATATGTCTATCTCATCTAGCGGCCCGCACGGAAATGCTGGAATTGGCGAACATACTCGGGCGACTACCATATACGTACGAACATGTTTGCGCCGAGCGCGTGTAGGTCGGTGCCATCGAGCCAAGCTCCGAGCCGAGCATTCCAACCGCCAACTAGGCTTGTACAACACATACACGATCGAGCATGTTGGTCCGAGCCTACTTCCAACTCTTGCTCACCCAACATGCTCGAGCGTGTATGGGGGATTTTAAGGTTTGAGCATTCCATGAGTGTATGGTTGAAGAAAAATACTTTTAAAAAAGATACAATGCAAAAGAAATCACAGAGACGCCTGAATGTCTTACTGTACAATAATCACAAAAATAATGTTGATAACAAAATTAAGAAAAATCGCAGGATAGTGGACAAAATATTTGATTTATTAAATTAAATGTACGATGTTTCGTTTATATATTTAAACTTTTTCAAGTACATAAAAAAAAAAATATTTATGAAAATTAATTTAATTTAATAAATCAAATATTTTGTCCACTATCCTGCGATTTTTCTTAATTTTATTATAATCACGATGGACACGATTTCTAATATAAATGTTGATAACACTTCGAAAAAGACAATACAAATTACTAATTACCTTATGAATCTTAGATACGGCGTCTGTAACTATAGCCGCCTGCCAGTTTTCATTGGTGGTATGAACGCATAAACTGCTCAATGTTATGCCGAATGCAAATGGTCTCTTCGGATTGGTCACTTTATCTTCATAGCGAATATGGATTTTACGGATATTCAACTGAACGTTTTTAATGATCTGAGTGGTCAATTTCTCAACAAATGTGTCGTCTGCTTTAGGCTGACCTAGTAATTTATAACATAAAAATAATTTTTTATGCATACAAAGACAAAATGAATTGATATAAATAAATTTAAAAAACAGAATTTTTAAATCAACACCAATCCAAAATTAAAGCTGAATTAATCAATCAATTCAGGTACTCAAAAATTAAACTAGGAACTAAAATTAAATAATAGGCACCTTTAGTAGCTTCTTTCTTCTTTTGTTCTTCGATACGTAACAATTCTGATTTTTTGGCTTCTTTTGACCACTTTTCTTCTTTAACAGGGTCATACTTAATTTCGTTATTTGGAGACACAAGCAAAAACAATCCTTCAATTTCAGCTACTACTGGTGCTCCATATAAATTTTTCCAAGGAATTTTCAGAACTAATTTACCTAAAGTGAAAATTATACAAATAAGAACTTGAATCTATACTTGGTATTTAAAATTCTTACGGGTGGTGTATGTTTGAAAGTTATTATTTATTAACTTAAAAACCACTGGACCGATTTTGATAAAACCTGCACCAACATATTCCTTGCTATATAGAGTATAGGATACATTTCATTACACTATGACTAGCGAGATATCAGCAATAAAACAAAGCCACGAAAATGTATGAACGCATGAGTCATGACGCACTATCCCGCGCTCGCGCGTGACGAGATGGAAATTGGCGCGGGAGAGTGGGGCTACATCTGTAAGACTGCTGGTAATAAACAAAATAACGTTTCTGTTAACGGCTAGCATAGCGACACAATTTGAACATACCAAGTCTTCATGGTTTCCGGGCCTGTAGGCCGTGGTCCGGTGGTATTTCTACCTGACGTTTCGTCTACAACTGCGGTAGACATTCTCAAAGGCGATGTGGCAGCGGTCGAAGTGTCCTCCTTGACGGCTCACAGGTTAGTGTGTCGGTGACTGGTGTTCTCCCTTCTTTTATACCTAGTGCCAGTGTGTTCTCTGTTCGGTCGTAGTCCGTCTCTCTGCCATTGGTCAACTGCGCAGTGTGTAGTGGTGGTGAGTTCTCTACTCAGTCGTATCCCGTCCTTGTACGATTGGACATTGGTTTTGTATGTCGGAGTGCTGGTGTCCAGGTTTTACTGAAATTGAGGCCTTCATTTTTTCGGTTGAAATTCTGTGTGTGTTTATGTATTTCTATGGCTTCTCTGTATATTCTTGGGTAATAGCTCAACGTTCTGTCTATGGCTTGGGTTTCTTCGAAGAGGATATAAAAGAAGGGAGAACACCAGTCACCGACACACTAACCTGTGAGCCGTCAAGGAGGACACTTCGACCGCTGCCACATCGCCTTTGAGAATGTCTACCGCAGTTGTAGAAAACGTCAGGTAGAAATACCACCGGACCACGGCCTACAGGCCCGGAAACCATGAAGACTTGGAACAATGCCGGCCGTGAAAGCTTGCACACTTGGATAATTTGAACATAGTCATTAAACTTCAATGGTGTTAAATTTTGATTTGCTTTTGTTTTATTTACATTTGTTTTGAGACGCTAATGACCTCAGTTGTTGAGCGTCTATAATTTCAATCTATGTAAACTTCAATGATAGATATTATAGAATGTATAATATTATAGACGCTCGACAACAATTATGAGCGTTTATATTTCAATGATATAAATCATATTAATGAAGGGATCTGTTCTTAACTTATCTATCCCAGTTACTGCTAATGCTCAACCTTTTTCCTTCAAAGGTCCATTTAAGAAAATTATCTTCTATTCGCGGGATGCAGGTTGAGAGAACTGGAAAATGTCTTAAGCCCTAGAAAACATTCCAAAAGAGAAATCCAGTAACGCCGATTATCCCACGGACATGGTAGACTAATGTCCATACAACGAAAATCGAAGTTTACTGCATCAACAATTTTCAGAAGCTCATTATTTGAACATTATAAAAAATGTTTCTATACAAGCATTTAGTATAATAATTAATGTACATTGTTGATAACTTATCGTTCATTATGAATTTTACAACTAATTAGGATTGTTATCACATCGAATGACATCATTAATTTTATAACTTACCTAGCCGGCCATAAACTGTTTGAACTGGTAAATCAAGGTCTTCTAAAGCGGTCTGTTTTAAAATCAAATTTGAAAGGACGACATCCCCTGAAAATATAATTTTCCGGTTACCCTAATTTCCTTTTTATTATTTAGAAATATTGACATAAAAAAGCAAAATTGGTACTTACCGCCCCATATGCCAATGCTTAACTGCTTGCTGTCCAAATTCTCAACATAATCACCCAAAAATCTGTTTAGAATTTCAGCTACAACTGATTCAAAAACCATGTTTGGTTTTTTTCAGTTCACGATTAAAAATTAATCTTCAGAATTTATACGAAATTTAGTTTTACACAAAAGAATCTTTACATGTTTAACACCAATATTTTGCCAGTGTATTCATGCACCTCCCAAATAAAATGGGATGGGATGGTGTTGCATAAATAGAATGATGATGTCAACCTAACATGATAACTCGCTCACGGTTGAGGAATTCCGTAGTCAATCAACCAGTTCGACCTGAACGATTTAACAATTATATTTGGGTCACCATAAATTATTACCGTTCTCTTTCTGATAAATTAGTGCACTCACATATTTTTATATTAAAAATTTTGACAGAACACTAAAAAAATACGCATACAGTAACGGCTTTCAAATGGTGCCGCAACGCAATACTTGAAGTAACAAAAACGTTATAAATTAAAACTTCATTCAAGATGAAACCTTCAGAATGAAACCAAACTTTAATTTAAAGATCTGTGGATCGAAAAACTATCTACAATTATTTTAATTTATTGGTAAGATACCAATTTAAAAATTAAACTAAAAATACAAAATAAAAACATCTTTGGGACCTCTAGCATAAACAGCTGTTTTGTAACACCATTCACCAACATAAAATAAAAAAAACCAATATAAAATTCCCTATTCTAACTTAGTGCATAATATAGACGCTCAACAACTCAGGCCATAACGCGTCTGATACTATCACAGAACACACCCTTAACTATACTATGTTGATGAACCTTTCGAACAAAACGTGCCTCTGATTCAAGTCGAGAAAAACTTGCTCCTTCAAAAATGAAAATATTTTCCGCTTTGTAAATCCAATCTGGGAACATACCATCGGGGTGAAATTTAAGTGTTGAGGCCCTTAGGTACCGAAAAATTTGAAACCTCTAAAACTGGAAAACTAGTTTCAATAAATGTAATTTTCCAAAAGTTCGTAACTTATCACGGTTCGAGGACACTGCCATGACGGTGCAAGGGACCGATTGCATACTAATATTAAAATAATACGCTCTTGATTTCATGTTAGCTATTTTGTATACTTAGTAGCTATTTCAGTAAGTAATACTTACTGAAATAGCTTTTCGCCTACTATAAGCAATTTCAGTTTAGAAAATATTTTAAAGATTTAGATTTGATATTTTTATGGTAATACCTACCCCTTACGAAAAAACGCTATTTTTTTACAAAAATTGACTTTTAGATCTTTTTTGTAATGCTTTATATCTTTAATTATCGAATTTGTTGTCTTCAAATATTCAGTCACTAAATTATTGTACGAGATATAGAAACAAAGATAAAATAAAAAACAGAAAATGGTGTAAATAGATATATTTTCATGAAAATTGAAAAATATAATATAACAATAAAACATGCAAAAAATAAATTATTAATAAGTAAATAGTTTTTTATATGGCTGAATTACTAACAATTGGTAATTGGATGAGCAGTCAATATACGCAATCGATAATGCTATATTGGAAAAAATCATTTTTATTAACCTATGTCACATTAATTTTTACTTTTTAGTCGTTTCGTCTACTCAGGACTAAAAATTAATTAACTCTCGCATGTTGCGTAATGTAAATTTTTTAATTGATTTTAAGCATATATTGGGAAACTAGTTCTTTGTGAATCGTGTCACGGTAGAGTATTTGATAGCTCATTCTGCCGCAAAAGTGGAAAGGTTTGGGTTTGAGTCCTGACTGTGACGGTTGATAAAAATTGCGTAATATTGGCTGCTCATCCAATTACCAATTATAAATTAATAAGTTTTCAAATGTAGAATTTTTTTTAACTGCCTTATGGCACGTTGAGAGTTTTAATACATCACAGATATTTCTCAGATCTACAAAACATAAATTTTATACCTATTCGGTAATACCAAATATGATATTAGCATTTGAAGATATAAATTTCCAACCAGATCAGCTTATGATATTGGGGCCTATTACGGATCGTTCTCGCTATTTTATAATTTATAGCGATGTTAATAGCGACAATGGATAAAAATAATTAACATAGCGAGTCACGTGACTCGCTAAACATAGCGACATACATCCGTAACAGACCCCATTGTATGTTTTCAAAATGAACATTGGCGGCGAAACGACTTTTTGGGGGGGGGAGGGGGGTCTATTGACCCATGATCACTTATATAAAAGTTCACATTGTACGAGTACTAAACATATGCTAGTTTGCAATTGAGGGGAGAGGGCTGGACGCAATTAGGGGGGTAGCCTCCCAAACCCCCTTTCGCCTCAAATGAAAATGAATTAATAGTTTCTCAGAGAATGCTACAAAATGGCAAAGAATCGATCTTTTTTACACGGAATTCGTACAAATGTGCCACATTTCTAATAATCACTAGATACTTGTCCTTGAAAAGATATCATCAGATGATCGGTTGAAAATTCAGGAACAATTTCTTGAAGTGATTTTAATTAATTTGTCATGAGTTGATTTTTTTCTAAATATTTGACTTAACACATACTCTTTATCATGAAAAATACCTAACTAAGGGCTATTTCAGACATGTCGGAATCCGCGCAGTGCAATCACACGGAGCTTATTTACATTAGTGTCTTCATATTCATTCATACATGCTCGCGCAGATCGTCAAAATTATTACTATGACATGCCATATCGGCGTTCAGTTGCTTTGTGGAAGCCGCGCGTTTTGGGCGTGTAAACAAATACAAACACATTGCTTCTTCGAATGAGGTGTATGCGTGTATGTAATCTTGCCTCTTTGCTCGCTTACCGCTGATGTCTGAACATAGTATATTTTTCCGCGGTTCAAATCGCGCGGATTCCGCCGTGTCTGAACTAGTCCTTAACATTACAAATTATAGGATTAGAGAATGTATTTTAGTAGTTTTTTTTTTAATATAGGAATAAAAAATTCAGTGATGGAACAAACGAAGATTGGTATGAGCAAGAATAATTCCATGTTCATTGCAAGCATCAATGACTGCTTTGTCATTTGTAGATCCCGAAGGACTTCCAATGTATGAAACTCCACTCTGAAAATAAATGAAAAATAATTATGAATATCAGAAAATCTAAGTTCACTTAAATTTCAAATTATCAAAACTTACAAGACGAGCTCTATCGATATTATCCCTGAATGGGAAGAATGCATCAGATCCCAGAGCCACTCCTGACAGTTTGCTCAGCCAAGTTTTACGGTCCTCATTGGTAAGCTGCTTTGGCACAACTTCAAACATCGAAGCGAATGTACTTTCATCCATATCTTTTCCCACAGTTCCATTGACGTAGTTATCAATAGCATTTGAAATTTCAGCACGTTTGACACTTTTTTTAAACTTCATGTTTGCAACATTTGGATGTTGTCTCAACCACCAATTGTCTGCTTTATCACCAGCCAATCGTGTACAATGTATTCTCGATTGTTGACCTGCACCAATACCAATAACCTGGCCATCTCGCGCATAACAAACTGAATTACTCTGAGTGTATTTCAAAGAAATCGTTGCAACAATTAAATCTCTGATGGCATTTTCTGGTAACGTATCATGTGATGTAACTATGTTTTCAAATAGTTTTTTATCTATTACTGCATTATTTCTTTGTTGTTCCAAAGTCAATCCAAACAAAACTTTACGCTCTATGGGTGCCGGTTCATATGAAGGGTCAATCTATAAAAACGATAACAAAATACGTGATTTGTTTTGTCATTTTGTTGTTTTCAATTTTATACTTTCTATGATATTTTTATTAAATATATTATTTCAAATATTTTGATATGAACAAATGAGAAAACAATAGTTATAATTGATGATTTGTCAAAACTCTAATTATTCTTTCCCAATAAAAAGATATGATGCAATATTATGTATTCTTATATTTTAAATGTTAGTTTCTACCTTTGCGTATAATTTTCGTTATTTTGTAAAATCTCTAATTATCACTATAAACAAGAAAAAAATAATTTTAAATGTACACCACGTCCATAAACCCATTCTCAACATGAGGATCTCTGTTATTATGAGAAATAAAGATCTGGTTAAATGAGATGAAGTATTCCTTAGGTAAAGTTATATCAAATCACATAAATAATGTTTAGATATTTTGCGTAGTTTAGGCGCTCTAATAAAAAAAGTGAATTTTCGAATTTTTTATTTTTGCCGACAGTTGATTTATATTCTTTATTATCGCGCCTAAGCTACGCAAAATATCTAAACTTTATTTATGTGATTTGATATAACTTTACCTAAGGAATACTTCATCTCATTTAACCAGATCTCTATTTCTCATAATAACAGAGATCTCCATGTTGAGAATGAGTTTCTGGACACACTGTATATACCTATATTCACCTGTAATATGCAATAAGCTCCGTTTTTCTTTTTCTTGAGCATTTCAAATGCTTGTGGGCTATAGCTGGGAGCAATAATACCATCCGATACTTCTCTCGATATAATACGTGCAGTCGCTAAATCACATTCATCTGACAATGCAATAAAATCACCAAACGAAGACATACGGTCAGCACCGCGAGCTCTGGCATAAGCGATTGCCAGGGGCGTTAAATCTTCCAAAATGTCATCGACCATACATAGTCTAGCTTGTTCAGGAGTAAGTGGTACACCGACGGCAGCACCAGCTGGTGATACATGTTTGAAACTAGTAGCTGCCGGCAAACTTAAAGCCCTCTTTAATTCCTTAACAAGCTGATAACCATTTAAAGCGTCACAAAGGTTAATAAAACCAGGTGATCCATTAACCACAGTTAATGGCAATTTTTCTAATGTAGTATATAGCTGTGCAGGTTTCTGATGAGGGTTCATACCATAACGTAAAGTCAATTGTGAAAGTCCAGTTGAATACTGTTTCCGAAAATAATCTGTTATTGCCAAATCGTAATCTGATGTATGTGTGAATGCTTTCAAAGCCAGAGTTTTTCTGTAAATTTTTAATGAATAAATCACATTGTTTTTAATTTAATATTTACCATACTATTTTATAACTACTTTGGGAATATAAGAAATAAAATAGAAGGGTGCCCCAACATTTGTATCTTTTAACAATATAAAGAGGTACTTTTGTGCCAAATTTCATGCTTTTATCATAAAGTGCTCACTGTACTATTTTTTCTATGTAATCCCCTAAGTGCATATTTACATTGGATCTTATGGCCCATAGTCTACTACAAAATTGTAAATGTTCTCAATGTTATTTTCAAAAAGCTAGTATAAATATAATATGTAAAATTATTTACCTTGTGGATTCCGACGTGTCCTTGGAAACAGAAGTTTCCATTTCTTTTAAAACTTTCTCATAATCATCGGGATCGCAAACCACAGTTACTCTCGAATGATTTTTAGCAGCAGCCCGAAGAAGAGTTACACCTCCAATATCAATATTTTCAACAGCGTCTTCAATAGACACATCTGGTTTTGCAACAGTATCCACGAATGGATATAAATTGCAAATCACGATTCGGATCATTTCATAGTTTTGTTTAGATAAATCGGCTTGATCCGATGATGTATTTCTAAAAAATTACTTGCATTTTAAATATCTATTCAAATATTCTAAGTAAAAAATAAAAACCTACAAACCTTGCTAAAATACCTCCATGCACAGCTGGATGTAAAGTTTTCACCCGACCGCCCAACATTTCCGGTGCGCCAGTGATATCGGCAACATCGTTTACTTTTAAGCCAGCGTCTCGTAACGATTTGGCCGTACCTCCACTTGCTACAAGAGTCAGGCCTAAATCATGAAGACGCTTGCTCAGGGGGATCAACCCTTGTTTATTTGACACGCTGAGTAATGCTATAAAAATAAAATGGACCGTGTAGTTTGCAGTACACACTACAGAAGTGAATTATACTTATCCTATACGTATAATTTTAAAAAAATGTTATAAATTTTACTTATACAAAAAGGCGCCACAGATCAACGCGGAACAGCGTGAGCGAACGCGCTGCGGGATCAAAATATTACCTATATGGCGGGATACCGTGAAACTATAGCATACCCTCCATATAATTTGATCTCGCGTTGCGTTGCCATGGTTACACTGTTCATTTTGAAACTTTTCGTCAGGTGTGAGATGAATCCGATTCACTCTACAGTCTACCGTACGTAAAGAAGTTTCAAAAATAAAGAAAATGTCGAAGAATTCCGATTCTTGAAAATGTTAAAATTTTTATTTTTTTATTACCTAAATTAAAACTGAATTATTTTTTCAAAATCTGGATCCGAAATTCTGTTTATGTTTTGTAACAATATGAAAAACTGAGCCCCTCCGAAATTTGGCACTTATAAAACAAGCTGCTAACAAGAAGGACTAACCTGTTGATTTTACACGTGGGTTTTGATAAAAAAGGATTATTTTTCGGTTATATGTATTTATAAATTAATGCAATTCTATCCCCCTAAATTTAATTAATAAATATACTTTGCAAAGTTATCGTTTAATACGTATATACATTTTCTGTATTTTTCTTTAAATAAGTAAGTACTTATATAGGTACAATGCAAATTATCTTAATTAAAAAAATGCAAACTTCCATTAAGCAATTTTTTCAATCTAATTCTAAGATTAAAAATTCCATACCTAAATTTCCTCCTGAAGTCATTGTGCTTGGCTTTCTTGCTTACAAAATATTTAAATAAAATGAATAATATGTTTATTAACACCGGGTTTAAATATATGTTAGAAGATAATAAAGCCGTAAACAAAATGTTTTTCATAAACACTACACAACATTTCTTATCTCTCTTTATCGTGGTTCTTATCGTAATTCCGAAGTTAAACAACGATCAACTGATCTCTAATTATATGGATTGTGGATAGTCATTAGTCGGCTAGCGGCAGAACGCGCCACGAAAGAACGCCAGGGGCGGACTGGTGTAGAATGGCCCCGGTGGCGACCAATAATTTTAGCCCCTTATTCCAAAAATGGACCAATATTTTTGACCCCTTATTCCAAAAATTCACCAATATTTTTGGCTCCTTATTATATGTGTTGCTGGACTTTTACTTCAACATATAACATGATTCATTTTTTGAGATAATGAAAGGAAATTAAAAGAAAAAATTATTTGTTGCAATAATGTGGCCTATTTGACCCCCATTAAGGTTGGCCCCGGTGACTGGAGCCACCCAGCCGCCCGGTCCAGTCCGCCTCTGAAGAACGCACTAGGATTAATGCACACAGAACACTGCTCTGCTCTGGGCATCGGCACCGCCACAGGGGAGCAAGAAGGGGCAGTTAAATAGCCCGTCAAAAAAGTCACATTAAATATCAGTTATACAGGATCTTCAAAGTTAAGTCGGCACTATTGCTAACTTCGTTATTTTTGGATCTACAAAGTCGGTTAAATTAGCAAACTAGAAGTATTTTTTCCGGTGAATAAAACGATGAAAACAGAAAAACAATTGAATATCGCGTTTTCGAGTTTTATCAAAAATTTCTATTTTTTTAAATGATACACCCGGTATACAATATTCACAATCGATAGACAGTTGAATTCTGAACAAAAAGTGTCCCATAGTCTTCTATCCTTATGTCAAAAATGACTAAGTTAATAATGATTTTTCAAATTCAAATTAAAGGTAGCTGTGTTAGTGGCTCACCATAAAATAGAAAGTGACAAGAATATCCATGAGGTGAAAAATATCGTTTATTTCAAATTATTCTATAACTTGGAAGAAAACAAAATTCAAATAAGATTCTCAAAAACATCACCCTCTTGGTCCAAGCATTTTGTAGCCCGCTTGCAACACTCCTAGTGACTGACAATCATAACTCGAAAACGCGATGCTCAATTGTTTTTCTGTTTTCATCGTTTTATTCAGCGGAAAAAATACTTCTAGTTTGCTAATTTAACCGATTTTGTAGATCCAAAAATAACGAAGTTAGCAATAGTGCCGACTTAACTTTGAAGACCCTGTATATAATATACTTATAAAATATACAGTGTGTCCCACCGTAACTGAGACATAGCATTTTAACATGGTGTTACGATAATTTGTTAATATTTGCTCCCCGTTAACTGTTTTTGTTATTTTTATTTTACAATCTGGTTCTAAATGTCCCCAGTAATGATGTTGTAGACTTATTTTTATTTAAATGTCTTTAGAAATTAATAAAATCACATTTTTTAAAAATAAATCACAATGTTTGCTTTGTACACCAGTTTAATGGACAACTGCTCAATGTCGCTGATAGCTTAGTTGGCTAGCGCGTTGACCAACATCAGTAACCTTCACGCCAAGCCCAGGTTCGAATCCCGAGAGCTCATAATTAATTTTTTTTTTTAATAATGAAAATTACATTGGAGAACAATTAATAATGCTTATTATTTACAAATGAAAGTATAGCGATTTTATTAATTATTTCCATTAAAACAGAGTTGTATGTGTTAGTTTTAGTGAAAATAATTAATAAAATCGCTATCCTTTTATTTGTAAATAATAAGCATTATTAATTGTTCGCCAATGTATTTTCATTATTAAAAAAAAAAATTAATTATAAGCTCTCGTCGGGATTCGAACCTGGGCTTGCCGTGAAGGTTATTGATGTTGATCAACGCGCTAGCCAACTAAGCTATCAGCGACATTGAGCACTTGTCCATTAAACTGGTATACTAAGCAAAGATTGTGATTTATTTTAAAAAAATGTGATTTTATTAATTTTTAAAGACATTTAAATAAAAATAAGTTTACAACATCATTACTGGGGACATTTAGAACCAGATCGTAAAATAAAAATAACAAAAACAGTTAACGGGGAGCAAATATTAACAAATTATCGTAACACCATGTTAAAATGCTATGTCTCAGTTACGGTGGGACACACTGTATACCAAGCTTGTGCGGTGAAAGAAAGCAAAAATATATCTGCGTCTCTTTTGACGAAGTAATTCCCCATTTATTCCGATGATGGTTAATGTACGGGAGTTTCATCTGAACAAAATGTTGAAAATTAAAAATATCTCTCTATTTCATTCGGACAAAATGTCTTTATTTATGACAGTAACCAATCAGGAACCAGCCAGCTGAGCCCTCAGAAAAAAAGACAAAAATATATATCTGCACCTATGTTGGCTTTACGATTTTTGATCTATCAGCAGTACACTGTACAGTGTACAGGTTTAATATGTACATGATATCAGCGCTGTAACAGTTGGTTTACGGTGTTTACCATTTACACCGTTGCGTAGGTTAAATGGTTTCCATTCTCTATCTATTTATTGAGATCAGTGGTCATAGCCTATATCTCTATGAAAAACACGTCGTGAGGAATATTATAATTGACACAATGTATCTATCCCATCCCATCACACTGCATCACACGATAAAAACGGGTCCGCGCAGTGCAATTTTTAAAATCCTGCCGACAAAATAGTTTATTTTAATAGAAAACCATGTTGGCATCACCTGGAGATGCATGGTGGCTACATGACGTGTACAGGAGGCTATCATGACTTATGGCCTATGGGAGATGATTAAAAGTTAAAAATAAAAAGAGTAAAGACTATTACCTACCTATTTATAAATTTCTGGCGGTTAAAAATAATAATACTGTACAAGCAATTGAGCATGCGCACAGACGCGGATGACTGCACCTGGCGCAATTGAGCATGCGCAAAGACGCGACCAATTGAATGTAGGCACATGCATAGCATGGACATGTGACTTGTCCACCCTCCCCTGAATGGCTTCCCCCCTCGTCTAAAGTGGTTTGTGCTCGCAGCTTAGAGTTAACAAAATAGTAGGCTATAATTTAAAATTTTGTCACCTTCAATAAATTATTGCTCTGAACAGTCTGAACAATTACAGCAGCGCATAGAACAAGCGTGCCACATAATTAGGGCACAGCCCGGTATTTTTGAGAAGGTACGCAATTCCTTCTTAGGAAGATACACACCCTGCGTGCTCATGGAAGATGGGAATTTTGAACATCTTCTGCATAGATAAAATAAAAATAAATCAAATAAAAATTAAAAAGCATGTTTCTTTTATTAAATGAACGATAAGTAACTTACGCTATTGCATACATAAATGGAAATATTTCACTAACGGTTCGTTTGCGGGCCTATGTTTATTAAAATTTTTCGACTAGTTTTGGGTCAACTAAAAGCCCTTAAAATATTTTACCCTTTTTTTTCAACACCCTGTATAATTTGCTGGTTCTGCCTTCAAAACTATACTAGGGTCGACACTAGAAATCTGGGGATGTAGTACAAATAGTTGGAGAGCCGACAATGTGAAACTCCCCGGTATAAAGTAAGAAGATGAGTGTCATATCAAATGAAAGAGCGTTAAATTCCTTACAGAAAAAATATGGCTTGGCACTTATCTTATTACTTTATACCGGGTGGCTTTTGTCAAAAATTTCTATTTTCAAAGTGGCGGCCAACGTGCCCCGCCAGGATGGCGGGTGGCAAATTATATTTTTTGTGTAAGGATTTTAACGTTCATTCATCTGAATCTGATATGACACTCATCTTATGACTTTAAACAGTCGGTTCTGGGACTAAAGCGAGTTGAATGATTACTGTTAAGAGGGGGTGGTCGGTGAGGAAGCAAGTGTACCCGCTTTCTATTGGTCGCTTCAGTTGCGCAACGCTGTACGAGCAATTGAGCATGCGCAAAGACGCGGACGATTGCATCTGGCGCAATTGAGCATGCGCCAAGACGCGGCCACTAGAACGTGGGCACATGCATAGCATAGACATGTCCATAAGACAGACATGCACCCATATCTGCATGCACTGTATCTATTCTCTGGCATGCACCCTCCCCTGAATGGCTTCCCCCTCGTCTAAAGCGGCACTTTATAGTTTATACTACATCCCCCGGATCCAGTGGCGGCGCTAGAATTTTTTGTTAAGGTGGGCCAGACTTGGGCATAGTGTTCTGAAGTGGGTCAATAAAATTTGTTCCCAAAATTTCAGTGCTCGTCAAAATTTTAACCCAGATTACTTGCTATGGAATTTACAAGAAAAATTGTTGAAAATTCTAGGGTTAAAAACGTATTTAAAAGATAAACTAGAGATTAGGGATTATATTCCAGGGTGGGCCATTGCCCACCCGGCCCACCCTCTAACGCCGGCACTGCCCGGATCGCCCGGATCCCCGGATTTCTATATCTATATTCTATGACCATCTATGGCATAGAGTTGAGGGTTCAGCAAATTTTTATTTTCTAAATAGTTTATTACTTTAATTTTATTAAACAAGTTGTTTTTATACATAAATCATCATCTTTGTGCAAATAAGGTAAAATAAACGAGTAACAAAATAATCATTACACTTTTTTCCATTTAACACCTAAGATTTTAAATTAACCTCAAAAATATTTGTTCATGAAGTTAAAATACCACCAAAATATAATAAAATTATAATTATTATTTGTCAACACAAATATTTATTGAATTATAAATTATGCTATGCAATATAAATGCAAAAATAAAATGGAAATAATCAACTGACAGCTGTATAATTTACTTTTACAGAATTATACTCACAAAGCTAAAGCCGCAACCCTAAAAGAAAAGTAGTTTGATTCATGTCCAAATATACATCTTTCGAATTAGTCTAGAACCAGGAAATGAAAAAAAAATTAAATAACCTTTGAAAAATGGCCCGAAAGAAGAAAATTGCGAAGAAACGAAGTCTGCCTGATAATGACAGTGGAGAAGAAACTCATAATGTAAAATGGACCAAAGTAAAAACCAGTCAAAACAGTAAACCGTTTATCATAAACGTGAAACCCATACCCGAAGATGCATTATTTTTGGGAGCTATCTGTATTGGAACTCTTAGAGAGGGATGTTTTGATGAAGATGATGCCAATACGATATGCATATGCGAGCACGAATCATCCCTTATATATGTCAAATTAAATATTGATTTCAAGTTTATTAAAGGTGCGTTTTATTGAAATATGTCTCCGATAAAATATTTTTAAAAACTCGGACAAGTGCGAGTTAGACTCGTGCGCCAAGGGTTCCAGACCATCGACCATGTTATGATTTTTATCAGTTTTCAAAATAAAAATCAAAATACAGTGAGTTCCTTTATAATAACATTCATGGAAAATGTCAATTAAGCCATACCACAGTGTAAAGCTGTATGTTTAAACTGTGGCCATACTAACGGACGACATAATAAGCAGATGATGAAAATTATCTACACATATATATTAAAACCAAACAATAATTGGTACAAATACGATATTGAAATAAGCAGTTGGTCATTATATGCAGTCATAATAAACGGACTCCACTGTAGGCACATATTATTTTTATTTGTTCATTTTAGGAATCGTACCTGCGCAACACTTTACGTACAAGATTGAAAAATCTAATGATAATGAAATTCAAATGAAAGTTTATTTTTTGTATTTACCGGATATGGAACTTACTAAAAAAGTTGCTAAAACTAACTACACCATTTTATCTCATATATTTTCGGATGATTTTTGTAAGTATTTTAACGAAAACGTAATACGAAAACTAGAAAAACATTGTTCACGAATATTGAGGAAAAAATTGTTATTGTTAGAACTCAAACTCTCTGATTACACGCCAGATGAGGTACCAGTTTTTCAACAGTACCTACAGCAGATAATCAATAATTTTGTCCTACTTATGTTGCTGGAAGTTTTGGACTTGTACGTGTTTTGTTTATTTATTTTTAATTGTCGAAGAAAGCAATCAATTGTCTGTCATTACAATTAAAAATTGCGTTTAAAGTGGTTCGCTACTATCTGCTGTTTCAGGTATCCATGAAAAACTGAAATAACCCGCATATATTGGGGGGGGGCTACTGTACATTTTTCATATTTAAATAATTGAGCGCTAATATTATTTCAATGAGGCTGTAAAAAAATAAAAAAAAATTTAATATAATATGACAGTTTCCTATTAGAAATCATTGCTAGAAATACAATGGCCTTTGTTTCATTTCAATACGTTAAGTATTTTTAGTTTTTAAACTTTAATAGCTGCAAGGCGGTGCTGTAGAGTAAGCCGTGATATTCAGGGCATGTAAGGTAGTTGTCTTGTGATAATAACATCCAAAAGTTTCGTTCATAATACGCTGTAAAAGAATAAATAAGTATAGTGTTAAATGTAAAAAATTTTGTTAGAGATTGTACCTATAGTTACATATATTTCACTTAGTTTGTTCGCTTGGATTATATAAAAATGTCAATCTTTTCTCATAAATTGTTGAACTTTGCGTTATTATATCTCAACGATAAAAAGGTCAATAATTTTTGGATTTTTTTTAAACTCAGAACAAAAACATCAATGAACAGTTAGTTTTTTGAAAATTTCTGACTTACTTTTTTTTTAAATTAAAAAACTTGTCAAAAACACAACCTTTCCTATGCTCTCCGTGTTAATTATTCGAACTTTAATTAAGTTTATCTCGAGTTAGAGATGGTCAATCAACTTCAAATTTTAATGGTATTTGTATTATAGCATCCTTTATGAGTACCTATATGAAAATTTAGAATTTTTTGACACTATGCCCATAGCACAACTACCTTAAGTGCTGAACAAAAGAATCCAACGGCAATATTTAAGTTAGACGGGGTTCTTTCTAATGAGATAATAAAAAAATGACGTTTACAGACTCATGTAATCTAGTTGAATTATAAAAGTTGTAATACATAAAATCTTATTTTTTAAAGCATCAAACTATAACGAAGATAATTTTAATAAGAAACATGATTTAAATGAATTTTACGAGGCGGTTAAAAAAGTTCAGCAATTCCAAAATGTTAAATTTAACTGCCAGCTAAAACCACCTCAACAATTAGTACCAACTCTTCGCCCTTATCAAGCAGCTGCTGTTAATTGGATGTTACAAAAGGAACGTAAAATAAAGAAAGGTATGCATAAACATTTTCACTATTCCGATAAAAATTGTATCCACAGAGCTGATGTAATTTTGACAGCATCACTTTGGGCTATTAATTGTTACATCATACCACTGGTGCCTATTGTAAAGACATTAAATAGGTACATTTGAAAAAAAATCAAGAATATCTTGAAAAATAAATTACATGTAATTTATGAAGGTATCTTTATGGTAATTCAATTAGAAATTGAATGACCATCCAAAATACAAAATTAAATGTTGTTGAAAATTGCGTAATATAAGGAAGACGTTCAATAAGACAAAAAACACTACATTATTAAAAAACCGGTGCATATTGACCATGTAGTTTTAAAAATACAATAACAAAAAGCATATGTGTGGTACAGTACTATTTAAAAGATTTAGATCTTTATCGTTACTCTACTGAACTTTACACTAATATAGGCTCAGAACTTTTAGCGTTTCAAGCATGGTTTTAAGTATCATTTTGTTTGTTTTTTTAGCATATTGTAATCCGGAATACAAAAAGATTGTTTTACCAGATAAAATTACTGTTTTCTACAATAAATTAACCAGTCATATTACAATTGAAGAACCTTTTATAAATTCAATGCCGACTGGAGGTATTCTGGCTGATGAAATGGGGTTAGGCAAAACAGTTGAAGTATTGGCTTGTATTCTGATAAATCCGAGAAAGAATATTAAAAATTCTGTACATGATGGCTGCGATCCAAGTAATACTGAACCTATTGCAATATTGCATGATAATAAAATAAAACGTACTTCTGTACAAAGAAGGAGAATAGCTACCAATGCAAGTAAAAAAAGAAGTAGTACACCTGTTGATGATTCTGATGACGAACGTTCACTGGAAGAGATCAGAATGTCGTCAAGAAAAAAGAAATCCAAAATTAGTTTTGATTCAGATGAAGAATATGAACCAAATATCAAAAAGAAAAATACTTCAGACAAAATGGACGAAGACTTTATTTGCCAAAGCGCAGTTCCAAAACCAAAAGGCGGTGTTGCGAAAAGAGCAGCTCAGTTATGGTATGAAAGTAAACTCGCCGAAGTAAATATAAATCCGTTGAAACAACGTACTTCCATGACAGTAGATATCCAGTGTCTTTGTGGAGAACTGACAGGTCATGGTAGCTATGTGAGTTGTGTTCAGTGTCGAAAACGACAACACCGGCAATGTATGGACTATACAGATGATAAACGAGAGTATTATTGTCCACAGTGTTGGGAAAAAAAGGTAACTCATATGTGGATATGCACATCTCTCATGTGATAGCATCACATTTAAACAGATATTTTCTGGTATTCATATCTATTTTAAAGTTGTCATTTACACTTAGTTGTGCCTGGAAAAATAAGTAGTTAATTTCAGATTTTTCACAACGCCGCTATTGAAAATTAGATTTTCGGTACATGTTTAGCGAGTTGATACTGAGCGTTTTCATCCCTAAGGATGAAAATTTTCAGGCTGGTTATCTCTGTTTTTTAACGTTGTTAAGAGGGAGACAGAGCGATATTGAATCCGCATATAATCATAAACGTCAAAATGACAGACATAACCCCAAATCTAACAGATCTAATATTTTTGCGATTTTTTTGCACGCCCAAATTGTAGGTACCTCAAATCGAATTGTCAATGGAGTTGTGAAAAATAATATGCAATTACTCGGTATGAAACTTGGCGTTTGCAACACGTTTGGTTGCATGTCCTCGCACCTCGGGCAGCAAACTTCACAGTTCACACCATAGATTACCTAGGTGCAAGTTTCTTACGTTGTAATGCAATATCTATTTCATATTCCATATGACATGGTAGGAATATCTTTATTTAAATTAAATTTAAATTAAAAAAAGTCAAACTTTTGACAGGCAATTTTTAATTGCGCAATATTTCGATCAGCCGATTGACGGTCAGCGCTCACAGACCCAACTAAATGATTCACAAACCATTTAATCCGCCGATTTAATAGTTGCCGACTAAAAATTGTCTGTAAGCATAAGGCTCTATATTACCACCTCTACAGAAATTACAGTTATGTTTTTATCCATTACTTACTAATTTCTCTTTTTAATGTAGCCTCCAGTGGTATCGGGAGCAACGCTTATAGTTTCTCCAAATAGCATTAGTCGACAGTGGATCACCGAAATAAAAAGGCATATCAAACAAAACGGTCTCAAAGTTTTAATATATCGAGGCGTTAAAAAGGCAGGATATATTTATCCTCTTAAATTGGCTCAATATGATTTAGTTATCACTACGTATAGTGTACTGTCAAACGAACTGAACTTTGTGGGTGTTGAAGATAATCATAGGTATAATAATAATTTCTTTTAATTTATTTAACAATTTGTTAGGCCCTATTTCTACATTTTACTCAAATACGCAAGGAAGGAGAAAGGTAATGTTAGAATGCGGTTCTACTCTTAGGCGCTATATGCCTCTGATAAACGGGTAGACAGACTGTTCCCCCACAAAGTCGATAAAAAATGTATACAAAATATAATCGGACTATTTTAAGAGATGTATTTACTCCGAAAAATCTATCAAAATTATTTTACAATAAAAATTAAGGGTTTTTAGTACAAATTATCTTATTTTATAAATTATACGTTATTTATTTAGACTTCGTTTTGCGAAACGCTACTATACAGCCTGTTCACCCTTACCTATGGTTGAATGGTGGCGAGTCTGTTTAGACGAAGCACAAATGGTCGACTGTGCTACGTCTATGGTTGCAGACATGGCAAGACAACTGCCTGCCATCCATCGTTGGGCCGTATCAGGTACTCCTGCCCAGCACGGTATTACTGGTTAGTAAAATTCATCCTAACATATACTATAAATGTGAAAATCTGTATCATATGTATGTTTATTTGTTCATTTATTCTCATATTTAATAACTTATGTACGTTGATTTTCAAATATCTTAAATAAACACTTTTATTAAGGATTGTCCATACCTGAACCAAATATTTTAATACGAAAATATTAGGTTTAAGTATGGACAACCCTTAATAAAAGTGTTAGTAAATATCCTAAAGAATACAATTCCAGCAAAAAAATAACCTCGTTGTATTTAACAATCAAAAGTTACACGTGTTGAAGTTAGGTAAAAGAAGTACATTATTTTGAACACCCTGTATAATAAATTCATTTTTTTAGGACAGACATTGATTTGTCCGTTTAGGTAAAGGTCTGCATGTGTCAAAAATTTCTAAAAAACTTGAATAGGTAACTCAAAAATTACTGAATTTTCGAGCATGGCTTCTAGGTCGAGAGGCAGGCGTTAATTTATATAGCTCATTTGTGACAGGGTGAAATTTTCAGGGAAGGTAGTATTTAGTATGACAAAGAATAAGCGCTAGGGTTGCCTCGTCAAATCCTGGTGCGACGGCCGGGAGGAGCTCACTTCCGGTGCAAAATACACATATTTCATTAGCTCATAATTATCTTTCGTCATTATATGACAGCATACAATTGACGCCATATTGTAGATCTCGAAGAGCTGTATTGAAATACATAGGGTTGCCTAAGGAAATTTTGGGTAACACAATGAAAACTTATAAATTATATTTGTTTTTTTGACATTTTTAAAGCTGTCAAATAACATTATGTATATATGTATACTTATATATTATAACCGTTCTGAGATGAGTTATCGGCCTTGTGTTTGGCAAACATTCATAGGTATGTCTAGTTATGTATAACTTTATGTTTTCCAGCCTGCTTAGATTCGTTACAATACGTATGTCTAGTTATTTATAACTTTATGTTTTCAACGCATTTGGTTTCTAATTCATATCCGCATAATTACGCAGGAATTGCCTGAATCTGGTATTGACAATTTTCCCAAGAATTTATATATTTTAGGGTAGCAATTTCTTATTTTTATTTTTCAACGTAATTCAACGTGCACCTCTTATATAAATTAGTATAAATTACTTACTTGAAGGTCGTAGTAACCTGTAATAAAAGTTTTAAAAAAGGTGGTTTGGGGTTTGTTTCGAAAAGAGAAAAAAGGTTGATTTTTGTTTGTGATTTTAAATTTGGTTTGACGTTAAAAATTAATTGAAGCATTTGACTTTACTGAACCTCGATGAATATTTTTTCTTGAAATTCAACTTAATCAGACGCACGTATAAAGTTAACTAAGCGAATATAAAACCAAAATAACTATAATGAAAAAATGGAAAATAATAATAATTTACTATAATAAAAGAAAAAACAGGTTGATTTGTGAGTCAGAATCGTCAATCTTTATTATGGCAACTTTTCAGCAACTATTTTGTTGCCTTCTTCAAGCCTAAAATTACATTATTAGAATTATGTAATTTTAGGCCTGAAGAAGGCAAACATTGCCATAATAATGATTGACAATTCTGATTCACAAATCAACCGGTTTTTTAATTTTATTATATTACATACGTGAGTGATCAACATGAGTTTCAATATAGTTTACTATACATTAAACTATTCAAAAATGTATCCGAGCAAAGGCAATAACATTTTATGAATTATTATTACTTAAATTACTTATTCTAAGCATACTTATATTAACGTGCTATTAAAATATTTATTTTTTTTTACAATATGTAAACATTTTTAAACAAAACGTAGTTTAAGGTAGTTGCTTTGAAAAAAAGTCAAGAAAATCATGAAATAAAAATTACCTATATATATTTTTTTTAATAAAGGTATCTCTTTATGCTAGTTAAATTAGAAAATAATTTACATCATTGAATGCGAGATATTTTTTGTTGGAAATTGAATTTTTAACATTTTTAATATAGGTAAGGTGCTAAAAAATATCACATTAATAATTTTTCAATAAGAAAAAAAACAATACATAATAATCTATCTGTTTTTTTAATAAAAAAAAAATAAAACAATGCATGACACATTACGCGCTGATAATGTTAGTAAAAAAACTATAATTATTGACCACGTAGTTTCAAAATGCAATAACAAATGACATTTGGCGACGTTCCATTCAAACGACTTTACACCCGTACCTAAAGATGTTTCACATCAAAAATTTAAATTTTTAACCGACTTCAAAAAAAGGAGGTGGTTCTCAATTCAGTTGTATTTTTTTTTATGTTTGTTACCTCATAACTCAGTCATTTATTAATCGATTTTGAATTTTTTTTTTTACTTGAAAGGATATACTTTCAGATCGGTCCCATAGAAATTTCATCAAAATCGGTTCACTAGTTCGGCTAATTTTAATAAAAGTGAGTAACGGCGTGTGATTTTTTAAGGTAAATGTCACTTTTTGACATATCAGACAGCGTAAGAAAGTCGGTTTAATAAAAGTGAGTAACGGCGTGTGATTCTTTTAAGGTAAATGTCACTTTTTGACACTAAAAAGTAAAAAATAAAAAACTTTTTAACAAAAAAAAACCTTCAAAAAACCACTAAAAAGAGGAAAATAATGAAATTTTGAGGTCTGTGCCAATTTAATAAAATATGAAGTTGGTTAAAAAGAAGATATTAATCACTATACTATACTTTTTTACCGACTTCATATTTTATTAAATTGGCACAGACCTCAAAATTTCATTATTTTTCTCTTTTTAGTGGTTTTTTAAAGGAGGTTTTTTTTTTGTTAAAAAGTTTTTTTTGCATATACTGATACTACTTTACAAAATGTATAACTTTTCTTTTTCGTGATACAGGATTTAACTATTATATTTTATCCAATTTTGAGCAGTTATTAACAATTTATAATTTTCGAAGTTAGAAAAAGATTTAATTAATGAATAATAATAAATATAGAAAAAGGACGTGGCTAATTACGCAAATAAGCGTAGAAGGCAATTATATATATTTAAAAAAAAAAAAATTTTCGAAATGTCATTTTCTTAAAAACTATGGTTACCATGCTGGACTAAGGGCCACTTTGTAATTTTGAGCTGTTTCAATTTATACATATATACATATACATATAAAAATTGACATTTTGCACCGGAAGTGGCTTATCCCGGCCGTCGCACCAGGATTTGACTAGGCAACCCTAGCGCTTTTTCTTTGTCATAATAAATACTACCTTCCCTGAAAATTTCATCCTGTCACAAATGAGCTTCATATATTAACGCCCGCCTCTTGGTCTATTCCCTTACAATTTCTATTCACATTTAGGTGCAGCATTGAAAAAACAAATAAAAACAGGGTGCTATGGATACATTCATTTTTTACTTAAAATTGACGTCACACGTTCTCATATGGTGTTTGATGTTACGTGACACATAGATTAAAAATCATGATTTTAATGATTTATTTAAATATGTTTACGAAACTAAATTAATAAAAATAAAAATTCTAATAACTATTTTAGAGCATCAACTTTCATTATAACAAAGTTTTATATTTTATTTTGATCATTGGCAAATACCCTATTCACTGGGATCATTAAATGGTTACATTAAACCTTTACCTCCCCTGATTTACGCTATCACTCACCAGACGGCGGGACCGGTCGTACTAACAGCGAATATTAACATTACCCAGTTTTAGAAACAATTTTATTTGTTAAAAAGAATGAAAAAATATATTTTAATAACAGTGTGAACAATTCATATGGTTCGCGAAGACCGCATGAAAAATATATTAATAA
The DNA here is from genome assembly GCA_039654895.1 of Mongoloraphidia duomilia. Classification (NCBI taxonomy): domain Eukaryota; kingdom Metazoa; phylum Arthropoda; class Insecta; order Raphidioptera; family Raphidiidae; genus Mongoloraphidia; species Mongoloraphidia duomilia. Next base: position 26,888,399 of record CM077520.1, on the reverse strand, counting down.
ACTGATTAAACACCGTGTAGAACTAACAGCTAAATTTCCTTCAATTCATGGTCAAAAACTATTTAACTGTTTACCATGCTAATTGAATGAAATAAAAACATTGACAAAATTCAAAGCCAATTTAAAAATCTTTCTATAAGATAAAAACTAGTATGCAATCAGTAAATTGTTCACGTTGTAATACATATTTTAGACTCTTATTTCATGCTCTATTTTTATGACGCTTTTATAAATATTTATTTAAAAATAAAATTGAATTTGAATATTTTCAAAAGAACGAGAACAAAATTAAACCTAATGCTTTCTTCTTTTTTTTTAGATTTGCATGGTTTAGTATCATTTCTTGGCATCGAGCCTTATAATAATAAAGCGGCATGGGACAAACTATTGTACATCCCTTACTGTTATGGAGACAAAGACAGTTTGCATAATTTTTTAGCAGACATTATGTGGAGATCGAGTAAGAAAGAAGTTATTGATCAGGTAAAAGATACCTCCAATTTCATTAAAAAATAGAAGCAGATTAGGTCAAATAGTATAATGTTACGGCATAGTATAATATTTTGTTTTATTTTATAGATAAACATTCCAAAACAAACTGAACAAGTACACTGGTTGAAATTTTCAGCTGTAGAAGATTTTTTTTACAAAAGAGAACATGAAATGTGCGCAGATGATTTGAAATTTAGATTGAATAAATTTAAGTCACTTGATGTGACTTTAGATTCGATTGATAAGAAAACATTGAGCAAGGTTTTAAATTATTTTAAATAAATTTTCTCACTGTTTCAATAAGTCACTTTATCAAAAACAAAGTTTATGAAAGCTCCAATTAAAAAAGCCTAAGACCAGCCCTGACTAAAAAAATAATTAATTTTTATAGTTGTGACACGTAAGTAATAAGATTATTAATTAGGATATTTTGTAGCTGATGTTACCGTTATTGTCGGTGAGACAAGCGTGCATCCATCCACGTGTTGTCCGAGGACGCTATTTAACAACTGTTAAAAACGCTACGAGTCTTGAAGATCTACTGGAAGCACTAATTAGTAAAAATAAAATTGAATGCGAAGACAGTCTGCGAGCGAACATTGCCGCTTTAAATGGTATGCATAAACAATATACTATAAAGCAGGGATGACCAATAAGTCAATCATTATCTACTAGTTGATCGTGGTATTTTTGTTCAATTGCGAATGAACTAAAATTCACAAAATTATTCAAATTGTATTATTTACCTCAAGCACGCGCATAAAATATGCAGATACTACCTACGGGGCATTTAAAGGCTTTTGAAACTAAATCTATTTTCCTAACTTCAATGAACTTTTAGAACCTTGAATAATTTCAGACAAAAAGAACACAATTTAAGATGATTTGTATAAATCTACTAAATATTTGTCTATTTTCAACAAAAAATTAATAGGGAACGAGCCTCTAGACTGTCACGCCAACTGGTGATAGAAAGTGTAAACTTATGGGCAAAAATATTAACCTGTAGTATGTGATTAATTGTTTATTTACTTTTATTGAAATAAATTTTGAAATTATTCACGATGTCTTTATCAATAAAATCGTCGCAGAGAGCGGCATATAAATTTACCTGTGAAATTTTATCGTTTTCCGTTAACTACTATTGGTGTCTCGTGGAAAGATGACAAGCGTATGAAATGGATAAATGCAGTAAAAAATTATGTGTAAGTAATGAATAATTATAGTAAATAATTAATATTTCTGTTAAAACAGTAGGTATAGAAAAGATCTGTTGAATTTTAGTTAATATGAAGTAGAGAAAAATCAATAAATAAATATAAATTGAATTACATAAATCTAACCTTTAACTTTTTCTATTTCAGCAAAAATCCGAAAGACTAGGACCCTACTATAAATACAAGAATTTGTAGTGCTCATTTTATAAATAATACAAAATCTGAGCATCCACTTCATCCATCATTCCTTCTATTCATTCAAATAAACTTTGGGAATATGATTCTGTTCTGGTAAGTACGTATATTATAAAAATGTAGTTAATAATCAAATGATAAATAGTTTTTCAGATCGAATACCACAGTCGGCGTACATCAGCAAACATTAAAATTTACAGTCATGTCAATAAACCAAACCGTATGGAGTGTCATTTACACAAAATTTGAATAAAAAACAAAGTGTTGGCAGGTGAAATATTATCGAGTTCAAGCATACAAAAATACGATAAATATATAATATTATAATGTGTGAACGAAGTTGTAAGTAAAAAAATCACAAACTGAAACGGTCGTACGTATAATAATTATAAAATAATTAGAAATACACAAGGTCAGTCATAATATATTATTCCATATTACAGAATGTACAATTTTTGATAGTTGTTGCGTGAGAGGTTGACGTTGAGATGGTTTACCCCATTCCTGGCTACGACTAGTTTTAGAAGACGCTGTGAATTGACATCATGAACAACAGCACAAATGTGTTTACATTTACCGGCTAATCCAGCTTTACAGCTACAGTCAGCCTGACTTACGTTGCGATTGTCATCTAGCTAAAAAAATAAGAAATAAATTGAATTGTAAACAGAATTTTTTTTTATATCTAATTTAAGTTTTAATTTTGTACAAAAAAGAGTAAGAATAAAAAATAAATTAAAACTTACAATCATTTTAACATTATATGCTTTTGACACACTGGTCTGGGCAACAACATTAACGGTAATGGTTATAAGACCATTTAATGATTTTTTTTCGACTACATCAAAAACATGCCCAGATTCATATAATTTTTTACCTTTTATGTCGTTTTGACCTTGAATACGCGTATTAGTTATTGGTTGAAAACCATATTTTATTATTTTTTCCATTAATTATTTATTAAAAAATACAGAAGCTGTCAAGCTGTTGTTATATTTTTGCCCGTTTCTTGCTTTAATTAAACACCAGGGCGCAGCACTTTCGGCAAAAGTGCTGCCTCTATAGTTACTGCTCGGTCCCTATAGGAACTTTTTGTGATGATATGGTAGTTGGACAGGCTTGTAGATCAGATTCTTGAGGTTAACTTAGTAATAATAAAAAAAAACTGGGTACGTGTAAATCTCACGCGTCTGAAGTGAAGTTATTTGGACAACTCTTCATCTTTCATCTAATATATTATTTTGATTCTGATCTTAGGTAATTTATATAGTTAATTTCATAATTATCATAGATGGCTATACTACACTCTAAGCATCTCATACTCCAGATATTCTAACCTTAAGTAATTTATGAGTTTCCTACACTTCCCGCCAGCCAATGCGCAATCGGAGTTTCCCCCTCAAAGCATTCGTACCTACACTACTCGCTAGCCAATCGTTTCTCCTCTAGCAGCTTATTTTCTCCACTAGCATCTCATTTTCCCCACTCCTGACGGTGAGGTTTTTTCATAATGCTGTTGAATGAAATTACTCTCATCGCGACTAAAAAAGTTTCACTTCAAAAAATAGTAAAAGAAATTACCTTCAACGACAATTAAATTTTAAAAAGGAACGTTGACCAAAACGCCGAGTTTTTTTTTAATTTTATTTATTTGTTTGTTGAAATGGTAGTAAATTCATTGAAATAAAAAGAGTTAAATTTGTTGTGTTTAAATTAATACTTGGAATAAAATAGGAATTGCCGGCATACACATGATTCAAGACGAGTGGAATGCCGCCGCCGAAGCGTACAGAGAAGTCCTGCGACTAGTGGAACACCATAACAGTTATTTGAAGATCGACACGCTGCAACAGTTGCATGTGTTGTGCAATTTGGCCGAGCTGCTTGAACTAAAGCATCCAAATGCCAATATTCCTCCTACTTTGAGGGATCATCAGTTGAGAGATCAGGCCAACGCACTCGAAGACAAATATATGCAGAAGCATGTTGCTTGTGTGAGTATATCCAACTGATTCTTACTGTATTTCTGGGTTTCTGATACGACTTTCAGCTATAAATCTGGAATTAAGAATTTCATTTGTTTAAAACTAAATGGAGATCTACATTTAGTTAAAAACAAATGACAACCTTAAATCTAGATATTAAAACTGAAAGGCGTATCAGAAACCGAGCATTAGTGATGCAGCATAATTTAATAAGATACTAGCGTTGCCAGACGTCCCAATTTTTGCAGAACTTACCAATTTTTAGCTAAAATTGAATGTGCCATGCGCATCCTTTAGACCTCTTTTCCACGAGACACCGGTTTCTGACACCTGTGTCCGACACCGGTGTTCGATGGAGAATATACCGTACACCAATGTGGGACACAGCGTTTGCCAAAAGAATTTTTTAGTAGTATTTGAATGCCGAGATGGATGCACTAGACGACAACGCGTTAATTTTGCTCGGTCTCTTGTTAATAAGAAAAAGGCGGCAAAAAAAGGCGAAATGTATGAAGAAACGAAGATTTTGGGTACACCCTTTATTAGCCGAAAGGCATGAAAAAGGGCTTTACCCATTCTTATATTTGGATTTACGAAATCATCCAGATAAATTCTTTCAATATTTCCGCATGTCCGTCAAATCTTCCGTGTTTACTTATTTCGCGACAATCACAAATCACATGCAACTGCTGCGGAAACTGTGAGATACTGGCGTGGTGGCGTGTCCCGTGGATAGAGCACGCTTTATGACAATGTTTTGCTAAACAGAAACAGGTGTTTGTGTTTTCACAAAGTGGCGGAGCAGAAACACTTCGAGACACAGTCGCCGTGTCGGAAACCGAGTGTCCGATAGATGTGTTCCGTGGGTAAACATGCATATATTTGTATGATCGGCTAGAATGAGACACCGGTGTCGGACACCGGTGTCTGGTGGAAAAGGGGCCTTACAGTCACCGGACGATTAGGCAAAATAAAGCAATTTCATTGGTTACTTCAAGATGGCGAATCCATTCGATGTAGATCGCGCAAAATTTAAATGTAAAAAATTACTTTTCCAGACTTTTTAAATCACATGATCCTATTAATGACCTAAGCCTTAGATCCTAAGGGGTTGAGAAATAAGCAAAAATAGTAGTTTTTCGTAAAAAATCGAGTAATATGTCGTTTTAGTTTTTTTTTTAAATACAAATTTTAAATATACAACAGCCTATACGAATTTTAACAAAAAGTTTCAGTCGGTGTAATAGGAGATATGGTAAAAATTGCAAAAAATAACAATTCTTTGTAAAAAATAGAGTAGGTAATAGGTTTTTTGTGGGTTTTTAGGTATAGAGATTCTGATTTTTAATAATCAGTATGACAATTACAGATACAGTTAAGGTGCATTTTCATGTGACGCTCGACGCTGGCTTCTAGCGTCAAATGTGGTCAGTTGACATAAACGCCATATTGAAAAAAATGTAGCGTCAAAGCTAAACATTGTTTAGCTTTTACGCTGGCATCATTAGTTGTCTCTGGTCATTAATGATACGAGTTTTCTACAGCTAGGTACTAAGTTGTGCATCAAGTATCAACACACAGGCTGCTAAAGAATTGCTTTATGTTGCTACTAGGGGGTTGATTCTACGAATTTAACCCATTGATTTTATTACTTCGAAAGTACCTATTTATTAAGGAAAATACTATCACCTGATGGTTTTTCGATGGTTAATTAAAATTCCCGTCTCACTTAGAACAAAACAATTTTTTTTTATTGAATACTAAAAACATTAAAATTTCTCAAGATACAATTAATTTTTTTCTCATATTCTGGTAGTGCATATAATTACCTATAAAAAAGTAAGCATAATTATATTTTCAATTTTTATTCCTTATAATTCGTGTTCTTTCGCCGGTTATTTAAGTCAAAAATATGGGAATTTCATTTTTGATAATCGTATTCAGACATTGTCTTTTCTGTTAATAAATTTACAAAGAGCTTATTTATTAATTATTATAACAAATTCACCAGGGTTTGGATTTATGGATGTCTTTATTTGACGCTCTCTTTACAAGTTTACAACTGTCAAAACCTTGCTGTCTGTTGACGCTGGAACTTGACGCTACAGTTTTTCAAGATGGCGTTTATGTCACGTGACCACATTTGACGCTAGACGCCAGCGTCTAGCGTCACATGAAAATGCACCTTTTATAACGTGCAAACGACGTATTGTAAAGCCACTAAAAAGTAAAGAATAAAAAACTTTTTAACAAAAAAAAAACCTTCAAAAAAGCCACTAAAAAGAGGAAAATAATAAAATTTTGATGTCCGCGCCAATTTAATAAAATACGAAGTCGCTTCATTCATTAAATTGGCGCCGACATCAAAATTTTATTATTTTCCTCTTTTTAGTGGCTTTTTTGAGGGTTTTTTTTTTGTTAAAAAGTTTTTTATTTTTTACTTTTTAGTGGCTTTACAATACGTCATTTGCACGTTAACTGTATCTGTCTCTAAAATGACAATTACCTTAACGGAATCACACTCCTTATTAGATTTTTTTTTAATTCAGCCGAACTACTTAACCGATTTTAGTAAAATTTATATGGGACCACCTCTGAAGTATAACCTACCAAAGTCGGTTAAAAATAGATACTTACGAGCATATAATATTTATACCATGACGATTTGAACTACGAACATTCCACTGAGTTGCTGAGTTATGTCCAAATTCTTTTATCCATTTGCTAATTTCATCAAATGTGTTTATATTACTTCGTATAATAATTTTGTTACTACCTTCAGTGCTGTCAGAAGATGGCACAATTTTATTTTTAAAAGATTGGGGTAATACATCGTTGGTTATTTGAAATGTAAAACTACTCATATTACTTTTTTAATTTTAGTTAAATATAAAGTACACACTCCAAAACAAACATCAAATTTATTTTTTTCTAATCACACAACATAAACTTTTGTTTACAGTAACACTGGTTTGCTTGTCGTACTCGAGTCACAGCGATCGACATACGACGCTCCCCGATTCGCCGCTATCATTGTAGTAACCAATGAAATTGCTTTATTTTGCCTAATCGTCCGGTGACTGTAAAGGATGTTTAAATGCGTCCCGTGCTGCCGTGCAGGTACCTATAAGTTATAACTAATTTCACGATTTTTCAAAAACATTTAGATTTGAACATTTAGATTTTTGACGCGCCTCTAAGAGGTAAAATCTTCATCCAAGTACAAAAATATAGACTAGTTCCTCAAAAAATAAATACCTAGGTACTTGTTTAATGTAATTATTTTCATATTCACATGCTTAAATTCCCAACTTGGTGAAATAATTATCTGGCAACGCTGGAAGGTACCGAGTACTAGACCTTTCAGAAGGTATAAATTGAATTCGAGTCCTAGCGAAGGCAGATTTAATATACGATCATCATATACCAATCATCTTGCTTAAGTTTTCCAGGCTTGATAATGACTGAGCACATAACTTGTCTATTATACAAACACATAATTCTCAGTTTCTAATCTAAGAATCTGTGAAAGTATTAAATATATTTTCAGTTCGTTATTAAAAACTTTTGGAAAAAGGAAATTTAAGAACACCGTTTTCAAGGCATATTTAACAGAGATGTTACGGATGTGAGATGTCATTTTGAAATCGGAATTTAATAATTTAGCAATCACGTCACAGTTGAGTATTGTAAGCTCATTCCGTCGCGAAAGTGGAAAGGTTCAGGTTAGAATCCTGACTGTGACCACTGGTTGGTAAAATGATTTTTTCCAATATATTTCAAAACAATTATATAATTGGCTGCTCTCCAACGAAAAAATTTTTCAATTGCATTTCAGCCGTATAAAACTATTATTTATCATAATGGATTATAATATCGGAATCGGATTTAAAATTTTAATCTCATTTTGATTTAATTATTAAATTCTCACATTCATTCAGTAAAACAAAACACGACCCAACTGATAACAAAACACGACTGCGCGCTGCGTGAGTGTACATCATAACTATAGACGTGCGCGGGAGGAGAAATACTGAACCGATTCTAAAAATTCTTTCATTAATAGAAAGCTACACTACCGCTGAGTGATATAGGCAATATTTTATTTTGATTTTCGCGGAGGGTGGCGGGTAATAAATCATAAATTCTTATCTCTGGAAGTACTGAACCGATTCTAAAAATTCTTTCTCTAATAGAAAGCTACGCAGGGGAAGAGATTCTCGCGGGGGGATAACAAAGTAACAATATACTAAATATACGTGAGTGGAGCCATGTGTGACCGCTATTAAATCATAATTTCATACCACCCGGGCGAAGTCGGGACGGGCCGCTAGTCGTCTATAATTATTAAAAAAAAAAATCACAACCAAGTAACCTGTTTATTTGGTTGTGAATTTTTACTTCCCACCTCTACTATGGTAGGGAAGTAATGGATTCAGTCCGAAAACAATATTTCGAGATTTTAACAGATTTTCACGTTTTGAGACCCTAGCAATCGTTTAAGATCATTTTCTGACTGATGTCTGTATGTGTGTGTGTATGTGTGTATGTGTGTATGTGTGTGTGTATGTGGTCAATTTTTCGCCTTCGATATCTTAAGAACGGAACAACATACGGGCATGCCGATTGTTCTATTGTGTTTATCAGCCTTTAACTTAGATCTGATTAGATTTTGAGTCAAATCGGTTCAGTGGATCCTGAGATATTCAAAAAAACGTCCTCAATGTCACGTATTAACATAGGTAAAAAAAAATATAAATGAATTCTAGATGTTATAATATGAAAAAAATGTAAATATTTTTTTTCTCTAAAATGTATAGTTTTCGAGAAAAAAAATATTTTACTAAAAAAAATAAAAATTGTACGTAAATCAAGGTAACCATGATTTTTGCTATATTAAGCTAGCCATCAATAGATCACCAAACAAAAAAGAGGGCCATGCTTTTTTCAAAGAATAAAAATTAAATTGTGTTTTAAAGACCACCAACAGCTAAGGTTATTTGGGCCTAGTCAAAGAATAAAAAAAAGAGTGTTTATTTTTTGCAAATATTTACTAGGTGGGAAGTATAGGACTGGTCATCAGTCGAATTTTTTTCAAAATATTTCAACACATACCTTAAAGTTTAAACTAATAATATCCTTTATAATTATTTCTGATATGGATACGGATTTGGATATGACAAAATATTGGATTATCCGTAGTTTTAGAATTGGAATCCTGTAACACCATGATATTTAACAAATAAATTTCAGATTCAAAAAGCAGAAGAAGATTGTACGAAAGCTTATAATGCAGTTAAAAATGCTGAATCGAAATTTGAAATGCCAGTAAGTGCTTGGATACCAGAAATCATCGATTGGTTGGGTGAGAATAATTTTACAGACGAGCTGGTAGAACGAATACGCACGACTTTGACAGATTATCAAGTGGACAAACATGCAGATATTAAATCAAGGTAAATATGGCAGTTTGAATTACTGCAATCTAACGATGCTGGATTGCATAACATATTGTCAGAAAAGTTGACAGTGATACAAATTTATGATTATAATTCTTATATACTATGTAGGAATACTCAAAGGTCGTTGTCAAATTTTGAATTATGTAGTTACATTATAGCCCCCGGGAGTTTGCGTTGCAAATAAAAAAGTCATAGGAAGCCGGCTGATTTTGATAGTTGATCTCGTACAACTAATCAGTGAACCGACCGTCAGCTGCTCAAGTAGCGGTGGGTTTGGGTGTGAGAGGCTTCGAAAGTGGTAAAAAAAAACTTTTTTTTAAATACTAGTACGCCGGCTGAAACTTTTTTTATAAATAGTTGACATTATAGTGAGTTGAAAAAAAATTGTCAGCTGCATCGTGGAGGGGGAATTTTGTGTCAGCTGCTCGCATGAACTTGTAAAAAAATACGCAAAATATTGCACATTTCACTTTTTTGCACTGACAGCAGCTGAGACAAATTACGTTAATTTTGATCATATCGCTATCATAATCCTAGGTAACGTAATTGACTCATCTGCTGTCAGTGCAAAAAAGTGAAATGCGCAATATTTTACGTGTTTTTTTACAAGTTCATGCGAGCAGCTGACGCACAAACCCCCCTCCACGATGCAGCTGACAATTTTTTTTCAACTCACTATGATGTCAACTATATATAAAAAAAGTTTCAGCCAGCGTCTATTACTTAAAAAAAATTTTTTTTTACCACTTTTGCAGACTCTCACACCCACACCCACCGCGGGTGCGTCAGCTGACGCTTGGTTTACTTATTAGTCATACCAGATTTATCGAAAAAGATAACAATCGATCGGCGTAAAAACACTATCTAAAATGCAACGCAAACTCCCGGGCTATTAGGCTGTACTCACCAAAAAACAATTGCTAAAACCTAAATGCACACAAAAAAATCGTCAAAAAAATGTGGTTTTGAAATCATCGGTGATACTGCAAAACTGCTGGACGTTACTCCTTATTATCTTGTAGCTTTATTATTATTAGAATATTTCTCCAGATAAAAGAAAATCAGAATAAATTTATTGTATTCTATTCATTGGATTATTGGATGTGAATAACTTTTTATACTCAATACCTACCAAATGTATCAATATATAATAATATATATCGATATGTCGGTTTATCGATACCTATATCAACTCTTCGATATTTTTTTAAATATCAATAATTTTTAAATATCGTCCACCCGTAATATAAAATAAGTAGTTTTATTACTCTGTCCAAACAATAATTTTTTGAATCAAAATTAAAATGTTGCCTAGCTTTGTAGTAATAATTACAACATTTCAGTTTCACAAGTTCATGGAAAATTATTTGCGAATTAAGTGTTTGGAATGATAAGATAGTAAAAAGTATCAATAAATTACGAACTGATTTTGTCAAACTGAAAACAGAATATGAAAATAATCGGTTTTCAGAAAAGATGGTCAGTTCAGTTGTAGATTGTCATCTAAGACCATTGAATAAAAATGAACACACTGCAAAAAAATGTTGCTTCTGTAAAGTTGAAGCAAATCTCTTAGATTATGAAAGGCTAATTTTCTTAATGACAACAAAACAAAAAAAACAAAAACGCAAAGTTTCAAATTCACAAAACGATGAAGAGGATAAAAATAAAGGATCGTGGAAATCGAGTCAGCAAGAAGTTGTTTTAAAAGGTGAATCATGAAAACAATATATTTAATACACTAAAGGGCCATTACAAGCATTATTGGCCTGCAGCAAAAAACTAGGGTTGTAACGAATATCCGCATTCGCAATATGAAAAAGATTCGTAACTTTTCAACATTCTTATTCGGTTTCGTAACTTTTATTGCGAATGCTTTATGTGTCAGGTTATTATAAGTCTGCGTCGTGTGGCGTTCTGATAATAATAATACCATACATAACCATTTATTATATTACTAAGTTGTCTGTCTTCTGATTATTTAATAAATAATAGCAATTGGAGTTTTTTGTAATTTTATTAACATAATCAATTTTTGTTAAAGTAATTTTTTTCTTTTGCATTCGTTAAGTACATTCATTACCCTACAGAAAACGGTATTTTTTATAGAACCCGCACGTTCTTTTGCAAAAATATCGAAAGTATATCAAGACCAACGATAAGTTTTTTTGGTGGACCGCATGCGACCAGAAAATAGTCATGGAGAATAGAGAGAAAAGAGACTAATCTCCATACATTCGCCATTGTCTAAAAAGTGAGGAAAATAAGGGTTGGTTGAGGCGCTGAAGCTATAAAAAAATTGTTAAATGGTGTTTTAAAGACCACCAACAGCTAAGGTTATTTGGGCCTAGCCAGGTCTGGATTTAGAAATTTGCCGCCCCTAGGCAGTTGCGAAAATTGCCCCTCCCCCACAATAAATTAACAATAACGTTAATAATCGTTCACCAATGTTTAGTAATAATAACAGAGGAGGTTATGTGTATCACAATATACTGTAGGGGAGAAAATAAAATGATTTTCGGTACAGAAACTTATCGAATATTCGATATTAGGCCAATATCGAGACTTGCATAAATCGATGCTTTTCTCGATTCGGGCATTGTCCACTTATAATGTTGGTACGCGTGCCAACGAAATAGGCGGGAAATTCAATTTCCACGAATATAACAAGTTTTCAAAGTTTCCGTCAAAATTTGCCGCCCTTCAGTTCTTGCCGCCCTAGGCAACTGCCTACTCTGCCTGCATGGTAAATCCGGACCTGGGCCTAGCACCAATTCATATTTTCAATTCATTATTTTTTTTTTAATAATAAATTGAAAATCCAATTGACACTTTTACCAGCTCTCGGGTTAGAACCCGGGAACTGGGGACTTGTAATAGAGGAACCATAGCAACGCCATGTAAACAACAGCACTACTACACGCTCGGCCATTCTCAAGCCCGCTGAAGCTATAAGACCCCGAGTAGTGTGGGTAACCAGGCGATTTAAATATCGCTTTTTTTTGCAAAATAGAAAATATAGACTTAAGAATCGTGGAGAATGACTCCATGCAGAAGGGTGCAACATTGCATGTGACTCGGTGCTTATAGCTATAGCGCCGCGCGTAGAGCTTTTACGAACCCTTACCGTCATCAATTTTTGGGACACGCGTTTTTTGCATTGCGGCCTGCCGAGACCATTCTTCTTTCTCTCTATCCTCTGTGGTGACAGTCCTCAACAATGAAACTATTTTCAAAGTACAGTCGAACTGCGATAACTTGAATTCTTGATAACTCGAACACAATTGATTGGCAGTAGCGTCAAAAGTGAAAATTGATATTATTGATAGAATTCGAAGTTGCTATATTTAAATAGAGCAATTTGATCCTTGAAAACAGTTTTAAGAATTGTTGGAAATGAGCACTTCCGTGGCACAAAGGATCAATAAAAAGCAATACTGATTTTATTAAATTTGCATTTTACTAACTCTGAAGATGGTATGAAGAATACCGAAACGTTAGTAAAATGCAAATTTAATAAAATCAGTATTGCTTTTTATTGATCCTTTGTGCCACGGAAGTGCTCATTTCCAACAATTCTTAAAATTATTTGATAGCTCGAAGTCTTGATAATTCGATTTTTTTTTTGTGGCAAGTCATGGTTCGAGTTTTTGAAGTTCGACTGTATGTTAAAGTAAACTATTCTAATACTTTTTTTTATATATTTCAGTAATATTAACTTACAGCCAACGTAAAGGAGTTGCCCAATATTTAATCGAAGATGGAGAAACGCATATAAAAATGTGTGGTGCTCTTAGAAGGGAGTTTAAGGTATTAAGAATTTAAGACCCAGTTGCACTGTTTTTAGATAAATTTTAAGTTAACACTTCAAATTTATTTTCACCAAGTAGGAAATTAAATTGAAATTTAATCTTATATATAAAATTCTCGTGTCGCGGTGTACGTTATTATACTCCTCCGAAACGGCTGGACCGATTTTGATGAAATTTTGTGTGCTTATCGGGTAGGGTGGAGAATCGGACAACATCTATTTTTCATCCCCCTAAATGTTAAGGGTGGTCCACCCCAAATTTTTTTTTTTATTTTTTGGACAAAATTTTTTGTTTTAATTTTTTCATGATTCAGCATTGAAAAATACATACAACTCTAAATTTTCACCCTTATACGATCAACCCCTGATTTTTAATCGCGATTTTTATATTAAGCTTTAAAAAATACATATATGGCGAACGAGCGAAGCGAGTGAGTAGTGTATTTATAATATTCAAGCGAACGAGCGAAGCGAGTGAGTAGGCGAAAATATTCAAGCGAACGAGCGAAGCGAGTGAGTAGTGTATTTATAATATTCAAGCGAACGAGCGAAGCGAGTGAGTACTGTATTAATAAAATTCAAACGAACGAGCGAAGCGAGTGAGTAATGTAATTATTCCTAGAAATTATTAACAACGTTTGCCGGATCAGCTATACTAAATATACGTGAGCGGAGTAATGGGTGACCGCTATTAAATCATAATGTCATACCACCCGAGCGAAGCCGGGACGGGTCCGCTAGTAGTTATATAAAAATAACATGCATTTATTTGATAAAAAAGTAGTAACATATTGAAAGATTAATAACTGATAATAAACTCTGACCCAGTTTTCAAATTTTTGAATGTATAAACATTGTTTTTGGATTTGAATTGTAATAAACTGTATATAGCTCAGTCAATGAGTGCTCTAAAGAATGATCTAGCCGGAAAGTCAATAAGCGCAGAAACCGACTTCGGGACTGGTTAATAAAAAAGCATTAAAAGTCCTTGACCCTCGGGTAGGTGCAAGAGGGGAGGAGCACTTTAAAGGTCCCATTTTTTAATTTTTCGCATATATCTCGAAAACAGTTGGACCTAAGAAGAAATTTTATGCATGAAAATTGTAGCTGACAAAATTTCCTATTGTAACAAAACTCGTTGGTAACTTTGGTAAATATTTTATTTATATATTCGTTCACAACAGTGACAACCGTCTACATGCTTTGGACAATTATTGTTCCTCACTTTATATTCACTGTTCGCTTTTTGTCTATTTTCCGTTGGTCAGTTTTGCTTGACCGTTGGTCAGTTTTTCATTGACCGTTGGTCAGTTTTCATTGACCAACACTTCGTCACTACTTGACCACTATGTGTCCACCATATGTCTGTGGTACGTATATTGTTCACTGGGTCCACTATATGTCTATGGTGTTGGTATTTATTTGCCACCTGCAGATATCTTCCACACTGTCTGTCACTTTGCACCAGAAGATTATCTGCATTTAATCACTCGAAGATCTCGTCTGTCACTCGCAAATATCTTCCACACTGTTTGTCACTTGGTACTGGAAGATTATATGCACTAGGTCACTCGAAGAACTTTTAACTCGCTGGTGGTATATTTATTTCTTGTTGCACTTTTCACGTCTGCTCTCGTTGAGAATGTATACGTGACTCTCTCGTGTTTCATTCTTGCTCTTGCTTATATAAACTTTCCTGATCATTTTACATCCCTGGTGGCGGTTTTTCTATTGTCGCCACCCAGAATATTTCTTCGCGCTCAAGGCTGCGTGATCCATTTTAAGCCAACGAATCAAGGCTGCAGCCAGCCTGCCTAGATTCGTTACACTATATTTTGTATATATTTGAGGTTTTTTTTGTTTTCAACCGTTAATGAGTTACACGCTTCTGAAAACCGCTATTTTTCAAAAAAACATTTTTCGCACCTCATTTTTTTCCGAACTTTTGTCTCTAGCGCCTCAGCCTTTAATTTTACAAAAAAAAGTTGTAGAGAATTTAATTTCCTTCAAAATGGTATCAGTTTACCATTTTATTTTAACCTGATCCAAAGTTTTCAGAAGCGTGTAACTCGTTAACGGTTGGAGATAGAAAAAACCTCAAATATAGAAAATGTAGGAAATTTTGTTCGCTTCAATTTTCATGCATGGAATTTTTTTGTAGGACCAACTGTTTTCGAGATATACGCGAAAAACCAAAAAAACAGGCCTTTGAAATTCTCCCTCCCCTTCTTGCGTCCACCCGAGGGCAATGTCTTTGTTTTTTTAATAACCAGTCCAAACAAAGGCCCGAAGTCGGTTTTTGCGCTTATTGACTTTCCGACTAGGATCATTCGTTGACTAGACTAATAACACATCCGGCACTATCGTTTTAGTCATGATAAAAATATTAAGGCAAATACATAGAACCTCGACAGAAAAGTATTTGTTTGTTTGTAACTATTATTCAACTGTTTAGGAATTACGTCGTTTATGGACATATTATTGTGATCAAATAGCCGCTCAAGATGAACTAATAATGTGTAAACAGCGCCTTAGATTGCGATTACCAAATGAACCTCTTCCAAATCAGGGACGAAAACTTCTGGTTTTGAAAAATTTGGATTATAACATTGAAAATAAGGTGGAACACATCAATATTATAGATCCTCCAATGGTATGTAATTTTTTTTTTACCTGAGATCCCAAAAGTCGCCGCTTAAAAAACTTTTACCATTAAAATTATTATTTTTAGCTGGATATGCAGTTTCAACTTTTAAATACTGATAAACAAACAGCAACAGCTGAGTTATCAAAAAGACTCGGCACTTTGAAGTATTTAGAAACATTATCTAAACAGCGCTACACTGGTCAAAATCCCGATCTTTGTCCAATTTGTAGAAATCAGCTTACAGATAATGTATGTATTTCTCTAGCTAAACTCGTATATTATATTATACTGTAGGTAGCTAAAATATTAATATTTTATTTGATGTAGAGTTCATACATTTAGAGAAAACCAAATCCTAACGGAAACCTGCGCACAAAAAGTGGTGGGAGAAGTAGTCAGTACTCAGTGGTGTACGCAAAACAGATTCTGACGTACAGACGTAGATGCTGGGGGCTTAATTAAATCCGATTTTTTCTTTAATAAAGCAAACTTTTAATAGTTCTTTTGTTGAAATAAGATAAAGGAAATAAAATGTTAATAAACAATAAACATGCATCACTGATAATGCACTTCAAACACAATTCAATACTCGATTTTTAACAGCATGTAGGTAATACAGGGTGTATCACAGGATTGAATACATAGAAAAGTAATGAGTGCAGCAAGGAAAACATAAGCAAAATGAGTAGCGTGACAAAGATAGAATACACATGGCTACCTTAACTAAATTAATTATCATGGTTTTTTTACATGAATAGAGGGCAAAGCAATCTCTGATCTTAACTAATTTGTACTGTGTACTTTTCCCTATGTTCGGTTTTCTGTGATACACCCTGTATAACCTAAACAGTGAATACTGAATGACAAGTAAATAATGCACTGACATTATATTTGACTGACATGTACACATAAACTGGCGCACCCCTTCAAAAATAGAATAGACAAGCCCGAACCAAATCTGCTTTCTGCGCATGAGGCGGTTAAGTTTTCTCTAATTGTATGAACTCTATCTTTAGTATTCTTAATATACAGTAGAACCTTAATTATACAAGCTATTGTAGAGCGACCCTACCTCGATTATTTTGCAAAACTATGATAATATTAATATGGACTTTCAAAAGATTTAAAAAAGTATTTCTGTGACGAAATTAACATTTACTCATAAAAAAATTTATATCAGTCACACAAAAACAATCTCATTTCTCGGATAATCCGGGTTCTTATGCGCTCGGTTAATTCGGGTTCTGTAGTAATTTAAAACCTGGTGTGAATTTTATACAAAAACATAGTTGTTAAAAAATATTTCTTATATGTATTAAATAATCGTGATTCTTCTTTTTAGTGGAGTGTTTTGCCTTGTGGCCATTCATTTTGTTTAGAATGCATTCACCATTTACTCGAGAAATATTCGTGTGGGAAAAGTGTAACTTGTTCAGTGTGTCGAGAAGTACAGTCATTACAAAACATTTCATACGTTCGTCTTAAAGAAGATAATGCTACGGATAATAATGACAGTATTGTGGGATCGTATTCTACTAAAATTGAAGCAGTTGTCAAGTGTGTGTTGTCTTTAAAACGCGATGATCCAGATGTAAAAGTTTTAATATTTTCAACATGGCCTCGTGTACTTAATGTTATGAGTGAAGCATTTTCAGCTAACAGTATAACTTTTGAAATATTTTGTAATTCTGGAAATTTGGATCAGTTGGAACGATTTAAGGTAAAGTAAATATTTATCATATTTTGTTCCCAAGTGATAGATATTGTGAATTATTATAGACATATGACAGTATTCCGTTGTGGCCTGTTAAAATTTTTTTTTTTTAAACTGACTACACTTAATCACTGGGTGCGAGTGTATGCTTTGGGAAACGAAATCGATTGCAGCGCACGCTGTGGCAGAAGTGTGAAGCCAATTGGGACGGCTCCTGTCAAAAACAGTGCATTTTGGATACATTTTGTGTGTATCTTCGGTATAATTAGATATATCAATATTTTCAAAAAGGGTCATAATACTTTTGTTGTGAATTGTAAAAATAACGGAAAAAACAGTGAACATAAATTTCACACATTTCCGAGACAGTTGGAAATTAGACCAAAGAATAAATAAATAGATGTATGAAAAAGACTGGTGTATGAGGTGTGTAACTATAATGAATGGCACATGTAGGACAGATGATGAGTTTACACTGAATTTATTAATAAATAATAATACTACATTATATGACTATAAAACTGATTTGACACTTGTAATAAAAATTTCATTATAATATATATACAGGGTATCCCACGACGATTTACCTAGACTCTAGTTCCTAAACCGTTTGAGATATTTGAGTGGGACAAAGACTATACTTTTTAATTATGAGGGTACTTTAAAATAAGAGTGAAAACAATGATTATAAAAAAGCCACCCCTAAAAATGCAACCCTTAACTTTAAAATGTTAAATGACACCCTGTATATTTTTTATATTTTCTTGTAGGATTTTCAATTCTCTATTCAATCGTTTTTTCCGATTGAAAATCTGTTGATAAATAGGTGAGAAAATGGACATTTTAACACTTTAAATCAAGCTACATGACTCGGGAAAACAAAAACAAAACATTTTTACTGTTAATACTTAATAGAGTGAGATCCCAGTCACCCCAGACTTACGTGATTTTAGGAAAGATGAAATTTTTAGGATTGCTAGTATAACATAAACTTAGAAAGGAATGGATACTCGCTAAGCTGAAAGCGGGGCCGTTTTACAGGTAGCAGGTATCAAAGGTGGAAAAAAATCATGCCAACTTACGTCATTTTAGGAAGGCTGAATTTTATATATATTATTAAGTATAATATTTAAAAATATTTCCCAATGAGCCAGACAAATCTGACGGGCCAAACATCCCCCCAGACTCGTTAAAAGTTCCACTATGCGAGGAAGCGCGAGAGCATTATTCAAGCGCATAAGTACAACTCGTGGCTGCTCTAAGTTAGTGTGTTGTCAAAGTTTTTAGTCTATATCACTGACATACATTTGCCATTTTAATTAAAATACAATAATTTTATATTACTTTAACACTATGAAAAGTTTTAATTATTGTAACACTACTATTTACACTATTATTATAAATATTTTTATTATATGATTATTTTTATATTATATAATTAAATAGTTTTTACGTATTTATTCACTTTTTCATTCACGAATATGAGGTTAGAAATTAACCGAAATATCAGATGTATGTCAGTGATATAGACTAAAAACTATGACAACACACTAACTTAGAGCAGCCACGAGTTGTACTTATGCGCTTGAATAATGCTCTCGCGCTTCCTCGCATAGTGGAACTTTTAACGAGTCTGGGGGGATGTTTGGCCCGTCAGATTTGTCTGGCTCATTGGGAAATATTTTTAAATATTATACTTAATAATATATATAAAATTCAGCCTTCCTAAAATGACGTAAGTTGGCATGATTTTTTTCCACCTTTGATACCTGCTACCTGTAAAACGGCCCCGCTTTCAGCTTAGCGAGTATCCATTCCTTTCTAAGTTTATGTTATACTAGCAATCCTAAAAATTTCATCTTTCCTAAAATCACGTAAGTCTGGGGTGACTGGGATCTTGGACTATAAGCAATTACTAGAAATAAGAATTAGTCGGTATGAAATCACTACCTAAAATGCGACGCTGCCTCCTGTACTATACGTTTCTTTGACAGAAGTAATACAAGAACAATGTATATGTACTGTAGGAATAGAATAGTTCACCCACTGATCGAAAAATTTCATAATTGCACATAAATAACTCAAAATCAAAATTTTTTGTTTTTATATCATCATTCCCCAATTAACACGTCTCGATATGTTACGGACGCTAGGTAGCCGTTTTGTCATGCACCTACAATACAAAACGGTGCGCTAACAATAAGCTAAACAACATTTATGTATCCGTCAGATGGGTGGAGCTTAAAAAACATGACGGAGATCAGGGAAAACTTCATATATAGGGTATACTTTTGTGTGTAATTTTGTGATTTTCAAAGTACATAATAAGAAATGATAAATATAAGTGCAATTTGTGATTGGACCGGTACGAATCCTAAACAAAGGAATTTCGTTGAAGGAGAACGGATTCTCAAAGCCGGACATATTATCAAATGCCGGAAATATAATGACAAAAATGCATGAAAAATGAGCTGTCAAAAGTAGTAATCTTTACGGCATATTGCTTAAAAACATCAAAATTAAAAGAAAATCCCCACGAAATTAATCATCCGTTCAATGCTCCTTTAAAGCTGGGTTAGGTGAACAATAATTGCAACATTTTTATTATATTAAAATAAGTAAGCTACTAACCTCAAAATATTTGTAACATATTGTTAGTGCTAAATTTGCCAATCATCAGTGACAACTATTGTAGTACAGTATGATAATGAGTACTTCTTACTATTAATATAAAATATTTTTCTAATTCATAAATACAGTTTTTCTACATTTCATTAGAAAATAATTCGCTGTAAAGTAAGTTTTACAAGGCAATAACTGGTAGTGTTTAATGCCACGATATTAAAAAACTTCGGGAATTCGATTTTCGATAAACGTTTTGTTTATTTTACTTGTTTTATTTTTCTAATAAACAATTTCACGATAAATTTGCACTGTTTGCATGTGAATTTTTCCCTGATCCAAGTACAATTTTCTACCAGATGTTATATGCTCATTTGACGGATTTTTTTAATTTTCAATAACTTTAAACATACATTTAAAAACAAAAGAAATACCAAAGTACGTGTGTCCAAAGGATTCAGCGTGTCTTTTCTAAGCATAATTCTAAAATATCTGAGAAATTTTTAATTTTGTCAAAGATTGCATTTTTTCAAGGTATTAAAAACCGCAAAAAATAGCATATCTTTTTCAAATTTACCGTACTTACAGAAAAAGACACGGATTCTAATAAGCAAAAGAAAATGTATTTCTTTTAGTTTACTATGTTTTATTTTTTAGGATAAAAAAGAAGGGATAACAGCATTACTACTTCCAGTTCATTCCGGAGCTAAAGGATTAAACCTTGTTGAAGCAACTCATGTACTTTTGATTGAACCTCTTTTGAACCCCGGTGAAGAATTACAAGCTATAGGTCGAATTCATCGTATCGGACAAACCAGGTTTGTAGATTTTGATTCTTTGTAAAGATCAAAAAAAAAAAAATGCAATATGTTTATTAAATTGCCTGCGGTAAATTATTAATTATATTTTTAGAGCCACTGTTGTCCATAGATTTTTGATACAAAATACAATTGAAGAAAATATACATTATGCAGTGTCTGGTAACATTGTTGATTGGAATAATAAAGATCGTATTACATTGCGTCGTTTATACAATTTATTTCAAGAATATAAACATAATGATGCTAACAGTTCAGAAACTAAAAACGAATAATTTTTTTAAATGTTTACTTTTATAATATTATGCGCACAGTATTAATATGGTTGTATTTTCAACAACCAGAATTTTTATATTTTTGTTTTTTGTTACAACCAGTGATTTAGTTCTAGTTGAAAGATTACTACATTTTTTTTATATCAAGTGTACCAAGTGAGATTTTAACATATAGTCCAGTCACGAGAGCTTAAAAGGTAGGTCCACCTTGCGTTTTGTGCAGCAAATGATTTTATTTTTTTGTGTCCTCAAGCATGTTTAGGAGATGTTAAATCCAAGTTTGCGACCTCTAAAACAGGGTGGGGGAGTTTTGGTAGGGTAAAAACCATGATTTTTTTGCACTTTTTTCGGTTTTTTGCTTATAACATAAAAACGGCTGGTCCTATCAAAAAAATGGTTCTATTCAAAATTAAAGGGCACAAAATTTACTTCAAAATCCACTAGTTAAATATATTTTTGTTCCGATTTTACCGACTCTACAGGACTTAGAAAAACAAAAAAAAAAATAAACCCTTTTTTTGTTTGAAAGCGCTAATCTCAGGAACTACTAGTCTGTAGAAGAAGCAAAGTAGTAATCATTGAGACCCTATATACGAGTTTTTTAAAAATTCAATCCCAAAGGCTGAAAACGGGAGTGTAGGATTTATTGTAATAACAAGAAATCCTACACCCACGTTTTACCCTCTTTGGGATTGAATTAAAAAAAAAAAATCGAATAGCCTATAACCTTCCTTAATAAACGGGCTATCTAACAAAAAAATTTTTTTCAAATCGGACTGGTAGTTCCTGAGATAAGCGCGTTCAAACAAAAAAAATAAACTCATTTTTTGTTTGAACGCGCTAATCTCAAGAACTACAAGTCCCATTTAAAAAAAAAATTTTTGTTAGATATCCCGTTTAGAGGTTATACGAGTTTTTTTTAAATTTAACCCCAAAGGGGGTAAAACGTGGGTGTAAGGTTTTTAGTAATAACAAAAAATCTTACACCCCCGTTTTACCCCCTTTGGGATTGAATTTAAAAAAATTCGAATAGCCTATAACCTTCCTTAATAAACGGGCTATCTAACAAAATAAAATTTTTTTCAATCGGACTTGTAGTTCCTGAAATCAGCGCGTTCAAACAAAAAAAGAGTTTATTTTTTTTTTGCTTGAACGCGCTAATCTCAGGAACTACCAAGCCGATTTGAAAATTTTTTTTTTCTTAGATAGCCCGTTTATTAAGGAAGGTTATAGGCTATTCGAGTTTTTCAATAGTTAAAAGCTTGAAAAAATGCTTTTTTTTCATTTTGGTAAATTTTGGCGATTTTCTAAGTTCTGTAGAGTCGGTAAAAATGGGAACATAAACATATTTGACTAGTGCATTTTGAAGTAAATTTTGTGCCCTTTAATTTTTAATAGGACCATTTTTTCGTTAGCACTAGCCGTTTCCATGTTATAAGCAAGAAACCGAAAAAAGCGCAAAAAAATCGTGGTTTTTAGCCCACCAAAATTCCCCCGCCCTGTTTTAGAGGTCGCAAACTTGGATTTGACATCTCCTAAACATTCTTGAGGACACAAAAAAATAAAATCATTTGCTGCACAAAACGCAAGGTGGACTTCCTCTCGTGACTGGACTAATAGTATTAATAAATAAAATATTTACAAATAAAAATGTATCTTTAATAAATTGTTTATTTTTTAGACTCTGTTTTTTCATCAACAGTAGTGAGTGAGTTTAGTAGTTTTTGTGTTTCAATATTTGAACTTAAGTATGAAATTCCTCTCTGTCCATAATCGGCTATATATGACGGTGCGTTATAAATAAATAGACATGTAGCAGAGATACCTTTATTCCAATATTTTGCAACTAATGATGATATATTTCCGGGGAATGAAAAACTTGGTACCTGAAACAATAATTTATTTTATTACTTGTTTTATTTGATTTGGAATATTAAAATGATGTGCTCAGACAGTGAGTCAAATTCGATATGGATTAATAGTGCAGTCATTTCGTCATTCAACCGTGCATTTTAGGCAGCGATTTTTTTTTTTTTTTTTTTGGGTTCCAAGGGGAGTCGGTGAGTTAAACACTGAGTTTTCAGAACGGGGATGCTCCCATTTGGCCGCCATCTTGAAAAGAAAGGTGAAATTGTTTTTTTGCATCGCAGTAACCGTAAGTCTCACAAAAATACTGTAGACAACAATTTTGTAGATAACATTCTCTACAACTTTTATTAATAGCTTTTTGACGTAGCATTAATAATAAAAACGCTACAGAAATATTTTATCAGTTCATATTGAATGTGTTATTTGTCTTTTAATAGCGTTTTTTGTATTTTATCCGCCTTTTTAGACATCCATACCTCAAAGGAAAAAAAACGGAACCCTTATAACTTGTAAAGGCGGTTTTCCACCAAACGGACAAAACAAAAACACAACAAAAACTGGTGTCGAAAAAAACAAAACTGCAACTTTGCACAAACTTTTTGAAGACTCGAGGTTTTTGCGACTGTTGCTGTTTTGTTTTTCGAGTCCCGTTTGGAAGCGGTAAGATCAAAGAGTTTGACGTGTTTACGAACTGGAGTCTGTCTAGAGGAAACAGCAAGTTGCGTTTTTAATGCGCACCTAGTTTCTTTTCAGCTCTCTTTAATGTGTATAGTGTGGAATATTACATTTATAAAAATAAGCAATAGGTAAGTTAATACGAGACGGTTATCAATTACAATATAAATATAGGTATACTACCGTGTTAATTCGAAAGGAATCTGCCAAAATAAATAAATGAAGAAAGTTAAGTTTTTCTGTTTTTAGTAGTGCATATATTAAATACAATAATTATACTAATTACTGTGTGCAGTTGAATTCTGTTAATTGCGTGCAAATATGACTCGATATAGATATTTATCGATTGAAAGCAACGCACTAGTTCGTTTGGTGGAAAAGTACTGAAAACTAGAACGAAACTCCGACGATACTTTGTCTGCTTGGTAGAAACAGAGTTTCAAATTTGTCCGAGTTTTGTTTTTTGTTTTCTGTGTTTCAAAAAACAGGAACAAAACAGAAACTCGACTAGTCCGTTTGGTGGAAAACCGCCTTAAGATTTCTCGCTCGTCCGTCTATCACAGCCGATTTTCTCAGAAATCATGCGGCGTAGAAACTTGAAATTTGGCATCTTATAACACTAGTTAACACTTTAAATTATTTTAAGAATTGTTGGAAACGAGCACTTCCGTGGTACAAAGGATCAATAAAAAGCAATACTGATTTTTTTAAATTTGCATTTTACTAACGTTTCGGTATTCTTCAGACCATCTTCAGAGTCAAATGCTGTCTGAAGATGGTATGAAGAATACCGAAACGTTAGTAAAATGCAAATTTAAAAAAATCAGTATTGCTTTTTATTGATCCTTTGTGCCACGGAAGTGCTCATTTCCAACAATTCTTAAAACTGTTTTCAAGGATCAAATTGCTCTATTTAAATATAGCAACTTCGACTTTAAATTATCATATAAGAATTAAAGAGAGGGCAAATTAAATACTCGAAATTTTTTTAATTTTATTTTATATATTATCATGTGGGGTATCATTTAAAAAGGCTTATCAGGAATACAAAAATATTTTGTTTTCATAATTTTGAATAGCATATTTAAAAATATATGAAAAATGCGTAAATAGAGCTTACGGTTCTTCAAAATTTCTCGCTTTTCGCCATCATGAGTGCTTTTTGTTCCATCTACATTTCATAGTCACTCAAGGTCATGCACTTAGTAAATAGTGCTTAAATTCGTATTGCTTGTAATGACGTTAATAACGTAATTTAATCAATATTTAGGGTAATAACAGGACTTGAGAATAGCCGAGCGTGTAGCAATGCTGTTGTTTATATGGTGTTGCTATGGTTCCTCTATTACAAGTCCCGTGTTCTAGCCCGAGAGCTGGTAGAAGTGTCAATGAGCCATTTTCCTGAGAGTAGTTCTTTCAAGACACCAATGACGTGACATTCAATTCAACCAATCACAGACGTGAGCAGTTTTATATAGGTCTTTACGACCAACCTTTTATAAAACTACTTAAGCGATATTGAATAATAGGCACTAGTCAACTATTGAATGATAATTGGTAAAAACAATAGGGACCGCGCGTCAACTGTAGAGGCAGAACTACTGCCGATTTTGAAGCTCTCCGTCATCAAGTTGATTAACCATTGTGATGGCAGTAGTGCAATAAATAAATAAAACATTAGTAAAAAATGCGAAAAATAATTAAACTTGGGTTTTGTTCCATCAGGGCCGTAGCTAGAGCTGAATTCAAGATAGGGCACTGAAAGTTTAAAGTAGGGCTGAAGCAAAAGACTACAATTTTTTAATTGGATTGCCCATCTCATCTGGTGATATCAAATTACAAAAGCAAGAAAACGGTAAATAACAATTTATTCAAAAAAAAAAAAAATACAGAACTTGCCATGTTATCAAATTTCCGAAGAACTTCATTTAGTCCAACGATTTGAATCTTGTTTTTCCAAATGCCAGATAGATCAAGTCTGTCATTCTGTCGTGACAGTCTTTGCGGCTTGTTTATAATTCCTTAAAGTAAGGCACTGGATGTTTTAAGGTAGGGCATTGCCCCTTAATGCCCCCCCTAGCTACGGCCCTGTGTTCCATTGTCAATGATTTAATTCGGGGTCAAAATGATACAGAAGGGCAAAAAAGACCACTTATAATCGGATTTACTTATTTATTTATTAACAATAAAAAATAAATGCCATTTGACTTTATTTTCAAGGGTATTTCGGTTTGGCGATCAGATCAATCCGAGCGCAGGATAGCTAAAGGTAAATAGCATCTAAAATAATGTAAAATTAATGTAAATTCGAACGCATAAGAGCGCTCTGACCGATCTGAGCGTACAAGCGAATTTACGCAAGTATTGCTGACAAATGACAGATATTTTAATGAATTTTCAATTATCTATATATATATATATATATATAAAACAAAGTCGTGTTAGTTACACCATTTATAACTCAAGAACGGCTGGACCGATTTTCATGATCTTTGATTTTTTGGATTTGTCTCCGTCCTGGTTAGCAGAATAACTATTAAAACATTGAAAAAATTCACCCGGGAGCGAACGTGCGAAGCGAGTGAGTAATGTATTAATCTGTATACCCCGTGTTCGGTCTCGAAGGTGAACATAGGGATTTAACATGGTATTGTTCATTTTTGTAATTATAATAGTCAAGCGAAGCGAGTGAGTAGCGTATTGTAATCCGGGCGAAGCCGGACCGGGCCGCTAGTTTATATTAAAATATCTTCAGAACTGCGCGCCAGAATACTCTTTTTGTAATTTTTACATAATCTACGAGGTTGATTAATACAAATAACAGTTTTTTGTATTTTTATCTATAGCAGTTACAGTTATATCATATAAAAACGTTTCAGTGTACTCTCAGGAAAACGATAAAACTTCACTTTTGCATCAACTCCAATATTACGACGCGGAGTATTTGAACAGCCT
The DNA here is from genome assembly GCA_039654895.1 of Mongoloraphidia duomilia. Lineage (NCBI taxonomy): Eukaryota > Metazoa > Arthropoda > Insecta > Raphidioptera > Raphidiidae > Mongoloraphidia > Mongoloraphidia duomilia. Next base: position 26,861,662 of record CM077520.1, on the reverse strand, counting down.
CGAATACAACATGAACATGTTACTTTTGACAAAGACATTTTAAATAAATGTTGTATTAATTTAATTAAAAATATAAATGCTATAATAAAATTAAGAAAAATCGCAGGATAGTGGACAAAATATTGGATTTATTTAATTAAATGTACGACGTTTCGTCTATATATTTAGACTTTTTCAAGTACATAAAAATAACAATATTTATGAAAATTAATATTAATTAATATATTTAGACTTTTTCAAGTACATAAAAATAACAATATTTATGAAAATTAATATTAATTTTCATAAATATTGTTATTTTTATGTACTTGAAAAAGTCTAAATATATAGACGAAACGTCGTACATTTATTTAAATAAATCCAATATTTTGTCCACTATCCTGCGATTTTTCTTAATTTTATTATAATCACGATGGACACGATTTCTAATATAAATGCTATAACTGACATGTATGGACCATATTATGATTTTCATCACAAAGTTTGAGAATTTAGCCACTAGACAGCGTCATAATCTTCATGCTCGGTCCCTATCGATACATTCTGATACTCGATACTCGAAACTATCGATAAATATTGATGGTGCTATCAATAGTTTTCCACCACTATTAAATTTGCTTGCTCGCTCGCTTTCCTCAGAGCTCATAGAGCGTGTTCGATCTCCTTCAGATGTTAAAATCGTACGCAGGATAGAAATCTTCCAGAGCATATATATAAATGTTAAATTCGGACGCATTAGAGCACTCGGATTGACCTGAGCGCAAACCGAACTTACCCATAAACGGGAAAATTAAATAATGTACATTGTACCTGAACGGGTACTTCAGGTGAAATTTTTTTGACGTAAGGAGCAACCGCTTTGCAGTAGTCGTGATACAATTTCTCTGTGTGATTACTATCTTTCCAAAGGCCTTGTTCGATAGAATAATAAACGGCACCCGACGCCAGTGCAGTTTTTACAGCGAATCTGTAAGAAGAATTTTGTATAATTATCATGTTTAACAGAACTTAAAATCTTTTGCACTACAATGAAACATTTACGTCGCGAGTTACACTTCAAATTTTTAGAAATACCTGATCATTTTCGTTGTTTCTATAGAAACGTTATAAACAATTTTTTTTTGAGAAGAAATCTACAAAACTGTCACTGCTATTTTATGGTTATAATTATGTAATCTATTGTAATCCCCAACTGTAATCTCTATGGTTATAAAAGACGAATATGCCTCCTTGGCGGCTGTTTACCTAGGTTTAACAATGGTTTATTGTTTAACCGTTTAGACTACCTTTACGGAGGACAGTGTCGTGTAATGGTCATCTGTTCCACAAAACACCTACAGGTGGGTGTTTTGTGATCTGTTCTCTTCTCTGGCTCAAAGTTAGTATATGGGAAGTTGCCTCATCGCGCATTACTCGCAAGTCGCATGTAAAACTACGTTCCGCCAGTCGGCCAGTCGCTGTCAGTGCTAGACACCCAGAGACGCATTTAATAGTAGACGCTAGACGTATAGGCATACTTATTATTATTATTTGCGGTGTCCTACGTTAATTATGACGCGCTGTACAGTGGCCACTTGCAAAAACAGTTCAGCAAAAACGAATAGAAGCGTAATATATCATTCTTTTCCAAAAAATAAGTCGGTTCGAGATGTTTGGATTCAAAAATGCAAACGCGATGGAAAATGGAATCCAGATTCATGTCATGTATGCTCGTTCCATTTTACCCCGGAAGACTACGAACGTGATTTAAAAGGCGAATTGCTTAATATTCCGTTGAAAAAGAAACTTAAGTTTGGTGCAGTTCCAAGTGTTAATTTACCATCAATGCAGTTAAAAAATGCCAATGAAAACCGCGAGGAAAAAAGGAAGAACAGATTATTGCGAAGAGAATCCAAAAAATTAGTGAGTGAACTCCTTCAATCAAATAAAGAACCAACAATATCATTTGAACAGCAACCTACCGAAGAGACTCCTACTACATCAGATATTATTTGTCCTAAGAATGCTGTGGATGAAGTGTCGTCGGGAATTCCTGTGGCTGAAGGAATTCCATACTGCCACCATTTTCATGATTTCCAGGAAGAAAGGGTTGAAATGCAAAGTAAGTTGGATCATTTAGAATCTGTGAATCGGGATTTAAAAAAGAAAATAGAAGGTCTTAATCGTAAAAAGAAGAGTCTTAATAAAATTGTCAAGTCATTGAAAATTAAGTTGGAGAACGTGAAAAACAGCGAAAACGTTAACGTTGAAAAAATGTACGAAATTATGACGCCTATATTAAGAGTCCAGATAGACAAACTGGTAAACCAGAAGAAAAAAGTCTTGTGGACAAATGAAGATATATGTAAGGTACTAAGGTATTTGGGAAAAAGACAGTACGTTTATTTGAGGGATACATTGAAAATTCCCCTTCCTGCAATTTCAACCCTTCAAAGATGGGCGTCGAAATTAGAATAGGGTATTTGCCAGTGATCAAAATAAAATATAAAACTTTGTTATAATGAAAGTTTATGTTAAAAAATATTTTTTAGAATTTTTATTTTTATTAAATAAGTTTCCTAAATATATTTAAATAAATAAATAAAATCATGATTTTTAACCTATGTGTCACGTGACTTCAAACACCAATCACAGCGTGTGACGTCAGTTCTAAGTAAACAATCCATTTTGCTGTCCTGAATATTATGCAAGCTGCCTCAATGAAAATGGAGGATAAAGATAAATACGTGGTTCTGCAATTTGATGAAGTGAAGATCAAAAGCTGCTTCGAATACGATAAGAAAGCGGATTAAGTTATCGGTGAACATAGTCAGCTACAGGTAGTAATGGTATGAAGTTTGTTTTCAAATTGGAAGCAGCCCATATACTTCAAGTTTGACCAAAAAATGACCAAATCTATTTTAAGTAACATTATTGAAGAATTACATAAAGCTTGCTATACAGACGTAGCCTACGTATCTGATTGTGGTGGTGGAAACGTAGGCTTATGGAAAGAGTTAGAAATTACCATTGATAAGACACATTTTAAACATTCTATCACAGGAGAAAATATATACATGTTTGCAGATGTACCACATTTGCTGAAGTTAATTCGAAATTGGCTTATTGATACGGGGTTTGTGTTAAAAAATGGCGATATCGTAAACAAAACCTGCTTAGAAGCTCTTCTAAAAATTGATTCAGTTGAAACAAAAGTCTGTCATAATTTAACAGATTTACACATACATTGTGAAAAATTCCAAAAGGCAAAATGTTCGACTTGCGGCACAATTATTGTCTTATAAAACGGCCCATGCGTTAACATTTTATACACCCGGAGATGATCCTAATGTAGCTACTGCGACAGGAAAATTTATTGCACTGGTGGATAAATGGTTCGACTTACTGAATTCCTATAACATAAATAAGTACTCTCCGCCATGGAAAAGTGCATATGGAATAAAACCTGAAGAACAAAACGCAATTCTAGATGAAATGACAGACGTTTTCAGAAATATGAGATGTTCCAACAAAAAACCGTTGCAAATTTTTCAAAAAGGCATATTAATATCCAATGCTTCCCTCAAAAGTCTTTTGCAAGATATGAAAAATAAAATTCCGGATGTTCATTACATTCTAACACATAAAGTAAACCAAGACTCGTTGGAAAATTTGTTCAGCCAGCTAAGAACAAGAGGTAATCTACACATAATAGTAAAACATGACAAAATTATTCATATTACCTACTGTATTAATTTTAGGTGGATTAAACGATCATCCGACGCCTCTGGACGCATTGTACAGACTGCGTATGATAATTTTGGGTAAAGGTCCCTGGTATGGTTCAATCAAATGTTAATAGCCAAGATAGAAGTGTTGAAGATTTCATTGTGGCGAAAGTTTTGAGAGAAACGGGAGCTATAGGATATCAAGAAAATGCTACAAACGTTGATACTATGGATCCAGAATCAGATTCAACTTCGGACACTGACAGACAACTTAAAAGGCCGATAATTGAAATACGTGAGGGCTGCGAAAATGACGGCTTGAAGTATTTAGCATGATTCATTGTAAAAAAATTTATTGCTCAAAATCCGAATCTGGGCAAATTTCTGGAACCTCGACAAACTACTTCTAGCGATAATGCTCCTTCCTGGCTACAACAAATATCATACGGCAGTTTAATTGAACCGTCAGATGATTTATTACAAGCTATCCTTAAATACGACCTTTATTTCAAAAAATTTCACAAAGATAAAATAGATATGGGGAAAAATGTAGTAAGAAGATTATCTACTAGGATTTATAAAAAGGTTTTTATTTCTGTTTATTGCTTAGTGGTTTGTGATTATACCTACCTACTTACATAATGTAAGTATGTACCTGGTTTCTGTCTATACTACTAATTTATCGTTCTATGTCTCATATTTTGAAAAAAAATCGTATCTTTTGTTTCTAAATAAAATTATTACTGACATATTTTTATATATCATGGGAAGCAAAAAGCACTATAATAATTATTATTAGTGGTACCTAGGTACCTACTCGTATAGGTACGAGTACATATTTTTATAGTGCTTCTTGCTTTTCTTAGTATACCTATGTAATTTTATTAATAAAACGTCCATTTATTATATGCAGGCATAATATTATTGAAACTACCTAATATACGGATCGAATTATTAAAGCCTGAGCTATTTTGTGTAAAATATTTGCGAACAGCTAACAATATTTTTTTTGCAATTAAGTAGAAGGCAAAGTTAGTAATTAGTACCTATGTTACAAATAATAATAATACACTACACTTTACACTATAATGTTTATAGTTTATAAGCAAATAAATACATATTTTGTGAATAATTGGGATACCTACGTAATAACTTTGATTTTGTCAGCTGCTTAAGCATTTTAGAAACCACGAAATTTACATCAATCATTAATGAGGAATTAGGAAAAAGAGAAATTACAGTAAAATCAAACTAAACGCAGCAGATTTGTACTGCACGGAGTGATTCTCGAATGGGTGGATGTCTAGCATCTACGTCATAAGCCGCAATTCGTCGAGCGCCGACCGACCGCTTCCGAATCTGCATGATGTAACTTCCCGTATGCAAACTTTGCATCGTGCTAGCCTTTGGATCGGACTGTCGTATCCCACTTCTGCTCATGGTCATTGGTCATGGATAGATATTTTGTGATGTCGTTTTCGACCCAGTTTTGATATTTATTAATACTGGCCAGAGATACTTGTTTGGTGGAGCTCCCCCCCCCCAGTGATATTTTCTTGTGCATAATCTATATAAATAAAAAAAAACTTTTTAGAGACAAGCTTTTATTTAAATGCACTAAAAAGGAAAAAAATAATTTTTAATAATTTAGGTTCATAATTATAAAGCGTGGGTCGTGAACTCTATGATAGTTTATTAGTAACGACCTACGCTTTTATAATTATGAACCTAAATGATTAAAAATTATTTTTTCCTTTTTAGTGCATTTAAATAAAAGCTTGTCTCTAAAAAGTTTTTTTTTACTAATATTTATTTTATTCATTTTAGTCTTTCAAAATTTTACCCCCTTTTGACACCCGTAGGGGTTGAATTTCGAAAAATTCTTTCTTAGTGGATGATTACGTCAGAAAAGGAACCCACTGTCCAAATTTCAAGTTTCTAGCTTTAGCAATTTGGCCTGGGCGTTGATTAGGGGTTGAATTTATTTCTAAAAACGATTTATTCATGTATTGTCATCGGGAATAGGTACATATGTGTACAAAATTTCAAATCGATCGGATACGTGGAAGCCATTCAAAATTGACTTGCAAGTTTTGACCTAAACAAACACACAAACTAACTAACATACATTGCAAGTTAAATAAAAGCTTGTCAAAATCAATTGCCACGTGTTTAAAAGTCGGAAATTTGGATGGTATTTTTATATGAAAAAAAAATCTTTATGTAATAATAATATCTTATTCTGATATTCTGTCGACGCACTGCATTTTTTATATCAACCCATCGGTTCTTGTTCTTCTTATTCCAATCAACTTTTGTTTTCTATTTTCTATCATAAATTCTTATCTCTGGAACTACTAAACCTAATCTAAAAATTCTTTCACTGATAGAAAGCTACGCAGAGGGAGAGATTCTCGCGGGGGCAGGGGGAGAAACTCTTGCGGGGGGCTAATAAATCATAAATTCTTATCTCTGGAACTACTAAACTGATACTAAAAATTCTTTCACTAATAGAAAGCTACGCAGGGGGAGTGGGGTAAATTCTTGCAGGGGGGCTAATAAATCATAACTTCTTATCTCTGGAACTACTAAACCGATTCTAAAAATTCTTTCACTAATAGAAAGCTACGCAGGGGGAGAGATTCTCGCGGGGGAACAACAAATTAACAATATACTAAATATACGTTAGCGGAGCAATGGGTGACCGCTATTAAATCATAATTTCGTATCACCCGGGCCACTAGTATGTTCATCTGTTGGAAGCCAAATGTCCTTCGGTTGGTCGGGATTCGTAATTCTTGATGGTTCTAGTTGAACGATAAAGGTTTTCTTTAAAGAATTCCGAATCCTGACCAATCAAAGGACATTTAGATTCCAACAGATGAACAAATTTATCTGATCTCGATTCCATATGATTCTGCAGTTTTGACAAACTAGGAATCAATAAGAATAAGTTTATTATCATTCGTATAGGTACTAATATCATACATGGTGACAGTCAAGAAATTCATGTACACTATAGAAACATTTTTCAATCAACATTTTTTTTACAGTTCTTTTAAAATTTTTAGTATCTAAATCTCTAATTTCATTAGGCAATTTATAATTTGGTCCGTACGTGGTCTTTGCATATCTGTGCAAAGGTAAGCACACATTATTAATCTAGGTAAGCACAGACTAAGCTTATTTCTGGTATGACTATAAACCAAAGAATGGTCACTAAAACCGTTCATGTTATTTTTGATACACATTTAACAGCTGTATATACAGGGTGCTGAATTGCTTTGCGGGTAATAGGGATTTAACCGATAAAATCAAACTTTTGCGATTTCCTGCTTCCCTAATTATTTTAGGAAAAATATCTTTGAATAAAAGTTTTAGAACAAATTCTGCATCTAAATCATTAAACAAAATTAATTTTGCATGCTTTGTAACGGCAGAAATTTGATATGAAATTGTCAAAATTACCTCAAAAACAGATAGCGATAGCCATGGAACTTGAACAAAATGATGACGTTTTAACTGTCAGAATAATTTGTAATCAATTTGTTCGAGTTCCATGGCTATCGCTATCTGTTTTTGAAATAATTTTGACATTTTCATATCAAATTTCTGCCGTTACAAAGCATGCAAAATTAATTTTGTTTAATGATTTAGATGCAGAATTTTATGTTCTAAAACTTTTATTCAAAGATATTTTTCCTAAAATAATTAGGGAAGCAGGAAATCGCAAAAGTTTGATTTTACGGGTTAAATCCCTATTACTCGCAAAGCAATTCAGTACCCTGTATATTGACTTGGCAACGACAAAATATTTAGTTGTTTGAATAATGGTCTGCATTCGAAATTCCTGTCTAAACCCAGCATCAGAAATCAGTCTTTTTTTGTTGCAAAAACATTTTGGAATAAACTCGACGTCTCCGCCCCAGCGATAATAATAATATTGATCGTTTCTCTTTTTTTGTGTTTTTTGCGAAACATTTAGAACATGATCAACTTGTGAGATATTCGTCCGTATAGACAACGGTGCATTTGTCTTTGCGACGATGAAATGCTTTTTTCAATTTGTTAACTAACTGTCGGTTTCTGATTACAACCATAACTTTTATTATGAACTAGATTACCATCACCGAAACAAATGCAAATTTTTAGATAATAGTTTTTGAACCAAAACATCTAAGGCTTTCTGCTTACAAATTTTAAAGTTCCTAGTTAGACGAGCATATTTTCTTTTTAAATATAATTCTTGAACGCGATCGAAAAAAAAACAAGCGATATTTTGTATATTCAAAATTTTTTGTAAAATTCGCAGAGCATTGAGATGACCATTACAATGTCTAGATCAGAATTTATTCTTTCGCGATACAGTCTATCTTCTCGCTCAAAACCTACGCAATTTTACGCTTTTTATTTTTTATCGAACGTTCTTTTACACCATTGCTGTCTAAAAGTGGTCGATTTTAATAATAAATTTGTCCTGGCTTCGATCTTGTAAGTCGATAAAACACGATCTCACAAAATTTACAACAATAAGATCTATACCGATAAATCTATCGAATTCATCAGTTTTATTATTATTAATATTTAATTTCATTTTTCTCTTCTTAGACGATGAGTTGTCGTTCGAATTGGTGGTTGTCGTTTTCTTCGTGATTTGTGTCATATCCACAGAACAATCCATCTGGGTCCACACTAGAGTTGCCAGGTGTCCCGATTTGCGCGGGACGTCCCGATTTTCAGGGTTATGTGGACACGTCCCGATTCACCCTTGATCGGGACGCTGAATGTCCCGATTTAGGGTCAATCGGTAATTATAAAAGGATCAAACTTCACACATATTGTTTTGTGACTGCGAATAGCGCGATAGACGTATCGCGCTCTCCCGTTCTTTTCTGCCGCCGCGTACGATCCAAAGATTATGATGACATTATTTTGGTGATATTATAAAGACATTATTTTCACCACTTAATAACAAAAATTAACGTTGATTTATGAACACCTTGTTTTTTTTAGTTGTCCCGATTTCAGAACCAAAATCCCGATTTTTTTAGCCTTCTGTTCCGAAATTTGGCAAACTGGACCTGGCAACACTAGTCCACACCAACACAAGGCCGTCCTCTGTGCGGTCGTACTTCGTCTTCAAATCAAACCTACCAACGCGATTTACTTAAACTGAATTGATGTACACATAAAATTAGCATTTTTTACGTTGTCGATGTCCGTAGAAGATACGGCACGCATTATTTCTTCAAAAGCTCGAGCGTTATATCTGAAAATAATAAAGAAAACGACATATTAAGTCACATACTTATTAAATAAAATATAAATATTAATTTCTAGTGTTCCGTACCAAAATTGGAAAAACGGAGCACGGAATTCAAAATTGTTATGCAGTCTGTAATTAATTTTCTATTTTAATAACAAGAGTGCCACGAAACAGTAAAACAATTGAAAATTGTTTTTTTAAATTGTTTCAAACAATTTTCAATTGTTTTATTGTTTCCTGGCACTCTTGTTAATAAAATAAAAAATTATAATTACAGCATAAAAATTTGAAGAAATGAAAATTTTTTGACGAAACTTCATACTTGGGCGTTTTTATGATTCTGAACAACTTTTGATCGCACATATGAGTTTATTTAAAACGCTACTTTTTATTTTAATCATAGTTGGCCAGATTTTGACTTTAAAAAAATTCTATTCCTACAAAAAGATGCATCTTATTATGTTGATTGCTTTTAAAATAAAAAAGTTATTTAGGTGTCCTCATGTAAAGTGAAACACACTACAATGCGTAAGCTTAGCTTCTGTCGAGTGTCCCACGACATGTCATGACTTTTTCATAAATTTTATTTATTTTTTACTTTTCAGTGACTGCAATAAAAACTACTGAACCGATTAAAGTAAAATTAATGTGAGACCGCGTCCCTGAAGGTAGGTATGTCCTATTGATTAGAAAAAGAATCATGAAAATTAAAAAAATAATTTGATTAGGTACTAGAAAAAAAATAAACTGAACCGATTTCGAAAACATTCAGCACAACAGCGTCGAAATTATTCAAATCAGTCAATCCCTCGAGAAGTTATGGCTTAACAAACATAAAAAAATTATACTTCTTTACCGTGATTAAAAATTGATTTTTAATTTGCACGCAAATAGTTTATTTACATAATAGTATATTGTGTAACAATAAAATAAGCCTAAAATGCAATTCCCTTTGTTTTCTGAACTGAAAAAATAAAACTGTAACTAAAATAAAATATTAAATAGAAAGTCAAAGATACCTAACCAAAAAGTTACAATAAATAGAATTCGAAAAACCTCCGAAAATAAAGGCCTCCCAATTTAATTAATTAGCCCAAAATAAGAAATTTTATTTTGCCGCCAAAAAAATAATGGACTACGAAAATTGATGCCAGATGTCACTGTAATAAAATATGATGACGTTTAATAAGCGTGTTTCAGTAAGAAAGTTGATAAATCTTTACGGACGTATCTAATTTAAGTTTGAAAATCGAAAATTTGACAGTAAGTTTAATTTTAATAACTTGTTAAAATTTTGATTTGCGGAAATATTAAGTTTTTTCGCCTGTACTTCCGTTTCCAATAACAGGAACAGGAAACCATGCTGAAGATGTGTCTCTTGGACATCCTGTAAAATCTTTGTTTATGTTCAGCAAAGATTTGTTGTTTTTATTGCTTTTGTTATGCACTGGATTACGTCTTCCTATTAGTTCAAAATAAACATTTCATTTTAAATTTTGCACCATAACCAAACATTTCGTATAAAATTTGTGATTTCAACAAGGTGTAATTTAACCTTTAAAATGCTTTTAGAATACAGATATTTGCAGTATGACTGCATTGACTGTCAGCAAAATGGATGGAGTTCCTACAGAAATGCTATTACCCGAAGGCTTTTTAAACCTAGGTCAGACAGCTACTTATGTGCCTGTAAGTTCCTGTTTAGTGTTTACATTCTCCAAATATATACATATTTCCCTGAATGTAGTATGCTAACTAAAGATGAACTTCATAGGTAAGCCGATTAAACAACCCAAGGATTGTTGTCGCAGCTCGATCGCAAAATATGACCGTAATGGAATTAGGGAAATGCTTGCTCGTAGCTGCTCGCGATGGGAGAACTGAAGAGGTTCGGGATCTTATGAGCAAGGGTGCTCCATTTACGACAGACTGGGTAATTGGTTCAGCTATACTTGTAACTCGAGGGAAAAATGAAACCGTGGATTTAATTTTAAATTAGAAATATTTATGTTACTTGTTTTATAAAATCTTTTGGAGAGATTACGATATCTGGAACGCCAAGTTTTGACCGTTGATTCTTGTAGATCTATAAGAAACAACGGTTAAAACTTGGTGCCTCGGATATCTTTCAGGCTCAGTACGTTCATAAACTATTCGAAATTTTTAGCATAATATGTATATGGTTTTTTAAAGATTGATTTATTGATATCCCAGTAATACACATAACGCATATCTTACTTGAGAAATGAAAGTACAAGACTTGTACACATAGAAATATGCTTTTTAGGGTTCCGTACTAGGATCACTTTGTTGTCCGTCGAGACCCTTTTTCTCAGGAACGGCAAGAGGTAGCAAGTTCAAATTAATGTCAAATACTTAGGTCTACATCCTTATAGTCCTGTAAAGATTCAAGCTTCTAACTCAATGCAATAAAAAGAAAACGTATTTTATCAAAACTATGACCGTGATCAAAACCTATAGGATACTTCTCATTGACATTGAATCTTGAAATTTGGCATGAAGAAAGATCTCATAGCACAAGTAAAGGAAAAAATCCTAAAAACAAATTATAATTCTATGTGGTTCAACTATCATAAACAAATTTTGATCAGATTTAAATGAACTTGCATACCTATACGTTATTTATGCTTTTGCTGTTTGCAGTTTTTGCGGTCATTAATTCAAAAGAATATATTATAGATTGGGTGCTTACTTGATGTAAATTAATATTAAACATTTTGAATAATAATAAAACACAAGGTTTTTTAAAATTTACACTATAACTTTATTTTATGACAATTGTTTCGTCAACACAGTGACTTCTTCAGAAAATATCTTATACTAAAATAAAATACAAAACGTACAAATAATATATAGGTTCTTATCAGGTAAGAAATAAAGTTAAAACTACTCTTTTTTTATACATGTATTAAAGAACCAAATATTTTGAGTACAGATTTTGCATTTTAATAAGAGTTTAAAATACCACAATAGCACAATATAAAAAAAGAGTAGTTTTAACTTTATTTCTTACCTGATAAGAACCTATATATTATTTGTACGTTTTGTATTTTATTTTAGTATAAGATATTTTCTGAAGAAGTCACTGTGTTGACGAAACAATTGTCATAAAATAAAGTTATAGTGTAAATTTTAAAAAACCTTGTGTTTTATTATTATTCAAAATGTTTAATTCAAAAGAAGATATTATGGCTGATTGTACGGAACCCTCGGCGTGCGAGCCTAACTTGCACTTGTCCGCCTTTTTTATATTTAATATGAATAATGTCTTTATTAATAAAGAAAAATTTTACCAAAAGACGTGGAGTTCAACTTAAAGCTGGTTTTCAAGCCAAACAATTAATTATGCAACATAAAGAAAGACAGTCAAATTACAAATCTAAAAAAGCGCTAGTGGTGTATTATTTTCATTTGAAAAATTTTCAATATTTCTTCATTTCATCTTGTTAGTGTATTTGCCATAATATGGCACATACACTATTGGCGTCGGTCGGATGGCGGGACCTAGGGGTCGGACCAAAATTTCTCGACGTTTCATAGCCTCCTGAACAATTTGGCACCATTTTTGAAAATGTTTATATATATATGTATGTATATATTTATATATATATATATATATATATATTTATTTATTTATTTATATATATATTTATATATATATATATGTGTGTACACGATAACTCTCGACAGACTTAATCGATTGAAACGAAATTTGGTACACATATTGGGACCCATCACCGCAAGAAGCCTATTTAAAATGGGCCCGATCGGACCATTTTCAGGGTTGTATTTAGGGGTTCCAAAAAGTTTTTGGGCCCAAAAATACCGAAAAAATTGTCAGAATCGTTTCAAAATTGAAATTTAACTCTTTAGTAAAGATTAAAACGTGCTGCTAAAATTTTAATAAAATCGGCCCGACAGGACCGGACTTTCAAATTTTATGAAAACACTAGTTTGTTGATACGGATTTACTTATGGAAGGGTGTATTTAATGTGGTACAGAGGTTGCATTGATAATAATATTGAAATTAAGAAAAAAATATTATTTTAAGGGATGTATTAAGGGGTTAAATTTTTTATTTTGTCCAAAAACAAACTTAAGTTCACGTATTAAAGCCACATGGCCTGTATTAGCAAATACACTATATTGTCGGCAGGGTTTGGCACTGCGACCCGAGTTTTTTTAATTTTACCGTGGACACGTCTTCTCAGCGTCGTTAATTTTATTCAATTCTTTTTTTACTTTTATTTTCTAGTTAGGTACGAGTCCACTTCATTTAGCTGCATCCCATAATCACGTCGAAACATGTGAAGTATTATTGAGAGCTGGCATATGTAAAGACGCTAGAACCAAAGTAGATAGAACTCCATTACATATGGCAGCATATGAAGGCCATAAAGATGTCGTGGAATTACTTTTGCTAAATTCGGCGGATGTGGACTGTAGAGATATGGTAACATAGAATATATTTTTTAAAACTAAATATTTAAGAGTTTTGTTTATTATTTTTTGGGACCAAATTAATAATGTTGGTTGAAGTTTTATATGGTAATACCCCAAGTTATTTCACCCCAACTTATCACACGACACAGGATCGGGATATCATGGGGTGTTCAATCTTCCGAGAAATTATCGGCACTGGGCTTGATAGCGAATATATTGAAATTTATTGACACGGTGCGTAATCCGACTTGCCAGTTGATATCATGTGTCGTCTCACCATAAAAAAATTTTCTTTGCATCCATCAGATGTTTTGGGAATTGCCTGTGGCGACGGTCCGGCATAAAATCAAAAATCTGGTCACGTTAAAGTCCCGTTCAATGTAAACAATACACACGATGCCTCGTATGACGGGAAAATTCTCGTCCCGATAAAATCTGGTGTCGTGTGAACGAGTTCTAAAGATTCAGAATATTAATTGTTAGCATATTTGTTTTATAGTTAAAAATGACTCCCCTACATTGGGCTGTGCAAAATGAACACAAAGGATGTGTCCAGTTATTATTAGAATATGGTGCATCTATAGACGCTGTAAGTAAATTTGAAAAAACTCCAGTGATATTGGCAATCGAACAAAATAGACCAGATATTCTCCATCTTTTACAAATGTCAGTTCAGCTCGCATCTGAAAAACAACATAATGTTGAATTACAACAAGCCACACTCGCTGCCACACAGTCAATAACCAATACAGGTCCTATTGATTTAGATGAAGATGAAGACTCGGGAGGTGAGTTTGTCTTTTGAATTACCTTGGACTTTAAAAATATCTTTGCCTACAAACATTTTTGGGCACGCAAATAGGTAAGGAATGTAACGGACCTCTGCATCTGCTTTCGAAAATTCGGAAGTTCTGCAATATGTTAGATTTTGTTCCCGCTTCTGCTTTCGTATTTTTATGACGGTTGTGTGCCGGAACTTTTCTAGCAGCTTAAATATTAGTGATAAACCAAATAGCATTATTTCAATAATCGGATTATGAGTGATTCTAATAATCAAATGTTTCATTCGAATTGTATCAAACGATTCTTTTGAATTATGAGTACTGCATTACATATCTGTAATAGGCAGAGCTAAAACTAGTTTACTAGCCAGTATTCATCAAAAAAGTATTTCTTTGTTGTTACTTCTATTTCTATATCATGTTATATTTGTTTCACTCAGTTTCATTGCAATTTCCGGTCATAACGATCTCTTATCTCTATGTTTTCGATTATTATAATTCAAATTGTTTACAATTCATTATATTATATCATACAAGTTATATATAATTCGAATTATTTCCATAATTCGATGTTACCGATTATTTAAAAAATCGGATAATCGATTATTTTTAATTCGAATTATTCCATCACTATTAAATATATGATGAGAAACGAAACAAACTACGTAGTGAAAAGGCAGCTTAAACTTCTCTTTTTTGAAATACAAACAGTTTATTAGCTCTAAAGATATGGGAGGTCTAATGCACCCATCACCAGATGTAATCGATGTCTGTAAAACTGCAGAAAAGATTATTAAGCAAGCGTTATATGAGAGCGATAGTCTGTTCTTAAAGAATAAATTTTCAGTATTGTATTTAGTATTGTTCGTGTTTAATGTAAAGGCTTACATTCACACATAAATGATCAAAGCCCATTGAAAATCATATTATAAATTTAATAAGAGCTATATCTGAAAAATACGTTATACTACGACTTCATTATATCGTCAAAAATATAACTGATCAGTCAAAAAGCATCAAAAAGTAAAATACAGCAGTATAATAAATTGGCATTGTTTCAGGGTTATTAAAAACCTTGAAATAATTTTAATTTATTTAATTGACGATACAATGAAGTATTATTACGTATTTTTCAGAATATTATAGTAAACTGTAAATCGCTACTATTTTTGTTTGGATAATGTTCATTTATTTAAATTGATTGTTGATTCCAACAATTGTAAATCTAGTTCGTCTATTTTACAAAATTAATTTATTGCCATCACTACATTTAAAATTTCTTATGTATTTTTTACTATTCTCAGTGTAACATTTTTACAATTATTAAAAATATCGAATACTTAAATTGTTGAAAATTTTTATCGCTGATTATTTTTGGAAGTTTAATTATATTAAATGATAATTTATTTTGTTCTAAAATACTACTTTTTGTGTACATTTTATTCCGAATTAAATGACATTCTGTTACTATAATAAAATTAAATAAACTTATGAAAGTACGCCTAGTGAAACAATGTTATAATAATATTATGTGGTTCGTTCCAAGATGGCCGCCACACAATCCCCCCTTTCGTTTCATGGCTTCAATTCTGTTGCCCAGAACGCCAGTTTACGTTCCCTCTATACTATTCTCTATCTCTATGGTTTTACATGATATCACAGAGTGACGTTAGGTTTGTGCAGTACCACAAATGTCTTTTTTGCGCTATTTTTTCAGTTTTATTTTGGCTGGAATTTATATTTATTATTGGAATAAAACAGACATTGTAAAAATTGAATTAAAAATTTATGATAAAAAAAATTATAACATTTTCTGTTTTTTATAGACGCTGTGGAGATTACCAAAATTAATATGTTGGAGCAAGCAGTTTCTGATCACAAGTTTACTAGAATACATAATGGTAATAATATTGTTTGTGCATATTGACGGACATCCAAGGAATGTTAGAAAAAATTATTCATTTTAATTTATTTTTAAATACAAAAAAAATGACATTAGACCGAAAATGTCACTGTCTCTTATCCGAAACGCCGATTTATTTCATATTTGAATATACAGATTATCCGAAATCAATTCTGAACATAGCAAATTAATGAGTGTAACAAGGAAGACAAACAAAATGTGTAGTGCGACAAAGACAGAAAGCAACATGGCTAGGTAAATTTTTAAACAAAATTTAATTAAACATTCAAAATATCCATGGAAAATAACTAAAACCAACGTATCCGTGGAAAATGTGACCTCTTTTGTTGCACTCATTAATTATCTACACATCTTTGTTGCACTCAATATCGCTGTGGGAAGTGATTCTAGCGCTTGTAGCGATGGTAGAAAATAAAAGCTGTATATGACAAGTTAATTTTAAACAGAAATAAAAGTACAAACATATTATCATCTTCTCAAGTACAACAAGTGCGTCAAATTGTAATAAAGTTAGAACTTGTCAATAATGAAATAAATATTTCTGCAAAATGCTCTTGTATTGCGGGTGTAGGTGGAAAATGCAGACACATTTTTGCAACATTGGTGTTTCTCTATCGGTTGATTATTTTATTTTCTGTTCATATTATGTACCTGCATTAAGTTATTTTTTATCTTTTTCATTTATTTTTTTCATTAAGGTTGTACGCGCATTAAAGCAAAGTAAAGATAACGAGCTGATTTTTTAATATGTTGTTAATCAATATTAAATACATATAATTTTTTTGAGTAAGATCTGACGTGTAGTTTTTGCGTAATTAATTTTTAAAAACTGAATATTTAACATGTAGACAATAGGCAATCTCGTTTAAAACTCACAATTTTCATATAAGTGGCCAAAACTTGCGCGGACTGTTTTCATTGGCCCACTCGGAATATAGAAAAGTAAATATTATTCTAGAACATTGAACTCAAAAAAAACACTTACTGGTAGGAAAAAATCTGATTTTTAAAAGTGCCGATAACAGATTCGCATTCTTGGAGTAGCAATTAGCATATTGCATTTTTAATGCTTTTAACCATTTTTTCTTCAGTTTTTCGTCACTGGGAAATTTATGAAAACTAGATGAATCACACTGTCTTTTTACATTGTGGCACATTACATAGTTTAAATAAATTCTTTTTTTTATTTCACTTATGATCACAATAAACATACGATTTAATCACAGGGCATGTACAAATACGACTTATCATAGACAGCTTTCGTTTTCTACCACCAGAGAGCACTAATATCACTTCCCATGGCGAATTCATATTAACTTTCAGATAATCGGTACACAAGAATATGCAATGTAAGACAATCTAAAGAAATCTTGACGCACTGTGTTACAAATAAGTTCTCTGTCTTCTAAATAAAATATTTTATTCGTAGGTGATGATGTCGGTGGTAGTAGCGATAGGGAAACAAATTCTATAAATCGTGATACAAATGAAACAATACGCCTGTTAGAAGCACATGGTATTACAATGATTCCAGCGGATGACAGTTCTTTAGTCGCATCTGCAATGGAAAGTGGACAGACAGTGGTTCTTACAGGTATTTAACAATACTTACCTACTACCAGCAGACGCTAATGACCTCTGTTGTCGAGCGTCTATAATTCACAATTCATTCATTCATTCCTACTACCAGTATACCATGATGGTGTAGAAACGAATTAACATTTTCGTAGTGAGAAAATTTTCTCACAAAAAACCCTGCTTTTCTGCAAATTTTGCGGAATTTACGGTAGATATAGTAGAACCTCAATTATATGAGCTATTGTGGATGGACCCTACCTTGAATAATCGAAAAACTCGGATAATAATATGGGCTTTTAACATTTACTCATTAAAATATTTACGTCAATCATAGAAAAACAATCGCATTGCCGCGAAGGATCGATTAATACGGATAGACGCTGATGACCTCAGCTATTGAGCTTCTATAATCTACAATCTAATTTAATCAATTAATACGGGGAATAAAAATTAGATGTAACCTCGCTAAAGCACAGGCACAGTTAATTCAGGTTCTACTGTAAAACGCGAACTAATGAGCGCGTCGTTAGAGAGAGAGATAGACAAAACCGAAATTAAAGCGGTCGAAACTATGAGCGAAATTGACGTTCACGCGAGCGAAGCTATGGACAAAAACTAATTGAGTGTTAATTGAATAAAGCCACACAAAAAATACAATTTGGACTGATTTTGCAGAAGCGGGTAAATTGGCATTGAATTCAACAAAACCCATAAATGGAACGTCACCAAATAAAATTCCTTCACCAGAAAAACAAGTGAATAATAGTACTACTAAAGTTAAAGGACGGAAAGTAATTACAATGAGAGCTGATCAGTTCCTCGCTATGGCAGGTATTAATAGTCAAATGTTGAAGAAAGTACAACAAACCAAGCCAGTTAAACGTATTGTGATGGCCAAAAATAAAATAGTTGTTTCTCCCAGACAGGTTAGTATTGATTTTTTTTAATTTTCTATAGAATAATTAGTGGCTTATAGCGCCCACAGTGGCGAAAAGTGTAAAACTTTAGACTGAAAACTTTGACAGGTTATATTGTGTATGTGAAACGTGGAGAAAGAAGTTGAGAAAAATTTATAGTAGATTGTATTTCTGGTGTCGTAATGATGTATTTTACGCACGAGTAGTGACACTGTTAAAATGAGTGATAACGAGTTTTAACAGTCACACGAGTGATAAAATTCTTACGCACAAGATATATATGATATTTTTTTGTTATACCCCCTATAAAATAGCTGCTTTTCACTTCATTTTCAGTATTTTCTAATTTTTTGATAATTCACATCACACAATGTATAGACAACTTCACTTGTCACAGGCATGTATACTAAAAACCAAATCTATGTGGAATTTTAGTGACTTTCCTAGTAACGAAAATACACTCTGTAATACACATAAATCTTTTTTGAGCAATCTGTAGATTACTAAAAGCAAAATTATTAACTGTCAGAAATATTTCTATAAATATTTCAATAATTCTGGACGTGTAAACCTGTCAGTTTAAATTTCTTTTTCAAGATTTTCTTTAAATACTCTTGCAAGTTATAATAAACTAAAAAGTGTTGTTATTTTTTTTTTAATTAAAAATGAACTGTTTTAATAATTTCTTAAATTTTATTTTGTCAAAAAAATTAATATAATGTCTTAATTACTTATTCACAATGATAATATTAATAAAAAAATATACAAATATAGTTTATTAACAAAAATAAGAACTGTCCGTTTAAAATAATATACCTAATTATTGCACTTGCACATTGATTAAGAAAATATCAGCCACTGTAAATTTACCGAAAGCAAATGAAAAATTAACTGTTATAAATAGGCAATATTAGAAACCACTCGTTCCCGTTGTGTTTTTAAGTTACGGAATTTTAACGTAACGAAAGTTCGACCTCTTTATGACGTTTTCATCAACTTATTATTCCATATTTGTCTTTTCATATTCTGTACTTATTTATAAACGCTTTAAACCAACTTTTCATTTTTGTCTAACCATTCCTCCATTACTGACTTGCGAGAATTTGAATTGGGTGGCTTATCAACTCGCATGGAGTGATAAGGAGCATTATCCATTATCACCACACACTTACCTTCCATAGCGTTAAGCACTGGAAGTAGTTGATCTACCTCCCATTTCCTAAAAATTTCGCCAGTCATGTTTTTATGATAATTTTTGTGTTCAATTTTGTTGTCTAAAATCAAACTACACCCCTCCAAAAATCCCATAGAACAACCCGCATGCAGAACTGTAAAACGCTTTCCCTCATTTTTAATTTTGCGTGGATTACCCTTTAAATCAGTAGTGTGGACCCACTGCCGCACTTGACTACCGTTTTGGTAAATCCACGTCTCGTCCAAATATATAAAGTTAATTTTGTCACTAGAATTTTGAATTTCCAAATATTTTCCAAGAAATGAAATTTTTAATAACTGAATATGTTTAGCTGCCGAAAAAATGACTCTACTGTTTGCTTTCTTGAAAACATAACCCATCGATTTTAAAATTCTAAGAAATGTAGTTCGCCCCCCTTTGAAATCGGTAACTTCTTTGACAGAGTTAAAAAGTCGAGCCATTGAAAAATGTTCTCCTTTGTTGTGAAATTCATGTATCTTCGAGGCAATTTCTTTTTTTAAAAAATGGTTCTTCCAATAAATATTCTTTTTTCTATTTCTGCCCACTCTGGAATCTTTTATTTTTTCCATATTATTGCGCTGCTGTAAAATTTTATATACTTGTGCAATACTAATCTAAAAAAATAATGGTTTTATCAAAATATAGAAACAAATTTGTGTATTACTAATTCACTGTTTAAATAGAATACGTGCATACAGAAAATATTTTCGCAATTTTTTTTTGAGTTCACCCGTGCGTTCACCGTTTTTTACATATTGATTTTTAAACTGCGAAAAACACTCAATAACAGCCAGTTTTAATTTTTTTGTTAATAAATTTCTGCTCTTCGGCATTTTTTAATTTTTTTTTTTGTGAATATTTTTTGACGAATATTTTTAATGACAATAAAAATCTGAAATTTACCTTACCTGTTTGAATGGTTTCCATAACAATTTTAAATTTAAACGACACACATACAAACTAAAAAAAACTTTTAAAAATACTTAGTGCTGCCAACATAAATCAGTTACTAAAATGTAACTAAAATTCCACATAGATTTGGTTTTTAGTATATATATTATACATATATTTGTAATAGGTAGTTGGCTAGTCTGTATACGCATTGTATACAGATTGTATCAAATTAAACCTGTGCATAGGGCATTCTGTGTGTAAGACAGAGATTGATACATAAAGCAATAAGTAAGAATGAGATAAATGATCGCTAATATGATGTTACGTGGTTACTGTAAATTAAACTGATAAAAGATTTACATTTTTACAGCATAGAAGGAGCGAAAAAACAAAGATGACGCTATTAGGTTGTATAAATATTATTTATTTACAGTAACCACTTAACATCCTATTATCATTTATCTCATTCTTACTTATTGCTTTATGTATCGATCTCTGTCTTACACACAGAATGCCCTATGCACAGGTTTAATTTGATATAATCTGTAGTGTAGATGTGCTAACCTGTGTGTTTCGAGTCGTTAAGTGGCCGTGTGGCCTAAGGCGATACGTTATGAACTACAAGATTCGAGGTTCGGAGTCTAGCTTGGAGAATATTGTAACAAAACTCGTTGGTAACTTTGGTAAATATTTTTATTTATCT
Organism: Mongoloraphidia duomilia; assembly: GCA_039654895.1. Taxonomy (NCBI): domain Eukaryota; kingdom Metazoa; phylum Arthropoda; class Insecta; order Raphidioptera; family Raphidiidae; genus Mongoloraphidia; species Mongoloraphidia duomilia. The sequence goes on along the minus strand of CM077520.1, from coordinate 26,840,210 downwards.
ATTCTTTCACAACAGTGACAACCGTTTACATGCTTTGGACAATTATTGTTCCTCACTTTATTCACTGTTCGCTTTTTGTCTATTTTTCCGTTGGTCAGTTTTGCTTGACCGTTGGTCAATTTTTGTTGACCAACACTTCGTTACTACTTGACCACTGCTTGACCACTATGTGTCCACCATATGTCTGTGGCACGTATATTGTTCACTGGGTCCACTATATGTCTGTGGTGGTAGTATTTATTTGCCACCTGCAGATATCTTCCACACTGTCTGTCACTTTGCACCAGAAGATTATCTGCACTTAATCACTCGAAGATCTCGTCTGTCACTTTCAAATATCTTCCACACTGTTTGTCACTTGGTACTGGAAGATTATTTGCACTAGGTCACTCGAAGAACTTTTAACTCGCTGGTGGTCTATTTATTTCTTGTCGCACTTTTCACGTCTGCTCTCGTTGAGAATGTATACGTGACTCCCTGGTGTTTCATACTTGCTCTTGCCTATATGAACTTTCCTGGTCATTTTATATCCATGGTGGCGGGTTTTCTTATTGTTGTCAACCAGAATATTTCTTCGCGCTCAAGGCTGCGTGATCCATGTTAAGCCAACGAATCATGGCTGCAACCAGCCTGCTTAGATTCGTTACATTGCCTCCCTCTTAGACCTGTCCTGTCCCAGGACAGATTACAAGCACGAAAGAAGGGGTCATGTCGATAGTGGCATCTCTCGCCTCGGCTGCATGTTCCTCTTGGGTAGAAATAGCAGTCTACACTCTTCTGTTGGCTCATGTGCGTTTTCAGCCCGAAACTGCATACCAGGATGTTCACTTCAGTATCTTGAAAGATTACTTCCAGCATGTTTCGTACGACTCTCCAATCCAAACGATCGAGCCCACAGCCCAGCTTAGGGACCGCTAATTTCTTGACACCGTCATGAAGTAGGTTGGCCTTTAACTCCATTAGGGTGTTCCACAGATCCACGTATGTAGGTTTCTGGTAGACCAATCGTTTCGTCACCAAATAGTAGATAGGGCGGCACTGTTCTAGCAGCCGTAGTACCCTACCGACCGCAGGGACTTGTCTCCATAGTTCCTCTTGGCAACCAAATCGTCGTCGGAACTCACCCGCAATCCCTCTGGACATGCGCAGGTCCGCAGAGACACAGTGAGCGAGTGAGTAGCTGTCGGGGACACCAAAAAGGTCCTGTCGTTCTTCCTTGGTTACACCAAAACGGGCCTTTCTGGTCCCAGAGAAGTCGGCCATGAAATTTTCAAACTTCTGTCGGTCGTCCTTGATCGTTGTTTGCCCGACGATTCTTCTGGCCTGGTGGTCTGGCTCAGCCGTCATGGCATAGTCTCCTTCGTAAGGCGCTAGTCGATTGGAATGCACTACTCTTGGTTTCCCTTGTGGCAACTTCCGCACACGATAGACGACATCGTTTATTCGCTTCATTACTTGATATGGGCCTTTCCAATCTTGTTGTAGCTTTGGCGACAGGCCACGTCGTCTCCGTGGATCATACAACCAGACCAAATCTTCTGCTTGAAATCCACCATCTTGCGCTCGCACGTCGTACCGACTCTTCATTCGATCACTGGCCAGTTGGCTGTTCTTGCGGACCCGTTGATGTATATCGTCCAGCTTCTGTTTCAGTTTTGCGGCGTAGCTGTCTCCTACGACTTCTTCTTCCACAGGTGGTCGTCCAAACTCTAAGTCGCAAGGCAGTCGCAGTTCACGTCCAAGCATCACGCTGGCCGGTGTTTGATCGGTAGTCTCGTGAACTGACGCGCGATAAGCCATCAGAAACAGATGCAAGTACCGGTCCCAGTCTCGTTGGTGATCAGAAACAACTTTAGCTAGGTACTTTCCCATCGTCCTATTCATGCGTTCCACCATTCCATCAGACTGTGGGTGCAGCGGCGTAGTTCGTGTTTTGCGAATTCCAAGCAACCGGCACACGTCACCGAAGAGGGCGGATTCAAAGTTTCGGCCCTGATCTGAATGCAGTTCCATTGGCACTCCAAACCGACTGAAGAATTCTTTGACAAGCACCTCTGCCACAGTCGTCGCTTCTTGGTTCGGGAGCGCATATGCTTCCACCCATTTAGTGAAGTAGTCCATCGCCACCAGGATGTATTTATTTCCATCGTCGCTCTCGGGGAATGGTCCGGCTACGTCTATTGCCACTCTCTCCATTGGACTCCCCACGTTGTATTGCCTCATGGGTGCTCTCCTCTTTCCCAAGGGTCCATTTCCAGCGGCACACAATCGACATTTGCGGCACCATTCTTTGACGTCCTCTTTGCAGTTGACCCAATAGAACCTCTCTCGGACTTTTTCCAGGGTCTTCTTCACGCCGAAATGGCCTCCCGAGGCCCCATCGTGAAGTTGTCGCAGCACATCCGGCACTCGGCTTCTCGGTATCACCAATTGAGATCTTACGCTCGTGCCGTCTTCATTTTCCAGTCTTCTCTTCAAGAGACCGTCCTCCACCTCCAGCGAGTTCAATTGGGCCCAATATGCCTTCAGCACTCTACTGGACGAACTGACGGCCTCCCAGGCTGGTCTTCTCACGTTCCGTTTCCACTCTAGCACTATCTTCAGTTCCGGATCCGCTTCTTGTTCCCGCCTAACTTCATTGGGCAACCACTCGTCGTTTACCAGGGTGGTTCTTGAAATGCAGCAAGTCTTCACTTCTTGGCGAGAACAATGTTGACAATTTTCTGGACACGGTCTTCTTGAGAGGGCATCCGCATTCCGGTGGATGGTGCCCGCTCGATGTTCGGTGTCGAAGTCGTATCCCTGCAACCGCTCGATCCATCTGGCAACCTGTCCCTCGGGGTTTTTAAATTGCAGGAGCCACTTCAACGCAGCATGATCTGTTCTCAACAAGAATCTTCGGCCATATAAATACTTGTGGAAGTGTTCTACTGACTTGACTACTGCCAGCAACTCTTTCCTAGTTACGCAATAATTTCTTTCAGCCTTTGACAGGACTTTGCTGAAATAGCCAATGACTTTCTCGTGCCCGTCTTGAATCTGGGACAGCACACTACCAATAGCCAGATTACTTGCGTCGGTATCCAGTATGAACTTCTCTTCTGTGCGTGGATAGCTCAGTATCGGTGCCGTTACCAGAGCGCGTTGCAGGTGTCGGAAAGCTTCTTCGCACTCGTTGTTCCAGACGTATTCCCGTCCATCTTCAGTCAATTTTGTCAAGGGCTTTGCAATGTTCGCAAAGCCAGGGACGAAACGTCGGTAGTACGTGCATAGTCCAAGAAAGCTCCGAACTTGGTGCTTGTCTTTCGGTGTTGGCCACTCTTGCACGGCTTTAATCTTCTCAGGGTCGGCTTCCACTCCTTCTCGAGACACAACATGTCCAAGATATTTCACTTTCGTCCGGAATATGTGGCACTTCTTCGGACTCAACTTCAGGTTGGCTCCACGTAGTCTTCGGAACACCTCTTCCAAGTTCTTTAGGTGTTCTCCGAACGTGCGGCCAACCACAATCACATCGTCGAGGTATACCAAACAGGTCTTCCATGACAGACCCCTCAAAATGGTCTCCATCAGGCGCTCAAAGGTAGCCGGTGCGTTACACAACCCGAAGGGCATGACCGTGAATTGCCATAACCCTGTGCCGATTGTGAACGCTGTCTTCTCGCGGTCTTGAGGGTCCATTTCGACCTGCCAGTAGCCGCTCTTCAGATCTAAGGTCGAGAACCACTGAGATCCTGACAACGTATCTAGTGTGTCATCGATACGGGGAAGTGGGTAGCTGTCTTTCTTGGTCACGTCGTTAAGGCGCCGATAGTCCACACAAAATCGGGTTGAGCCGTCCTTCTTGCCGACCAGAACCACCGGTGATGCCCATGGGCTGCTTGATGGCTCTATGACTCCCTGCTTCTCCATGTCCGTGACGATCGTCTCAGCTTCATCTCGTCTCGTCAATGGAAGACGTCTCGGTCGTTGTCGTATCGGCCTGGCATCTCCCGTGTCAATTTTATGACGTACCACATCGGTTCGCCCTTGTTGCTCATCGTCGAGTGCGAAAACGTCCGAATAGCTGTGGATTAATCTTCGCACTTCTCTTGACTGTGCAATGTCAAGGTTCTCACACGAGCCGATAATCATGGTCGCCAATTTTTCAATGTTTCTTGCGACGGTTGGCCGTGGTACGTCCTCTACACATCTGGAAATTCGGGAGGCTTGCACACACTGTCCCAGCAGGGTGTTCTTCTTCAGGGTCACCGGTGTCGAGTTAACGTTCATAATTCTCACCGGTACCGTCTCTCCAACCCTGACTAGTGTTTTTCCCACTAGCACGCCGTTACGAACCGACTTGTCGTAGACAGGTTCAACTACTCGCACACTTCCTGCCCGAAGATCTCTATCCAGACCGGCTCGTATCATCATATCGCTTCGTTCTGGCAGTGTGACGTCTTCCTGGAGCCAGACTCTGGCCACCGAGTCCTCCCCGGGATGTAGGGGAAGTTCCTCGTCACCAACTCTCAGGACACCTTATTTTAGGTCTAGTGCAAAACCAAATTTCCGCAGGAGATCCATACCTAGGATGAAATCGTCGGAGATGTCAGCCACCAGTACTTCATGGTCGAGCTTCTGGTTTCCAATGTCGATAGTCATCGTCGTCGATCCATGCGTCGAGATCCTGTCACCGGTCGCTGTCTTGAGCATAACTGTCGCTGGCAATAGCCTCGTGGCTTTGTGTACAACACCAGGACGTATAATTGATTTCATCGCACCTGTGTCCACCAGTAACTGGATGGTCTGGCCAGCGACGTTCCCATCGACGAATATGCTGGCCGCGCGGTCTTGAGGTGACACGGCATGGATAGTAATCTCCGGAGCATACTTTCTCCAGGTCGACGTTCGCTCCTTCTCGTCAACCTTCTTTAGTTTTCCGGCTTCTGTTTTTCACCGGTTTTCGGGCAGTTGCGCCGTATGTGGCCTCGTTCACCGCAGTTCCAACAACGGGGTCGCCACGGTTCTTGGGGATTCTTTTGGCGGCCGGTCTCCCGGAGAATTCTTCGCACCAACTCTGTCATGCGATCTTCGGAGCTCTCGGTTTCTTCCGCCACAGTCCGGACACGTTCGTGACCTCGTGATGCTTGCTTGGCGGCTTCAAATTCCATGGCATGGGCAAGCGCGTCATCTATGGTCTTCGATCGCGCCAGCCTCAAGCCCTGCTGAGTTTCGCCGTCTCGTAAACCATCAATGAATGTTTGTACCGCCAATTGCTCTAGGAACGACTCAGGTGCTGTCGGATACGCCAATCGTATTAAGCGCGCAACATCGGCTTGGAACTGTTGAAGCGTTTCTCCGTTCTTCTGGTTACGGTTCCTCAGCTGTGCGTGGTATACTTGCTGGAGGTGAGCATCACCGTACCGTAACTCCAATCGGGAGACCAACAGGTGGTAGTCGTTTTGTTGACTTGCTGGGATTGCCTGCAGAATGTTTAAGGCATCCCCGCGCAAGGCTACCACCAGAGAGATGACTTTGTCGCTCTCAGACCATCCGTTGGCTCTTGCAGCCGCCTCAAATTGTTTGTGGTAGGTCGACCAGGCCACGTTTCCGTCAAACGTCGGAGGTTTGACTCTCATGCTGGAGGTGGTGGTCTCTCTCTCTATCTCGGTTGCACTTCTGACTTCAACAACCGGAACAGAACGTCTTCCTTCTAGCATTTCTATTCGTTCTTCCATCCTTCTAGTATTTTCTTCTTGCCTTTCTTCCATCCTTCTGGTATTTTCTTCTTGCTTTTTGGCGTTTTCTTCTAGGGTGTCGAGTCGTCCATCGAGCACCCCCATCTTTTCTTCTATTATACTAGAAATTCCGCATAGTATCGTCTCTTCCATCTTTCTGGTATTTTCTTCTTGCTTTTTGGCGTTTTCTTCTTGCTTTTTGGCGTTTTCTTCTTGCTTTTTGGCGTTTTCTTCTTGCTTTTTGGCGTTTTCTTCTTGCTTTTCTTCCATCCTCTGCATCATTGTCATCATCAGCGTGAGTGCATTATCATCGACTCCGTTGTCCGACACAGCGAACAGAAAGCTTTCTGGGTCTTCGTCCTCCGCCACTAGCGCCTCTCTGAGCCGCTTTCGCAATACATCGTTCGTTCCTGATGTTTCCATGCTTCTTTTCTCAAGCTCGCGTTTGAGGTCCGCCTTTACCAAATCCTTCAACAGTTTTGTCGTCATCGTTACACCCCACACCTGACACCAGTGTAACAAAACTCGTTGGTAACTTTGGTAAATATTTTTATTTATCTATTCTTTCACAACAGTGACAACCGTTTACATGCTTTGGACAATTATTGTTCCTCACTTTATTCACTGTTCGCTTTTTGTCTATTTTTCCGTTGGTCAGTTTTGCTTGACCGTTGGTCAATTTTTGTTGACCAACACTTCGTTACTACTTGACCACTGCTTGACCACTATGTGTCCACCATATGTCTGTGGCACGTATATTGTTCACTGGGTCCACTATATGTCTGTGGTGGTAGTATTTATTTGCCACCTGCAGATATCTTCCACACTGTCTGTCACTTTGCACCAGAAGATTATCTGCACTTAATCACTCGAAGATCTCGTCTGTCACTTTCAAATATCTTCCACACTGTTTGTCACTTGGTACTGGAAGATTATTTGCACTAGGTCACTCGAAGAACTTTTAACTCGCTGGTGGTCTATTTATTTCTTGTCGCACTTTTCACGTCTGCTCTCGTTGAGAATGTATACGTGACTCCCTGGTGTTTCATACTTGCTCTTGCCTATATGAACTTTCCTGGTCATTTTATATCCATGGTGGCGGGTTTTCTTATTGTTGTCAACCAGAATATTTCTTCGCGCTCAAGGCTGCGTGATCCATGTTAAGCCAACGAATCATGGCTGCAACCAGCCTGCTTAGATTCGTTACAATATGAAATATTCGGTTTTTATAGGTGCCAGCATGAGCAATGTTCGAAGCGGGACGACCTCCTTATTTTAACAAGTCAATGGAATTCCCCACCTGCCCTGACCTTTGACGATACAACTATGGAGTGGCAACGCTAACTACACTCTGGCTCCGCGTTTTGACAGAACTAGTGTTGTAAAATGTCCGAAAATAATATTCTTTGGAAATATTTCATAACAACCAGGAACTGCACATTACAATTTGACAAAAATTGATTTTCTTGGCTTCTCACAGTAGAGAACGGAGTCTCCATCCTGCTTTGACCAGACGTTGACATTCGTTTGACATTGCTACTTAACTAGTTGTCCATTTCTATATCAATAGTGTAAGGCTTGATCGTCCCGCTTAGAATTAATTTCAGCAAACGACTGTAGAGGTCAACTACTTTGAATTTAATCGCGAATTATTAGAAAAAATACATTGAAAAACTTTAAATTAACTATTGAATGTACATTAAATTAGTACTATTGAATTTCACTTTCCCACACTAATGTGGGAAAGACACGTTCCCACTTTCCACACACCTGCCTGTTAAGTGGTCCATTACAGGCCGGTATACATGCATGTAAAGCAGCTATTTTATAGGGGGTATGACAGAAAAGTGTTTACAAATATGGCATTGTGTAACAAATAATGGGATTTAATAACATTTTATAAAAGTTGGTCGTAATTTTTACTTAATGCAATATTTAATTTGTTAAAGTGGCATAAATCAACGATGTTAATTTTTACATTATTTTACGGAATAATATAATTTTTGTTATATTTGTAAAATTGCAGACAGCAATACAACAATCACCAGAAGGGAGAGAACCAGAGAAAGAACTGACACTCGAAGAAGCAAAAAGACAACTGATTGAAGCAAAAAAAATTGCAGAAAATTACAAATGTCTATTGAGGCAAAAGGATCTGGAAATAAACGAATACAAGAAACAAATTGAATTATTAAAGTTACAAAGAGTATAACTAAAGACTTTGTTTAAATTAATTAGTGTAATGAATGAACCTTAATTTTTACGAGTATATTTGTGTATAGAAAAATGACAGTATTTCATTTTTATCGTTTTTGTACTTTTGCATTGTATATAAAAAATAACTATTTAAATTTAATTATATAATACCTATTTTGAATATATAAATAAATTGTTATTTCGCAGGGAGACAAAATATGAATTTGATGAACATTGTAATTTGTACGTGCAGTTAAAAAAAATTATATTTTCTTATAAAGTGGAAAAAATACACAAAGCAGGTGGTAATCCGCAAAACATTTTTGAGCGTGTGTATTTACTATTTTGTATGCTTGTTAAATTCAGCGTGCAGTTTTCTACAAGCAAACCGAAGTTAAAAATGAAATAAAAAATTAAAGCCTTGGTGCTTAAAGGGTACATTGGGTAATCTAACCTCTAAAGAGTCTAAAAACTAATTCCGTCGCGTTTTTCCCATAGAAATATCGTAGATAGAATACGGAAGCCACCCAAAAAAGTGTCGGTCATGTACATAGGAATCTATAGGGACAGGCTATAAACTATAAGGTACCACTTTAGACGGGGGGGGGGGGCAGCCATTTAGGGGAGGGTGCATGCATGTCTTATAAACATGTCCATGCTATGCATCTGTCCACGTTCTATTGTATGTCAAGTTGTATGGACCAACTTAAACTTTTTCAACGCTAATCGTTTGTTCGAACGCCTACAAAATTTCAGCGTTCCGAAAAAGTTATTAGCTAGCCAACTTGACGTCAAGTTGTATGGACCACGTTTTAATAACAACATTTTGAGAACTTTTATTATGCTAATCGTTTGTTCCGGACACCTACAAAATTTCAGCGTTTGTTCCGAAAAAATAAAAAAGTTATTAGCAAAAATAGGTGACCAGTCACTAGTAACATGTACACTACAAACGCTGAAATTTTGTAGGCGTCCAGAACAAACGATTTGCGTTGAAAAATTTGACAAAATGTAAGTTGGTCCATACAACTTGACACACATCGTTCTATTGACCGCGTCTTTGTGCATGCTCAGTTGCGCCAGATGCAGTCGTCCGCGTCTTTGCGCATGCTCAATTGCTCACCCAGCGCTTGCGCAACTGAAGCGACCAATAGAATGCGGGCACACTTGCTTCCTCACCGTCCCCCACCCCCTTAACAGCAACCGCTCCACTCACTTGTACTACGTCCCTAAATTTTTATGTCTATGGTGTCGGTGCAAAAGATAGAAATGGAGAATAGAGTAGTTCTTCTATCTTTTTTTATCACAAATATACAGGGTGAGTTCGACCACCCGTATCAGTCGTTTTTTTCGAAAACGGTTAGTCGTAGAGAGTTGTGTCAAAAATTTGTATCATAAAAGCCCTAATAAAGAATCGAATGGTGATAATTTTTTTTTCCGGGAAGATCGACTTCCCTATTAGTTTGCTCCAGAATGTCCAGAACTCCGGAATTATAAATGTAACTATAGGTCGAAAGTGGTATTGTTGAAAAGATCTTTAAAAAATAAGCAAGTTTTGTAGGAAAATTTTTTTTATTACTGCTACCCCTGTAAATTTCTATAAGTATAAATATAAATTATTATATGTTTAAAACTCCGGAATTTTAGAAAGCACGATAGGTTGAAAGTGGTGCTGTTGAAAAGCTCTTTAAAAAATAGGTAAGTTTTGTAGGAAAAATTATTTAATTACTGCCACCCCTGTTAAAGAACAACCGTTTGAAATTATTAAATCAAAATTTCATAACGACGATCGAAGTCGGCATTAAAAATCTAGCAACCTTAGACATTGTCACAAGTGTTCAAACTCTCTTCCATTTACTCTTTAATACATACTACTGAGCTCTTCTGGTTATACTATGAGTGTACTTCTTCAGTGTTTAATGATCGATAGATAGGTAACTAGATTTTAAATGCGGACTTTTAAAAAGTTCGTTATTATGACATTTTAATTTAGTAATTTCAAACAAATATTACTTAACAGGGGTGGCAGTAATAAAAAAAAAATCCGTACAAAACTTGCTAATTTTTTAAAGATCTTTTCAACAATACCACTTTCGACCTATCGTTACATTTATAATTCCGGAGTACTGGACATTCTGGAACAAACTAATAGGGAAGCTGACCTTCCCGGAAAAAAAAATTATCACCATTCGATTCTTTATTAGGGCTTTTATAATACAAATTTTTTACACAACTCTCTACGACTAACCGTTTTCGAAAAAAACGACTGATACGGGTGGTCGAACTCACCCTGTATAACCATGATTACAGATGTACATTAACAAATACCTACTATAAATTTTTAAATTCACAAAATTTAATGCGTCAGAAGACAAGGAAAAGAGAACTGCTTAGTGCTACAGTGACTTTATAATTAATAGTACTTAGTGCTTCGTTTTCTATCTCTCTTTTCCAACGTGACACTTGTGACGACTCCCCTACTCTATCTATGATATCTCTATAGTTTTCCATTTGACAGTTGTCAATATCCTCGACTGACGTGTAATTTGCCACTTGCTGCATGGTTTGTAGCTATTTTCAGTACAATTATTGAATATTGTGACAAAGTGGATACCGGTCAGCAATTTTGACATAATAAGATGTTTGTTAATAAAAAATATAAATTAAAACTTACTTTGGCGTTATTTTTTGTAATTTCATGTGAAATCACCACGTCCGATGTACCTCGACCAAGAGGAGTGTCAATATCACGAGCATCACTTTATGCACCTAACAAAAATTTTGTATGCTTGGATGGAAGTGGCACAATACCCTATTCGCAAATAAATGACGATTATTGTGATTGCAAAGACGGCAGCGATGAGCCGGGTACAGCGGCGTGCCCCAACGGAGTTTTTCATTGTACAAATGCCGGACATAAACCTCAAAACATTCCATCTTCCAGAGTAAACGATGGAATTTGTGATTGCTGTGATACTTCTGATGAATATGCAATTCCAGATTCTAAATGTGTCAATACGTGTCACGAATTAGGACGTAGTGCCAGGGTTGAAGCTCAGCGAAGAGCAGAGTTGCTAAAGATTGGTAGTCAAAAAAGAAGTGAATTAAGCCAGAAAGGTGTGCTTTTAAAACAAGAGAAAAAAGAACGTTTTGCTGAGCTTGAGAAAAGTAAAACTGAGGCAGAGCGAGTTAAAGCTGAAAAAGAGAAAATTAAGAGTGAGGTAGAAGAGTTGGAAAATGCGGCTTTGGAAATATATAGAAAAATTGAGAACGAAGCAAAGATTCAGAAACAAGAAGAAGAAAATAACATTAATAGAAAAGAAGCCAGTGAGACATTTTCAAGATTTGATTCAAATCAAGATGGTAAGATTCAACTTGCAGAACTACAGACAAGACAGACATTTGACAAAGACAGAAATGGTGAAGTTTCAGATGAAGAAGCTAAATTCTTTTTGAATGAGCAAGACGAACTAGAATTAGAAGATTTTATAAATCTAGCATGGCCAAAAATAAAACCTTTCCTTATGATTGAGAATGGCATGTTTCAAGCACCGGCAGAAAGTAATACAGAACAAAAAGTAGTACATGAAGAAGATGACATGGAGAGTCCTGAAATTGATGAAGAAGAAGGTGAGCCGGAAAGTGAAGAAGAAGCCGAAGAAGACATAGAGGAACATAAAGAAGAGGAAGATATAAAACAGGAATATGATTCCGAAACACAAAAATTAGTTAATGAAGCGGATGAAGCGCGTAATCAATTTACGCAAGCCGACCGTGCCGTTCGCGATATCCAAACTGAAATGAACAACATAGAAGAATATTTAAATAAAGATTACGGTTCAGAAGAAGAATTTGCATCTCTGCACGGTGAATGCTTTGAATATAAAGACAGGGAGTACAAATATGAGTTGTGTTTGTTTGATCGCGTAACCCAACAGCCTCATAGCGGAGGCGCAGAAACACGGTTGGGCACATGGAGTAAGTGGGCTGGTCCTGAAACGAACATATACCAACAAATGTTGTATGACAGAGGTACTTCTTGTTGGAATGGGCCGCAAAGAACTGCAAAAGTACATATTGAGTGCGGTGTGGACAATCAAATACTAAGTGTAACCGAACCTAACCGATGCGAATATCAGGTTATGTTCGCGACGCCGGCAGCCTGCTACGATAAAGTAGAAAAAAGTTCTGATCAACACGATGAACTCTAACGTTTAGAGTGTACAGATATTTGTATCTTATCAATGCATTTGTAATTTCTTACGTAATTGTAGAAAGTTCTTAATTAAGAAATTTGTTGATTTTCGATATTGTATTTCGTCACTACTTTTTTATGCACAATTGATTAAGAATAAGACTGTTAGAATAAGTTGAAGTTGTGAATATTTAAAATGTTTTGTCAAAGATTTGCTCAACATAATCTGGAGAGCTGTTTTCATTTTAGTAAATAATACATATTAATTGTGCATATTTCGAGCATAAATTCATCAGTTAAATATTTTTACCGGAAAAAAGTTAATCCACGCTTTCCCGGTTAACATACTTAATTCCAGGTTCGTTATTGAATAGGCATTTTGCTGAAATAGATATATTCTACGCAAATATACAGTAAAACAGTTTTTATTTTAAATTTCAGTTTAAGCTGAAAAATTTAAATGTATAGCTTATAAGTTGTGCTATTTTTTGAAAAACTGTTGTGTTAAATTATTAGAAAATGCAGCAGATTAGATTTAATAAAAAATATTTTTTTATTTTCAAATTAAATCCATATTCATACTGAACTGTTTAATTCATATTTTTATATTACAGGTACTTATTATGTACAAATTACAATATTATATTATGTATTTATTGAAAGAAATGCAATACAAGAAAACACACGACTAATAGAATCATTAGAATGTAATAAAACGTTTCACTGTAATTTTTCGTTTTAATTTTAAAAAGGTACTCATAAACAAAATTGTTTATTTAAAGCAAAAAAGTTTATCACACCAGATTATATAAACATTCAAGATAACAAACGATAAATAGAAATAGCAATTCAAAATTCAGTATTAATTTGTAATATGCTAAACTAGCTGTTACCCGCGCCATCGCAAACGTTAACAGAAGCTTTATTTTATTTATTAAGTTATCAACGCGAGGGACGCTGGATATAAAGCCTTATCTTCACGTTGAGGAGTCCTATATAAATATACGTGTACCAAATTTCATTGAAATCATATTAGGGGTTTAAAAGTTATGGTGGAAGAAACGGAAAAAATCAGAAAATGATCGATTATGACTTGGTTTCATGCAAAATGTCTAAAAAATATGAAATTTCTTTTAGAAGAAAACCTCCCTTTAATAAAAATAATAATAAAAAAATTTATTGTCATAGGACATAGAACAAGAAAAATATACAAAACATTTTTTAAAATATTGTTTTATTCAGTGTTCCTGAAACCACTGCAATTTTGGCTTTAAATTAGAATTTTCATAATATTATGCTTGAACCAAGTTTTAATTTTAGGAGAAAAAAACCAACTCGCGGAAAATCATAGCTTATCAATTAATGAATTAATCTAGCATGTGTTTCACTCCCTTAAGTTTATACACATAGCGTAGGTTAAGCAGGTTAAAGTATGTCATAGTTTCACTTTTCAGATGTCTTGGATAATCTTAACTTCACTATTTTTGCACTACCTAATTGTTAAAGAAATTTGCTGTTAACTGCCGAACTATGTTCTTAATGTAAATTATATTTACCGCGTGGTGAAGCTAAGGAATGGGGGTGTATCTTGGATAGCGCAGTGATTTATTTTGCATCACTTAAATTGTAGAATAATTGGACTTGCACATAGAGCTGGAGGGCAGTAGCCTAGTGGTTAGCGTGCTTAGTGCCGCAACCTCTGGACTGGACTGCCGTGGGTTCGAATCCCACCTGCGCTCATGAATATTTTGTGATGTTATTTAGTTTTAAGATAGTTGTTATTTAGTGTAGTTGAAAGACGGTAATGACCTGAGATGTCGACGCGTCTATAATCTACAATAAATAAATATAAAACACATAGAGCTCCATACAGGCGCAGCATAAGTAGGTATTAAACCTCCCTTTACAGGATTGTCTCTGCTTTACAGTTTTATTGTTAGTATATTAACTTTGATAGTTTGATAACACGTCGTACAATGATACATTGTTTTGAAGTGAAATTCATGAGCCGTTCAACGTTTGCGTTAAACTTTGAACGCTAACGTAGAGGATGTATTGTTTATGTAATGCTTCAATTAATGACAAATTATTTCATCAGTTACGATTTACGAATCGTGTTTGAGAGTATATTTTAACTGTTGCTGTCGTGATCTCAACGAAAGAACTTGCGCTCATAAATTTGAATTGAATATTATTTATTTATATTTTGAGCTCTATGTCATTCGTAATGTGCGTGGATTTGTGTTTAATAATAAATTGAACTTGGTTTTGTGGCCTATAAATAAATTTAACGTTTTTTTTTCGGTTTTTCAAAAATGTTTTGAATGTGCATTACGGGGTATAGTTATTTTATTTGGACCGTTTTTCATATAGGTACTGTTTCAAATTGTGTTTTTGAAGTGAATCTTTTTTAGCCGCATTTTTCACTTTACCCTCTCTGCTGCTCTCCAAAGGTTTTTATCATAGACGGCGTGTATTTTCTATTGTTGGAGCCGTTGCGTTATAACTTATAACTGGAACAATTATTAGCTGTTGTCGAGTGAACACGTCTCAGTGTCATTCCTATATAGGCCAGTAAAAAAAGGTCAGTTGGTGGAAATAAATGTTGGAAAGCGGGAGATCGTTTTGATTGCTTCATTTGACGCTTTTTTCGAAATATCTCTAGAAACGGTCGACTTAAGCGATTCTTCCACTATGTAATGTTTCCTATAATTTTCATTCCTACAACTTTTCTGTGGTACTAATGGATAAGCGCGTTACAGCTTCTTGAAAATCACGCGATTTTTGTAACCTTGGTAACCAATGGTTTATTGGTTAAAATGTTATGTCCTTTTCAATATCTTTATTTATTGTGTTCTTCATCAAATTTTAAACTGAAAATGCATTTGTTCATAAAGCAAGGAATGCCCTAAATCGTGCTTTTTGTCCCATATCGATATCTTTAAAAATTGAGAAGTTACAGACAGTCAAAGTTGAAATCCACAGAGTTTTACGTACTTTTTTAACATGCGTTATGAGTACCTTCCGTACCCAATAAAAAAAATCCGTCTAAGTATCCATAGGAAATTTAATGCCCTAAGGCCTAAATGATGCTTGATAAACTATTATTTAAACATACTGAGGATGCAGGGAGTCAGGGACGGTGGAACGATTTGACACCTATGTCAGGTTACTTTTGCCTCCCACCCAAACATTTTTCTAGCGGCGCCCACGTGGAAGACATCCTGAATCTTATCAAATTGAATCAGAAATAACCAATTCTTATAGTCTATACTCTCTAGATTATAGAGACTAAACTGTATATCCGTTATTCATTAATTATACATCAGTTATTTTTCTTCCCCAGTAGCATCTTAACGCTGAGAACGAATTAGTAGATTGTATATCTAGATGTGTAATGGGCTATATTACGACAAGAACGAGCGACAGCGATTTTTTTGGTCACATGAGTCGTAATACCATTACGCACGAGATTTATATAGTATTTTTTGCCATACTCACTACAAAATACCTACTATTCACTTCATTTTCAAAAAAATTTGAGTTCATTTGCGTCGCCATCTTTCTTTCTACAGTGTGCCGCGAAGATCGTGAAGGCGCACGCAGGCGTATAGAGCGAATAAACAGAAGTTCTTATGGCAACTGTTCACTTACTGCCCTAGTGCGGTAAGTAAAATACTTTCCGCACACCTGCCTGTTAAATGGCTCATTAAAGTCCGCTATACATACATCGAAAGTAGCTATTTTGTAGTGGGTATGGCAAAATAGGTACACAGTGATTACATTGTAGTCAGGGCCGTCCCAAGCCATTCGAGCGTCCTAGGCCACTATAACACAGTGCCCTCATGTGTGGCGAGAAAATCATATAAATTCATATGTGTTCAAAAATTTTATAAATTCCATTAATCAGGATAAGTACTGATAAATACTGTTCATTTACGCGCCACCAATCTTGTGGCGCCCTAGGCGACCGCCCCACCCTTCGGACTGCCCTGACTAGTAATTCTAGTACAAGCGAAAGGATAAATAAATAGCAAATTGAAAGTTTCTGAATATATATTTCTGGAGTGTAATTTTAGCAACCGAATGTGTTTGAAAGTTTTCAAAATAGTAAAATAATTAGAAAATTATATTTGTAAAAATTTGGCACTAAAAACTAAAACAGCTACAAAATCTTTAAACAAATGAACTAACAATAGTCGATTTTCATTAAATAATTCTTTGTTGCATCCTTAGCAAAAAAATCTGAAAAATTTCTTTGTGACAATACACAAGGCCAACCTGAAATGATCAGAGCAATCGCATTTCTGCACCTCTTTTAGTAGAAGTTAAAGATGCAACACATTTTCTGGTGTTTATTTATTAATATTTGCAAACCGAGAGACGTGTTCAGGTGCGATTTAAAAAAATAAATACTTGCACTGTAGAAAATATAGATATACAAAACTACAAAAATGATAAAATTAAACAAACAGCTTTCGATATCGAACGCTTTAAAACAAATTTTTTCAACGAATTTTAGAATATATCAAAAAGAAATTGACAACAGAAAGATGAAAGATCATATTTCAGTTTAGTGCGCCTTGAAGAAAACGTTTACGATTACAAAATAGAACTACTTTAAGTACAAATTCACTTCATTAAAATTGCAAATATTTTCGTAAATACAGATATACCCCATCGGCTATTTCGTACTTTTGTGAAATGTTTTATAATGTATCTAACATAATATACCTATCTTACATTTTTGTTCATTCCGTACCACTACCCTAACCTTAAATTTTTGAGTTTGACCAATCACAATCCGTTTGTCTTAAAATCATCGGTTTAAATTGAAAATTAAAATGTTTTTTTACAAATTTGACATTCTAATAGAAAACTGATAATAATTATAATGTAATACAATAAAGCGTATATAAAAATTTCCTTATACAGATTGTATCAAATTAAACCTGTGCATAGGGCATTCTGTGTGTAAGACAGAGATTGATACATAAAGCAATAAGTAAGAATGAGATAAATGATCGTTAATAGGATGTTACGTGGTTACTGTAAATAAATAATATTTATACAACCTAATAGCGTCATCTTTGTTTTTTCGCTCCTTCTATGCTATTTTCAAAGGCAGCTACAAATAATTAGTGTATTTGCCATAGAATATGGCACATACACTATTGGCGTCGGTCGGATGGCAGGACCTAGGGGTCGGACCAACATTTCTCGACGTTTCATACCCCCCTGAACAGTTTGTCACCATTTTTAAAAATGTTTATATATATATATATGTGTGCGTGTGTGTGTGTGTACACGATAACTCTCGACAGACTTAAACGATTTAAACGAAATTTGGTACACACATTGGAACCCATCACCGCACGAAGTTTATTTAAAATGCCGATCAGACCATTTTCAGGGTTGTGTTTAAGCGTTCCAAAAAGTTTTTGGGCCCAAAAATACCGAAAAAATTGTCAGAATCGTTTCAAAATTGAAATTTAACTCTTTAGTAAAGACAAAAATGTGCTGCTACAATTTTAATAAAATCGGCCCGACAGAACCGGACTTACAAATTTTATGAAAACACTAGTTTGCGGATAGCGATTTACTTACTGAAGGGTGTATTTAATTTCGTACAGAGGTTGCATTGATAATAATATTGAAATTAAGAAAAAAAATATTATTTTAAGGGATGTATTAAGGGGTTAAATTTTTTATTTTGTCCAAAAACAAACCTAAGTTCACGTATTAAAGCCACAAGGTCTGTATTAGCAAATACACTATATTGTCGGCAGGGTTTGGCACTGCGACCCGAGTTTTTTTATTATGTCGGCGGTTGAATTACCACCATAAAACCATTTAATTATTTGAATTTTTTCCCGGACAGTATAAATTGCCATTTTATCAATAATTTCAGTAGTGACTATTTTTACTGTAGAAAACAACGATGACAGTTGTTTGGTATTACATATTTATTTACAGTAACCACGTAACATCCTATTAGCGATCATTTATCTCATTCTTACTTATTGCTTTATGTATCAATCTCTGTCTTACACACAGAATGCTCTATGCACAGGTTTAATTTGATATAATCTGTATATTTAAATCAGCAAAATGAGATAATTTATATACATAATACCTGCATTAAATAGATGAACCATATGTATTGCTATAACGAGGTATACCTGTACAAGTTTTTATTTAAATAATTGATTTATAAGTAATTTATTTACCAAATATATTCGTGCTTAAAGTGTAAATACAAAATTTAAATAACTGTAGGCCTGCTACACTAAAAATATTACTTTTATATAAAACTAATATCTTCGTTTCTTACAATATATTTATAAAATTAGGCAAAAAATAATTGACTAATGCAGAATTTACTTAAAATAGTCCCATAAACATATTTCGTCGTGAATGTTGTTTTTATCACAGATTATAATTTGTCAGCAACAAAAATTACAGTGCTCTCTCGATAAACTGTTTCAAAAAAGTTTATATGGAAACAAAAAGGATGTAATACTGATTATTTCTGAGGACTGAGGGCATAGCCTTAGTCGGTTACGCTACTGTTTAACTGAAAGAGCAATGTAATGATATAATACTGATAGTTCTGATGGAAGTATTTACCTTAAAAAAACAAATAAAAATTTGCTTCAACATCGAACAGAAATGATTGTTTTTAATGTTTAACAAAATATAGTGCGTATGCCCTATGCAATTACAATTTCTGCTGATGTTAAAAAAAACGTCTATTCTATAATATATTATTATTCTTGTCGTGTTAAATATGCTGAAATTATTTTAAAATGGCAATAATCCCAGGAAGTTATTCGTTAAGTAACAGTCTTATTTACAAGTTCGTTATTTTTCAGTACCTATTTAAGTTTAATGCATTTCTGTCAATGATGAAAATTAATTAAAATATTTCTCATAAAAGTTCAAATGCAAGGTTTCCATTTTATCGTCATCACATAAAATGGCTGACAAAACTAGTTTATACCAAAAATGAATATATATTTTGTATAGGTACCTATTACGTTTTTTTAAAATTCTAATAAAATAATAAATGCACTGCATAATAGGTAGTATATTGTGTAACTAGTGTGCTAAATATATCTTTATACGTCAGGCGCGATGTTTTCAGCACGCTGCACGAGTAATAGGCGAGAGCACACGATCTTGGCAAGTGTGCAAGTGCTGAAAACATCGCTCCTGACGCATCAAGATTTAGCACACGAGTTGCACACTATACTTTATTCAACACATGCATGGTTTTAGACTTTAATTGAATTAATGTCTAGTTACATAATGGTTCATTATGTAACTGTTTTCATTATAGCATTGAAAAGCGTTAAATAATGGATCATGACGTCGCCATTTAAGATTTGCTAAAGAGATACGAAAAAGACTAAAAGCGTGCATGTGTTGAATAAAATAAATTTATATTCTATGAAGACTTTTGAAAAATTGCACAAACAAAACAGCATCTAAGCGGTATATAACTTACGTAGTTCATGACTCGTGTAACAAAAACTAACCTGATTTTGGTTGTCAATTTAAATACCGTTTTCACGAGAATTGCCACTGAGTGCCGTTGTAATTTTTATAAACCTCATTGCATTCTAGTTTTACTGCACGAAAAATTAGTAATTCTTATAGGTTTTGGCTATTTTAATCAATGTTTTCAAAATTAAACTTATATTTTGCTAAATTACTTTTTCTGCGTTGTTAAATAATTGCTATTGATCTATTTTAACTTCAATAACTTTTGCTAAAATTTATATATTAAAAACAGATATAAAATAAATTAAAATGTTCTGTTAATATCATAATATAATATATATAATACTATATAAAAACTCACAAATTATGTTTAATTTGTTATAAAAATAAGTTTTATGAAAATCTACAAAATATTATAAATGGGGAATCATACATTATAATACGAGCTGTCACTATCGTAGTTTTTAGTTTTTTTCCCAATAGTTTCATACCCTGGCCTATTATGATTACTACTTGTACACTGTTCCGACTCATTACTCTTTGTATGTACATTATTAGAGTTAACAGCACTTACTGTTTCATAACCAAACAATTTCTTATTGACAGGACTGCAACTTCCTGACGATCGACTATCGTTACTAGTATTCATACCTTTTGCATTATTTGAATCCTCATTGTGTAACCTCTCATACGGAGGATCGTTTTTAATATACTTAACACTCTCATAATTTGAATCACTATGGTGAATAGATTCGTAATTGGAATCTGTTTCACTGCTGCCCGATTTTCCCGATATCGTTGTGTAACTGTGCTCGTCAGCACAATCGCTAGGCACGCTTTCGTAATTAGGCTCCGTTGGAACGTCTCTAGATTTCACTTCTTCGTATCCTGGATCAGGCTGTTTTTTCGCTTTCTTATTTATTGTTGAATACAAAGGCACCGGTATAGTTTGCATTCTTTCATCTACTTCCGCATAACCTGAATTGTGTTGTAAACTACGTCTCGCTTTTATACGATCTATTGTCGAATATCCACTGCAATCGACGGTACCTGCAACACTTTGACTTCTCTGTTGGGGTTTTAATACTTCGTAACTAGGATCGCTGTCTGATGGTGGACGGTTGTTATTACGATTAAGGACTTCATACCCTGGATCGTTACTCAAAATACTTTCTGGTCCACTAATTTGATTGTCATAATTGACATACGCAATAGGCGGTAGCTGTCTTTGACTAATACTATCGTGAGATGATCGTTTACTGTTCGGTGATGATTTTTTCTTGTTCAAAGTTTCGTAACAGTGTTCTTCTATTTTAAGATTGGAAGATTGTGAATAAAAATCTATTTTAACGTCTTTAGCAATATCGGGATCTGATATATACACTTCGTTATCAAATTCTGTTTTGTCTTTAAGTAAACGATCAACTGATTCTCGGCTAGACCAAGATTTTCTACTGGCTGCATCAAATTGAAAATTAGGTTTTTTTGAAGGTCCTTCATTCGAACTTTGAGTGGAATTTCTACGTAATTGGTTGTTTGGTTCCGCACTGCTCGACGGACATTCAGATTCATCTTCCTGTTTTTTGCTTTTATTCTTCTGAACTTTCGCATACATATCTTCTAAGTTTCGGCTCACGGACGTCGTTGAACGAAGCATATCATCACGATTTGTTCTCGGTTCCGGACTGATTGGTGGCCGTGGTGGTAAGGGAGAATTAGCTTGGCGTTTTTCTGGTTTTGGAGATCCAAGGTTTGCTACAGAGCTCGTACAACTTGACGACGAAGCTAAAACAATATTTAAAAAACTGCTCATTTCATTTCCAAAAGTTTCAAAGAAAACAGCTTAATTTCATTAAAAAAATATTAATTGTGATTTTCTTGCTTTCATTTATAAGGACTGACCTTGTCGGGAATGAACTTGAGCTACTTGTCGCAAACTATCCACGCTGGGAGGCTGAGGTGCTTGTGATTTATACTCTGAGCTGTTCTGGACGTCGCTCTCATTTAAAGCCGATGGTAAATTCTGATTTTCTACCGTAACCGGTTGAATTTGAGCATATGTTTCACTCCCGCTAGTATACACTTGTTGATTTGATTCATCAATTGCAGCGTATACTTCGTCTAATATAAAATTGTTAATTTCATATTAGTCATTAAATTGATCAATTTTCATTTAATTAAAATATCGAGACAGTTTATCTTAACCTATATAATAAATGTAAAAATTTGTATGTATGTAACAAACATACAAACAGCTTTTCACATTTATGAATGAATTGTAAATTATAGGCGCCCGACAACTGAGGTCATTAGCGTTTCACATTTATGTATTATTTAGGATTTAGGATAGTCAAAGTAATTATTGTTTTATTTTATATTAAATTTTCATTTCAAATCAATGAGCAAAAAAAAAACGAATATAACTGCGTTATTTACCTGAATCGTCAGATACCGTTGCATAATGAGGATCGGTTAATTCTTGGCGCCGATTGCTTCGGTTTCCCACAGTATGTGTTTGTGCTAAAATATTAGCTAATGGTTCTCTCACACTAATGCTTGTGTAACCTTCTGAAAAAGTATTAAAAATATACTGTAAAACTCGGCTGAGTTCCGAATATTAAAAAATAACCACAAAACACGAACACTTTTTTCTCAACGTTATTTTTTTTTAATATTCAGTGTCTTCACACCAAAGGTTCTATTTCGGTTTTTAAGTATTCACATAATTTTATGTTAAATATTAATAATTTTGTCTCGTCAAAGAATTTTATAGGTTTAATTTTGATAAGTCAATCTATGATAAATCATTACTATAACTTTAGAAGTTAATAATTTGTCAAATTGAGTGAAATGTATTATAGAGAAATAATTCCGCCGACTTTTAATTGAATGTAGGTTAAGGAAGGTGATTGTAAAACGAAGGGAAACATTATTTTATGACATTCTGGCTCGGACTTTTTTGAAGTCAATGGCATGTATATGTATATTTTAGTCACAATCTAAGTTCAGAAAATAACATTAGTCATATTATTTGAGAACTTACTCGATGAATCCTGCGAGTCTCCACTGAAATTAGGCTGTAACGAAGGAGGTGTCATGTAGGGTAATTCTTGACTAGCAGCAACTTGACCGGCAACAGCCGTAGCAGCTGGAATATCCGACGAACTGGCACCGAACAATATCGGTGGACTATCAGGCAATGAGTTATGTGAAGAGGCACGACGTGATCTCGGTGGCGGAACAGGTTCCCCAGATGAGGCTGTTAAATTTACTGTAGATGTACGAAGAGTTGGCGGAGGTAGAGGTGGTTCATAGCTAAACAAAACCAATCCCTTTTCATATTTTGTACAGCATTTTTTTTTTTTTTTAAATTTTAGACCTAGTCACCAAATACTATCGGACATGGTGTAGGCATACTTTTTTTGTACATTTAAAAAAAAAAACCTACAAAAAAAAACTAGAATCTTCAAAGTGTGCACTTTCCAAAGATGTCACATTCTACATTAAAAAAATAATAACAAAATTCCAAATTTTCACTCGATTGCAGGGTTCGAAGGATATATATCACGGATAAATATCATAATATAGTATATGGTATATCACGATTTTTATGCGTCGATATACAGGCGAGCTACTAAGAATCTCTCGGACGATATCTCATTTATTATGAGCACTAGAAAAAAAGTTTTAAATAAAAGTTGGACTGGAATAAGAGCACTATACTTTAAAATTATTTTTAGCTACACAGGGTGTGCGATGTAGTCATGTTACAACTGACTCGTATTTTTATAAATGGAACACCCTGTATATTTTCAGCCTATCTGATTGTCCATTTGGAAGCCTACATAAAAATGTGCAATTTTTGAAATTCGGTTGCGACGTTGCCAAAATATTCGACTATTTCTGCAAAATTCTACATTTTCGTTATCTACCACTAAAATACACACCAACCACATTTTTCAAGTTGGGTCAATTTTTGCGCGTCAAGTATTAGTCCATAGCATGTGCTACCCTCCAGATACTTCAGAGTTAAATTTAATTATACAGGGTGTTAGTGGCAATAGTTGGAAAATGCATAATTTTAACTTACCCTAAGTCAATTTTTTTTAAGTAGGACACCTGTATTATCTTTAGGTATGTGAATAGAGCTCGCTTTCCTCTACACATTTTATACCTAAAAATATACAGGTGTGCTACTTAAAAAAATTAAGTAGTACACCCTGTATATTTTTAGGCATAAAATGTATACAGAAAAGCGAGCTCTATTCACATACTTAAAGATATACAGGTGTGCCGCTTAAAAAAATTGACTTTAGTTAAGTTAAAGTTATGCATTTTCCAACTATTGCCACTAACACCCTGTATAATTAAATTTAACTCTGAAGTATCTGGAGGGTAGCACATGCTATGGAGTATGGACTAATACTTGACACGCAAAAATTGACTCAACTTGAAAAATGTGGTCGGTGTGTAATGCCGGGTTTATCGTACATTTAACACGCTGTTTTGTTAATCTCTGTTAAATTTTTACACCGAATAACACATAAAACATACGAAGTAATCTTAGAAAAGACAGCGAATTAACAAAACAGCGTGTTAAAATGTACGATAAACCCGGCATAAGTATATTATACCAAATTTCAAGATTATAAGTTCAACCGTTTAAGAGTTAGAGGCCTGTAACAGACAGACGGACGGATAACAGAGTTTCAGTATAAGACTTGCGTTTGTTACTATTTTGGTATGGAACCCTAAAAAATTGCATACTTCACGTTTTGTGTACTTGTAGTGCCATTGCAAGCGCTAGCATCATTTCCTCTTTGTACACTCGCATACGGATGTTCAGTTTTCTTCAGCTTGTCATAAGGATGTTCAGATTTGAGTCGAGCGTACGGTGCATCTGACTGGCTCATAGAGCTCTGCTGCGATAGACTTGGGCGAGCAGCATCCGAACAACTTGCAATGGCGGGATGTTGCGCTCGCGCATATCCATTATCCAAATCTATAATACAATTTTAAATACTGTCAAAACTCTCTGCAACGAAACTCAAGAGACTGATCAATTTCTTTCGTTACACCGAAGTTTATTCATTGTAGATTATAGACGCTCGACAACTAAGGTCATTAGCGTCTAATGAGCTATTTTCATAAAAGTAGTTCTTTCAATTATCCACGAGAGGCAGCACTTGTGGTAGGTACAAACATTATTTATTCCCCATTAGTGTCGTGTCATTTTAGTGGAATAACTTAATTATTTAATTAATTTAATAATAATAATAATTTAATAATTAAGTTATACCAATATAATGACACGACACTAATGGGGGATAAATAATGTTTGTATCTCCCACATGTGCTGCCTCGTGGATAATTGAAGGAAAATGTCTCATTATATCAAATTAAATGAAACAAGTCGAACGACATCACAAAACATCCATAAGCGGATGTGGGATCCAGAGGCCAGCACGCTAACAGTTACACCAAGCTGTTCTCAATTCGTTATAAGGAGTGAGTAGGGTTGCCATAATAGTCTAAGTACTGACCGAGACACCTAGCGATAACTCGAAAATATCCTAGTAAAAAATAAAAAAATAGTATTGGTTACTGTTATGTTTTTTATTAAATAAATACAAGTTGCTAGTTCTAGTTTTTATTATCAAGTGCTCATCATTAAAATTTTAAATACAGATTAAAACTTAGATTTATATAAAATAACTTTGAATGACATTTACAATTATTATATAACATTTTTCTATTTAAAACAATATCATCACATCTTTCTTTTTTTCAAACAATAAAATAATTTGTATATCAAATTATTACAAATAATTAAATCTAATAGGAGGTTTAATACAGCGACCAAATTTCGTTACGATTTTATTGTCACTATTATGAGATGATGTTGCTTGTTCAAAATTAATATTATTAGCGTTGTTATTTAAATTATCATTAATATTATTTACAGTATCATAAGCAATATTACTATAATTATTATAAAAAGGAAATAAAGATTTTTGTGTCTCACTATTTACATTATAATTTTGCTTAACATGGTTTTCACAATTATTAAAATTATTAATTTTTTCAGAAAGAGGTAGCAATGTTTTATTTGGTTGAGGGTATAGATATTTTCTGTTTCTTTCTAAAATACCACCATTATTCATTTGCACCTTATAGGTTCTAAATTTATTTTGCATTACTTCAATTATTTTTCCCGGATACCATTTATTCCCTCTTTGAACATATACAGTGTCTCCTATGCTTAAATCAGATAATGTTCTAGTTTTTTTATTGTAATATTTACATTGATCTTGTTGACTATTTCTCCAAACATTTTTTACAATACTTGGATGAATCACCTTTGGTTTTAATAGATCATTATTAGTAGGTAACATACCTCTTAATCTTCTGCCCATTAACAATTGAGCTGGAGTGCCTAAATTAAATAATGGCGTATTTCTATATTCTAATAAAATTAAATATAAATCTTTATTTTCACTTACTCCTTTACGCAACATGTTTTTTATAGTTTGTATAGCCCGCTCTGCCATTCCATTTGATTGTGCGTAACCAGGAGATGAAAATTTTTGCTTAAAGCCCCACTGATTGGCAAAATCTTTAAATTCTTGACTAGTAAATTGTGTTCCTTGATCAGACACTGTATATTCAGGAATACCATGTCGTGCAAATATCGACTTCAAATGATTAATTACGTTAAGACTTCTAGTATCTTTTTTTAACAGCGCTATTTCCACAAATTTTGAGTAATAATCAATTACCAATAAATAATTCAAGGAATTTAATTCAAAAAGGTCCATCCCTACTTTTTGCCAAGGCCGGTCTGGAATTTCATGTGGGATCATGGGTTCACTTACATTTGAATTACGATATGTGGCACAAGTTTCACAACATAATATCATATTAGTGATATCATTATTGAATTGAGGCCAATATATACTTTCACGCGCCCGTGCTTTACATTTTTCAATACCGAGGTGGCCATAATGGAGTTTCTCAAGCATTTCTTTACGAAGTGATCTCGGTACAATCAATTTTGAGTTTTTAAAAAGAAATCCATCGATTTCTGTAATTTCAGCTCTATGCTGATAGTAAGGTTTAACGTTGTTATCTACACTTTTAATATTATTAGGCCACCCGTTTGCAATATAGGTTTTCAATACTGCTAGAGCTTTATCATTCTGAGTTTCGCATTTAAATTTAGTTTTTTCTTCGTCTGTCATTGGTAAATTTAAGCTTATCAAACATACATGAGCCTCAACATCTACATCGGTAATCTTATTTTTATTATAATGAATATCCCCATTTTCGAAAGCTCTAGAGAGAAAATCTGCGGCATATAACTCTTTACCCGGTTTATAAACGACATTTAAAGTGTAAGGTTGTAATTTTAATAACATTCTTTGTAAACGAAGCGGACAATCTACCAGTGGTTTTTTAATAATATGTACTAATGGCTTATGATCTGTTTCTATATTTACATCTTTGCCATAAATGTACTGATAAAATCTCTCAGTCCCGAAAACGATCGCATACATTTCCTTTTCAATCTGTGCCCATTTTTTCTGACATTCGGTTAGCGCCTTTGACGCATAAGCGATTGGCGAACCCTCCTGCAGTAGTATTGCACCCACTCCATTTAAACTAGCATCTACTGATATGAGAACAGGTTTTGAAACATCGTAATGCTTCAACACCGGTTTCTCAATAAGCTTTTGTTTTAGCAAATTAAATGCTTTCATTTGTTCGTGTTCCCAATGCCACGCTACATTTTTCTTTAATAATAGACGTAACGGTGCAGCAATTTCGGAAAAATCTTTAATAAAACGACTAACATAGTTAAGCATCCCCAGAAATCTCTCCAAAGCTGCCTTATCTGTTGGAACTTGCATATTAACAATAGCACTTATTTTCGAATCGTCTGGTGATATTCCTCGATCACTAATTTTATGACCCATATATACTAATTCTGTAACCCCAAACTTACATTTATCTTTATTTAATTTTAAATTAAAATCCCCTATTCTTTTAAGAACTTTTTCTAATCTCAAATTATGTTCCTCTACTGTAGATCCCCATACCAAAATGTCATCTACATACACATCAACACCTTCCATATCATCAAATATTTGTTTAACTATTTTAGAAAATATTTCAGGAGCACAATTAATTCCATACGGAAGCCTCAAAAAGCGGTATCGACCAAATGGTGTATTGAAAGTCATCAATTTAGAGCTACTGTCATCTAATCTTAGTTGCCAAAATCCCGTACTGCAATCTAAAGTACTGAAGTATCGTGCATTAGCCAATTTTCCAAATATCTGTTCTACTGTTGGCAGTTGGAAATGTTCTCTACAAATTGCTTTATTTAAGTCTCTCGGATCCAGACATAATCTCAAATTACCATTAGGTTTACGTACAATTACTAGCGAACTAACCCATTGCGTTGGCTCACTAACCTTGGTAATAACTTGCATTTTTTCCATTTTGTCTAACTCCAATTTAAGTGTATTCATTAGCGTAAAGGGTACTTTTCTCGGAGCGTGAACAACAGGCCTAACTTCTGAATTTATACTTAAATGATAAGGTTCTATTTTTAAACAACCCAATCCCTCAAATAAATTGGCATTTCTTTTCAAGATATCATCGTAATTAAGAGAGTGAATACGTTTTACTAAATTAAAATTTTCACAAGCTGATAATCCTAATACAGGGGGGACTTGATTTGAAACCACATAAAATTCCAGACGACCCGTTTTACCCTGAATTTGACAATTTAAAACACATTTCCCTAAAACATTTAAAAACGAGCCACAATAATTAGACAATTTCACATTATTTTTCATTAACATATTTTCATTAAAATGTAATTTTTTAAAAGTATGGAGTGACAAACAATTAGTTTGAGCTCCAGTATCCAATTTAAAATTTTCCTCGCAATTCGTATCTAAAAATTTGACAATAACATTCCAATCTGTACTACTTATCAGATCTATCCGATTAACAATTCCTACAAACAATTTATCATTTGGATTGTCATAATTATCTGTATTTACTACATTACACTGTTCCGACTGGTTTACATTTACAAAATTGTTACTATTAAGAGTATTAACTGTGCGCTTTAATTTATTTCTACATACTTTCGCAAAATGATTTGCCTGATGGCATATATTACATAATTTTCCATTGGCTGGACATTGGCTAGCTCTTTCGTGATATTTACCTCCACATCTGTAGCATGACTTACTTTCTTGCTGCCATCCAGGATTACGTCTTGATGAAGCGCCTACCCTGTTGATCTCTTCAGTTAACCGCATAGCGTCTCTGGAAGCTGCAACCGATTCCGACTGCATTTTGGCCAACTCACTAGTTCGACACACATTCACCGCTTTCTCCAATGTTAGATCCGGATCCTTCAGCAAA
Organism: Mongoloraphidia duomilia; assembly: GCA_039654895.1. Taxonomy (NCBI): domain Eukaryota; kingdom Metazoa; phylum Arthropoda; class Insecta; order Raphidioptera; family Raphidiidae; genus Mongoloraphidia; species Mongoloraphidia duomilia. Next base: position 26,811,149 of record CM077520.1, on the reverse strand, counting down.
GTCTCGGTTAGCGCGTTGTTAGATAGTCCGCAGATCAGCATGTCCTTAACTAAGCTATCCTTAAACTGTCCAAATTCACATGTACTCGCCAATTTCTTCAAGATAGTTACAAATTGATCTATTGTTTCATGTGGCTGTTGTTTCCGCGTAAAAAAATTGTATCGTTCAAAAGTTACGTTTTTCTTAGGTTTAAAATATTCATCAAACTTATTTAGCAAAACATTTATTTTATTAATTTCATCTGCTTCAAATGTGAAAGTACTGTAAATATCTTCACACTCTTCTCCTATATAATGTAGTAAAACAGCACACTGTTTTTTCTCTTCTTTTACAGCAAGATCTGTGGCGATTAGAAAATTTTCAAACCTGCGACGCCATTTTTCCCAGTTAACTGCTAAGTTGCCATTCATAGACATTGGTGACAAACCCTTGTCCGCCATTTTATTATCTTATTTTATAATATTTTTAATTCAATATTTAATTGTTATTATTATTTTCTTGATTTTATTTTTATTTAACTTTGAAATTTCTTTGTCCGCAGCGCCATGTTATGTTTTTTATTAAATAAATACAAGTTGCTAGTTCTAGTTTTTATTATCAAGTGCTCATCATTAAAATTTTAAATACAGATTAAAACTTAGATTTATATAAAATAACTTTGAATGACATTTACAATTATTATATAACATTTTTCTATTTAAAACAATATCATCACAGTTACCAATTCAACTTTATTAGCCTTCATCTCTCATATAAATCAGCTTAAATTTTAAGTCTTAAAATTAGTCAATAATATAGTCCAAATCAAACACTAATTATATTTTTCAGATGTCTTTACCTTCTTCAGCAGGTCAGGTTTACCCATAACATACTTATGGAATTCGGAACATGTCATGAGGACGGTGTGGTGTAACGGTTAGCGTAGCCGACCTTTAGATCACACTGTCGTGGGTTCGAATCCCACCTCCGCTCATGGATGTTTTATGATGTCATTTAGTTTTAAGGAAGTTGTTATTTAATGTAATTAAGACGCTAATGACCTAAGTTGTCGACGCGTCTATAATTTACAATAAATAAATAAATAAAAGGAACATGTCATCTTAAAACTGAATTTTGTTTGAATTATGCTTTCGACTGTTTCTACTTGAAGGCGACTACGTTCTTTAGTAGGCAGTTAAAACAATAAAACCCCAATATTTTTATACACCGGGACATTTTGTAGATCAACCGGGATGACCGGGACAGAAATCCCAAACTGGTGACATGTCCCGGTGAAGCGAGACGGATGGCAACCCTAGGAGTGAGTATTGGTTCTTATGAAAAATCAACTAATAAGTTCAACTGATGTTTACTTTATAGTTTTTCGTTATAGAGAATTTTGACTACACATAGAATGTACGAGTTAATAGTAATAAAGCTTTATTGTCAGAAATAGTAAAAATAGAACAGGGAGATATTTGGACCGGATTGAAAAAGTGCAGGTGACATTTTTAAAAAACTATTAGGTTTGCCATTTAACACCCCAAATTATGCAGTTCGGCTGGGGACTGGGACAGTTAAATTATTTTTACAGGTACTTTAACTGCTTTTATGGCTGTTACAAAAAAATAGATAATATGGAAATAAATCGTCTTCCAAAAATTTGTTTTGAAAGGTTAAAAAAATTACACAGAAACGAACAAATATACTATAGTGAGCATGGCAAAAAATAAATTTAATTTTTTTTGAAAACATTGTCAGAAAATTATACAATGTGTAAACAGTAGTATCGAACATACAGTGGAACTTTTAAATGGATGCGTTAACTTGTCAATGTAGCTGATAAGTGAGATGCTCATTTTAATATTCAAGCTGGTTAAAAATTAAATGATGGGAGCATAACAATTTGATTACAATGATTGGACTATATCAGTAAACATTTAACATATTTATATTAGAAATCGTGTCCATCGTGATTATAATAAAATTAAGCAAAATCGCAAGATAGTGGACAAAATAATTTAATAAATCAGATTATTTTGTCCACTATCCTGCGATTTTGTTTGATTTTATTTAACATATTATCTAGATAAATAATTTACGCTACTGGGAAAAAAGGTGTTTTTAAAAAAACGAGCTAATATAATAGAGCAGCAGGCACCAAACTACGGCGCGGGTGTCAATTTTATTCTGGATCGATTTGAATAATAAAAACAAAAAAATACTCTCTCATTTTGATATGTAAATATCTGTAATTGGCACAAATGAATAAAGGAAATTATTATTATTATTATTGGTAAATACTGCGCTCTTCTTTTTATTTTTATGTAGTCGGGTTCTAGTTTTTTTTTAACTTTTATTTTATTTTAAATTTTAATAAAGATTTATATTGAATAATCTATTGTCGTTTTCTCTTTTTCTTTTTTTTTTGGGAGCCGTCTTTTCGCCGGAAGCACTGCAGCTTCTTGGGCTTATTGTGCTACCTCCCCATCTCTTATACCACTCAATCCAGTATTCTCGTTCCTTGTACAAGGTCGCACAAATATTAAATATTTGATAATCTGGATTGCCTTCATTTTAATTCATCTAAAGTCTAGAATCTAGATTAATGCGACTTTACTGAACAAAATCTCGAAGTTAATTGTGATGAGAGGCTATTTACAAAATTTAAAAATAATGTATTACCTGAAAAATTTTGAGGACCATCTACGGTTGCATAGATTTCCGAATTAGCGTCTGCATTTGCCTCGGGTATTTCAGTTGAAATTGGAATATCGGGCAAACTGCGATGTGGATTACTAGTACCAGATGGTCTACCAAATACATAACAATATTAATTCATTTATAGAAACAAAAATTTAACAATAAAAAAAACACATGCATCAGAACATTTTTGCTAATATAGCAGAGTTGCATTAGTATGAACACGAAAAATTCGAGTCTGTTCACATAAGCGAGATTGTTCACATTATCGAGGGTTACACAAATATAAAGTTAAACACGCTTTCTTATTTTTAGCCATTTTGAAGCACATTATTCACAAACTCAAAAACTCACGTCTATACAGGGTGTTCACGCGAGGGGTGAAGGCAAGTTTATTTCTAAAATTATGACGCTTACGGAAACATGTTTCAGACAAAAGTTGTTAGGTTCGATCTACTCTACATTAAAAAAAACATAACTTTGGTCTGCCACGCTTAAATAGGGAAACCTGTATAATTGAAAATATTTTCCAGCTGTACAGTAGATCGGACCTAACAACTTTTATTTCGAAAATGAAGACGCTTACTTCTGTAATTTTCGAAATAAACTTGCATTCAATCGTCGCGTGAACACTCTGTATATACAATTATACATATAGTAACATAACTGCACAGGGGAACACAATAGATCTTTTAGGTTGCGGTGGCTTCCTTCGGGCCCCTAACTTTTAAATCTTTAATCTTAACATAACTGCACACAAACTGCAAATACGGTTTTACCCATAATTTGCATGTCGATGCAAGTTTCAACAAGTCAAATTTAGTGTTTTACTATTTTCATTCTACTAAGTCAAATTACTGTTTGAACAATAGACACCTGTCAAATGTTTATTGTTCACACTACAGAGTAATCAATGGACGCACTTTGCTGTACATTTTATTGAATAGTTCATATTTGCGTTCACACTAATGCGAGTTTACTGTATTATCATTAAAAATATTATAATTTCGGAATAAATAAAAATATTTATTTTTTATTGGATAAGCACCCAATTATATAATTGAAACCAGACATATCGGAAAAAACATTTTACCAACCATAGTCACAGTCAGGAATCTAACCTGAACCTTTCCACTTTCGCGGCGGAATGAGCTTACAGTAATCAACCGTGACATGATTACCAAGCTAACATTGTGCTTATATGCTTCGGAATCAATTGATTTCCACTACATGCGAGTGTTATTTAATTATAGCTAGGTTGTAGATGTGAATCATCGTACTAGCGACAGCATGAATGTTTTTTTCTAAGACGAATAAGCTCAATGATTCGATTACATTATTTATTCTAGGTTTCTGGTATGACTTTCAGCTTCAAATCTATATTTAAGATGTCATTTGTTTTTGACTAAATGGAGATATAGATTTAAGGTTCAAAGTGGCAAAAATCCAGCTTTAAAATTAAACAGGACACTGTATAGGCGAATAATCACCTTTTACATGAATCTGTGACATCGTGATTGCAAACACCCGGTATGCTGACGGTTACACAATTAGCTGATTCTGGCATGTGGTTTACATTTTCATCAGGATTGTTTATCTTTTTCACCATTCCATCCAAACCCAACAAATCATCCCTAAAGCACAAAGCATTATTTTCATTAATACGGTACAAATATAAGCAGCTTCTTACAACACAAAAGCGAATATTCATATTTCTAACTTCCTTTAAAAGTTTTCTTGATGGTCGAAATTACAAGGGTTTTCGAATTTCGCTAAAAATGACCTGGCAATGCACGTTAAGTTTACCAAGAGCTAGGGTTATTTGGGTCTAATACTAATACTAATTCATATTTTTAATTCAACTGATACTTTTACCAGTTCTCGGATTAGAACCTGAGAACTTGTACAAGACATGGAAATACCATATAAACAATGGCATCGCTACACGCTCGGCTATTCTCAAGGCTAAGCGTGTGTTGACATTTATGTCTCCTCCACTGATATTGCCAAACAGCTTACATAACATCAAACCAAAACTCACCTATAATATACGTAAATGAGTTACGAGTTTGAAAAATATATTGTATGACTGTATCAGAATTTGTCAGACTTGATGATTATTAATTTATCATTGCACGGTTGATATTATAAATTTTTATCAGGTACATTCCTAAGGATTCTGAACTTTAAACTATTTAGATAAATCCAAAATTAAATTATACTTGATTTTAAAAAGATTTTTTTAGTGTTGGAGCTTTACTTTCTGGTTTGATCAAAAATTCTGTTTTTAATAGTAACATATTGTAAAATGTGAAGCATTAGACCGAGGTAATACAGGTAATAGCACTTGATAAAAATATTATCTTACTTTGATCCTTGTTTTCGGCAGCATACGCAGGATAATAATATACTCGCTAATGTAATACACAATCCTGCAGAAATAGTGTACGCCCAAATTACTTCTGTTTCCAAATTCATATTATCAGATTTTCCTCGTCATCTTTTTATGATAGCTTAATTATATATCGGAAAACGAAATTATTAGCTGAAGAAGCTAACTATATTTCTTTTGCTCTTCTATATTGATTAATCATCTCTTATCATTCATCTTATTTCGAAAGTATTTACTGTTCTAGATTCATTTTAGTCAGCACACAGCATTTTTTAACTTTTAGGGCTGACATTAATAATATAAATTTAATGTACACTTTTGGTGTTTGCATAAACAGTACAATTTAAACAAAATATTATTTAATTAACTATATTTTTCACATAAAAATCATAAACATTTCGTCATAATATTAATTGGTACATCATGACAGGTCACGCCTTCATTACACTTAAGAAATATAGCAATGAAATTTTATGTACCTATTTTATTTAACAATTAACGAGTATTTAAAAAACAAATATATCTTGCCATTTTTGAAAAAACATTCAGCTGCAAAAGATTTTTGGTGTTTTTACTTTTTAACAAAATTGTATTTTTTTTGACATTGCCAAATCAGTTTTGTGTCAAATACTTGACATTTAAGTAGCTTGTTAGCCAATACAACAATGTTAAATTCCACTACTATATTTCCTAGGAGGTATAACCAGCGACATGGAGTTGCAATGGTCGAGAACAACGTACTCGGGCATACGCATAACCTGATCAGTACGCCAACTACTACAAACGATATCAAGATGGGGTATTCGACCAAGCAGAATGGACCCTGACTGCAGAGCCTAATCGTTTGTGTCACGAACAAGCAACAATGAACAACAGTAAGATTCTACTGAATTGAATTGCTCGCATTTTGTAAAAAGGTGTATAATGAAATTTGTAAAAATTGATTTACATTGAAATAACAATTATTAACTTTTAAATACACATCACATCCATAAAATAATAATATAATATTTTTAATGTAAGTCATTGTTTTCACAGTAGCATAAATCTCCATCATGGTAAGTTCGTTTGTCCGTAAGTATTACATATATCGGATTAACGTTGCGCTCTCTTCCAAATTCATTTCTTGTTCTTCCAAAAGACCCCCTGCCACCATGACATTCACCTGTTTGTTTAAAAATGTATAATCTACAATATCTATCTATACTTTTTATAATTTTATAAGCAGGAAAAGAGTTAATTGAAATTCGCAGTTTTGGAAATTGTATAGTGAATCAGATATTACCGGTAAGGCTAGGTGCGCATGAATGTTAAATTAAACGGTCGATCGAACTATTGAACAATAATGAAAAAGCGCACATGAATTAATACAAATCGCGCGCTTTTTCATGTAACACCGCGTTGTCATTACTATCCGATAGATAGTTCGATCCGATTGATTTATTTCATGCGCGCCTCACCTAACGCCTGATAACTTGGTATATCGATTGTAATTTGTAATCTTTTGAATTTTATTTAGTTAGAATAAACAAAGATCGTAAAATTTACGAAATATTTCTATACCTATTTTTGTAGGTGAAGGAATTTCTGTAGTTATAGTCGTTGATATTTTCACCATGATGACATTTTTTAAAGTTGGACACGTCGATACAAAGGTTCTTGTAGTAGTTACACTATTTTCATCGGTTGTAATTACTGTTGTGTATTCCTGAGTTGTAGGTTTTAATGTAGTAATAGTTTGTGTGGTTGGTGTAGTAGCTGCTATTGAAGGCGGTTTTGGTGTAGTGGTTGTTGTTGTGATCGGATTCGGTGTAGAAATAGTAGTAGTTGTAGTAGTTTGTTTCCGTTTAGTTGTTGTTGTTATTGTGGTCGGCTTCCGTGTAGCGGTCGTTGTGGTTGGTTTCGGTGTGGTTGATGTTGTGGTTGGTTTCGGTGTGGTTGTTGTTGTGGTTGGTTTCTTTGTAGTTGTTGTTGTTGTCGTTGTGGTCGATTTCGGTGTAGTTGTTGTTGTGGTCGATTTCGGTGTAGTTGTTGTTGTGGTCGGTTTCGGTGTAGTTGTTGTCTTTGTGGTCGTTTTTGGTGTCGTAGTAATAATAGTAGTTGTTGTAGTCTGTTTCCGTTTAGTGGTCGGTTTCGGTGTAGTGGTTGTTGCCTTTGTGGTTGGTTTCGGTGAAGTGGTAGTAGTAGTAGTAATTGTAGTAATAGTCGGTTTCCGTGTAGTGGATTTTTTTGTTGATTTTGGTGTAGAAGTGTAAGGAAAGTTCGGTTCCACTAAAATAAAAATTGCGATTTTTAAACATATTTTTTATTATAATTTTTTAAAACGGTATAATACATCTGATAAATTAATGTTATCGTAGGTAATGCAAAATCGTAATCATACAGTTTGACTTTCGACTAATCCATACTTTTTAAGTTTAATTCATACTAATAAGCGTGTTAAAAATTTTATTTGTGGGATTGAAGCCCCCTCAGATATTTACACATGCACTCAGTTTGTCGTCATTCATTATATTACGTGCCACGCTTTTTAGCCTTAAGATGGCCCGTCGGACAACTTTCGAGAGATGAGCCCCCCGAAAGAAAATTAAAAACTGCCATAATGAACAGTTTGAAATTGTCTTTAGAGTTTAGACTAATTTAATGAAGTTATACTTCTTTTGGCGCGTTATGGAAAAATGATGAAAGTGAATTTTTAGGATGCGCGCGCATCGCGTCACGAAAATCTACGGTATGAAGTTAGTCGTTAGTAAAACTTCAACTATAGAGTCGTTCACCAGTCACAATGTGACAAGAGCGTTTTCAGTTTTGAATAACATTAATAAAAGCTATTGCCATACAAACGCTCGTTTATGCCTCTTTCGTTAAATATGAGTTCGTACTCCAAACCGTACTGTTTTTACATTAATATTTTTCTTGATTAAAATAAGTATCCTATTATATAGCACTGCTATGAAAGGTGTGCCGTGGTGTAACGGTAGCGGCCTCGCGTCATACGCAATAGGTTCCGGGTTCGAATCTCAACACAAACATGCTTTTTTTTTAATAAATAATTAGATATAAATATATCTAATAAAGTAATAATTTATTAAATTAAATTAATTATTTAAACCTTCATCAATTGTATTTAATATCTTTATTTTATTATTTTTCATGATTATAATACCATATTAAACCGATTCTAAAAATTCTTTCACTAATAGAAAGTTACGCAGGGGGAGAGATTCTCGCGAGGGGGTACTCGCGGGAGGGGGGGAGAATAATAAATCATAAATTCTTATCTCTGGAACTACTAAACCGATTCTAAAAATTCTTTCATTAATAGAAAGCTATGCAGGGGGGATTCTCGCGGGGGGATAACAAATTAGGGGGGAGATATAGAAAATTAATTAATTTTACCTTCATCACCAAAGAAGTATAACTTCTGACGTGCGTACATAGTACACACACACTCTTTTTCATTAATTTGGCCTCATACTGAAAAAATCAGTAGGTATTTAAATGAATAAAAATATATATAGGTAATCAATTAAATATAAATACACATAATAATACAATAAAAATTCCAATAAAATTTGTCATGTCACTATACAACTTTGTTAATGATGATCTAATAAAAACGTCACAATGGCATCTCCCTTCTTTCCAAACGCCTATTTTGGGTATATTGGCATAAGTTTTAGCGGTTTTTTCAATTGGTGATTGGCAATCATTCCGAACTGCTAGAATGTTAAATTTTTTTAGATAATATTAAATTAAAATGGTAGTATGAATTTTAGCTGCTTATCCAATAGTTTATTAAATCAAATGTTACTAATCGAAAGAATTTGATGGATCGTTACTATTATTAAACATCTTTAATATCTGTGTGTATAGTAGGTATACTAGTATTTAAGCCTGTCTTTGCCAGGGGCCAGGAGATAAAATGACCGAAAGGTATCAATTATCATGGAAAATTACGTGTCCACGTGAAAATTTTCCACGCATTTTATTTTCTTGCCTTTTGAGTTAGAAATTGGAAACTTTTGGGACTTGAGTAATCGTGTGATATTTTCAATTCATTATTTTTTTACTTCCCACCTCTACTATGGTAGGGAAGTAATGGATTCAGTCCGAAAACAATATTTCGAGATTTTAACAGATTTTCACGTTTTGAGACCCTAGCAATCGTTTAAGATCATTTTCTGACTGATGTCTGTATGTGTGTGTGTATGTGTGTATGTGTGTGTGTATGTGGTCAATTTTTCGCCTTCGATATCTTAAGAACGGAACAACATACGGGCATGCCGATTGTTCTATTGTGTTTATCAGCCTTTAACTTAGATCTGATTAGATTTTGAGTCAAATCGGTTCAGTGGATCCTGAGATATTCAAAAAAACGTCCTCAATGTCACGTATTAACATAGGTAAAAAAATATATAAATGAATTCTAGATGTTATAATATGAAAAAAATGTAAATATTTTTTTTCTCTAAAATGTATAGTTTTCGAGAAAAAAAATATTTTACTAAAAAAAATAAAAATTGTACGTAAATCAAGGTAACCATGATTTTTGCTATATTAAGCTAGCCATCAGTAGACCACCAAACAAAAAAGAGGGCCATGCTTTTTTCAAAGAATAAAAATTAAATTGTGTTTTAAAGACCACCAACAGCTAAGGTTATTTGGGCCTAGTCAAAGAATAAAAAAAAAAGAGTGTTTATTTTTTGCAAATATTTACTAGGTGGGAAGTATAGGACTGGTCATCAGTCGAATTTTTTTTAATAATAAATTGAAAATCCAATTGACACTTTTACCAGCTCTCGGGCTAGAACCCGGGAAACTTGAGTAATCGATACGGGGATAAAGGCTGATAGTGATTTAACGAATATTCTCATATTTCTTGACATTCGCATTCGCAAAATTCCTGCGAATATTTTGCGAATATGAATATCAGAAAAAAATCATATATTATTTTTTTTTAGATGTGAAAATAATATTAAATAAGACCAAAAATATTAATTTCTTAGCATTTTTATTAGAAAAGTTTTTTTCTTACTCCTTTTTTAAAAAATAACTTAAGTTTTTTCGCTAAGGTAACCTTGCAATTATCTTTTATCAGCCTTTACTTTAACATTAGGTAATAAAGCTTTGAAAGCTGAATATCGGCGACAAATATAAGCATTCGCGAATGTTTAAAAATTGACATTCGTTACATCACTACAGTGATATAAGTGTCGAATCGTTGCGCCACCCCCAATTTATCATTATAAGTTGTATATAACCAACTAAACGCTGGAAAAGGCTTGACTTTATGTTTAATATTTAAGTAGGTATAAAAGATCACCTTGACATAGAGCTTTTGAGCATCGGTAACCTTTTGGACACTGCGTACAGGGCGGACCGACAGCGTATACAGAATGATTCAGAACATTTCCTGCTGGTCCGTAGTTACAAACTAGTCTTTGTATATGCACTTCTTCGCCTGCCATTAATTCTTTAAAAAGCACATGACCACAACCTAGATATTCTGAGTTGGCCCAAATAAGCTGTGTGAAATGTCCAATAGTACGACTATTAAGCACGGCTCTAAAAAAACGTTTAGTTTACTATTAATTATTCCTTATTATAGGGGACAGTTGGGTAAAACGGGATACTTAGTGTTCTAAGTCTCATAACTTTTTGAATGAAGTAATGCAAAGGACTATTTTTTGACTCCTGTTTCACTAATAAATGGACTTTTAATTGCCACCATCCTTTATGAGCAAAATAGAAGTCACATAAGAGAAAAAAAAATTGTTTTTGAAAAAGTAGGAAGTATCCCGTTTTAGCCACCTAGTCGGATAAAACGGGATACCTATACTTTTACAAGTTTCATAACGTTTATCCTTCAGGAAAAAAGGCACAACATGGTAAATTTAAAATATATTGTGAAAAATACGAAAAAATCGTAACAAAACCCACTTCTCAAAAAAAACCATGTAGTTGGATAAAACGGGATACCTCCCGTTTTAAGCAACCACACAGTGTCCGATTTTACCCAACTGTTGATTGCGACACACGTGACCATATTTTAGTAAATAAACAAAGCAAATTCCTAAAAACTGTTGTGCATAACTATAGTAAACAAACATAGTATTCTCTAAATCTACTCATCTTCGGTTAATTTTGCCTGTAAACTGAAAAATCGACTTTTGAAAACACACCAAATACTTTACTTTAACCTAACTTTTTGACACTTTCACCTGTTACGTCATCTACAGTGAAATTACAGTACGTGTTCTGTGCTACAGTAGATACATCACTTGCCGGGCATAGGTAGACATCGAGGGTTATTAGTTTCGCCTCTACCCGATAAATCGTACTACTTGTTTTGAAATAAAACATGGTATCCCGTTTTACCAGACCATCCTGTTTTACCCAACTCTCCCCTACATATGATATTTCTTGGCGTTTCATAAGTAACGCAACGGTCATGAGTGTAATTGTATAGGTAGTTCTGATAGTACTTTAATTACAAAAACAGAAAATACATACGTTTTAAAATTACTAACAACAGAAACATCATAATAGTCGATTTCTTGATACCACATATCAAAGAAATCTCGTAATGTCGTTACAGAGTCGGTAGAATCTAGCATTGACGCAACATTTTGGGCGACATTGAATCGATTTACTGTTCGACAGCTGTCGTGTTGTTTTTTGTCGCTCCAAGGAACGCACTGATCTGCCCATCTTTGAGCTAATTGTGCCAGTTCATCATCCCATTGCTATAGAAATTACAATAAAGCTATTTTTTTAACTTCCCGCTAAGAAAATTGAAAATTTTCAAAAATAGGGAAGTTATTGATTTCACCCCGATTTTTGAAAATTGAGTTTTCATCAGATCTCGACGTTTTGTGATCCTAGGAAGCTATTCTGACTATTTTTACGATGATGACCATAGGTCTGTGATGATGACAGTATCTCTCTCTCTCTCTCTCTCTCTGTGTGTGTGTGTGTGTGTAAACCTTTCATAACTTTTGAACGGCTTCACCGATCGAATCGCGATTTACGGCATTCGAAAGGGTTCCACTGAACTTAGATTTCCTGAAAATTTGAACCGATTCGGCCCAATAGATTGAGAAATTCCAAAAAAAAAAGGAAAAAAAGTTGTTAAAACGATTTTTTTTCAAAATGACTTCAAGAATATTGTACCGATAGATTTCATAATCTAATCAGCTCTTCTCCTCAGAAAACTGCGTCGAATGCCGCTAAACGGATCAAAATCGGTTAATCCGTTCGAGAGATATCGTAGTCAACAGATTTTGAAAAAAGTGTTTTTTTAAAATAACTTCGAGATTTCTCAACCAATCGATTTTGTACCTCTTACAATATTTTTAGAGCTTAAAAACTGTGTCGAATGCCGTTTTAAAGATCAAAATCGAACAACGCGTTCAAAAGTTATATAGCTTTTCAAAAATTAAAATATTGTTGATATCAGCAATTTTCAGATTTTTGATCTCCATATATCCATATATATTAATTTGCCAATTTTTATCGACTGTCTATCAACTCATTCAATGTTTTCTTGAAGAATTGCTCCAATATCTAAAAAGATACAGTCATGCGAATTACGTTTCTCTAATCCAATTTTTTGTCGCTCGTGTGCGCGTCCATGTTTGAATACCGATCAATACCTATCCTACCGCGCGCCGAAAATCGAGTCGGAAAAATAGAACATGCTCCGTGTTTTTTGTCGGCCCAGCTTTTTAGTCGTAGGTACGTGTGCGGTGCTCTATAACAATCCATAGTAAATATTTTGACCGACAAAATTGTCTATCACGGACTGTCTGTCGCAATGCCGAATTTAGAGGTCTGGAGGCCCCGGGGCAACAAAGGAGTGGAGGCCCCCTGGCCCCAAGTTATTTTCCAAATAAAGTGGACAATTTTTTTCAGTACTGCCGACAGAGGGCCGCCACACGCCCGCCTCAGCGCGCGCACGGCACGTTTACCGCGTTTACTCATCGAAATGCCAAAACCACGTAAGTAATTATTGTGCAGTGGAACAGTGAAACATTTCTTCATGATTACTTATTAAAATTATTAACGCGATTTAGCATATTTTCAACGACAAAATTTAATAACCGAGAATTCAGAGAATTTTTTTTCCGAAGTCTCTATTTTGGGGGCTCCTCTTTTGTGGAGGCCCCGGGGCTGTAGCCCCGGTTGCCCTCCCCTAAATCCGGCCCTGGACTCTGTCGTGTGCGGTAGGCCTAAACAGTACCTAATCATCCGATTATTATTTATCAGCAGATAGTTCACTTTACCATTTCAAGCATGTTGGCTGCGTTAGGATAACGGACGATGCCAGATGTTAAATCTCCTTTTGCGACTTGTCTTCTCAAGGCATTATGAAACATTAGTAGAAGAGCTTGATCTCTTTTTGACAACGGTGAAGATATATAACCAGCACATTTTGGACTCGGCCCTCGTGTCTAAAATATTTTTTTCATAATATGATTATTATAAAACAAAATGTTACCTCTATTTTAAAATATTATGCAGCATGTCATTTATAAGTTAACTGATTTTTTTTAGAGCAATGCCGATTCGCCGTCTGAGGCAGCTGTCGACTCGATGATGACACACACACACACACAGCGTTGTTAACGCGGCAGCCAGGTGGTTCTTGTAGAGAACGATGTGTCGAGGCGGCGCTCAGTCAATTCTCAGTCGATCGCCGCTGGGTGTGTTTTGCACCATTGAAAAACACTAGCATAATATGTGGCGAGTCGGCGCAAACCGCTGAGTGTGTCATCGCTCTTATCGATAAAAGATTATATAATAACTCATCAAATCTTAACAGTTTAAAATTGTTAAGATTTGATTAATAATTTATAATAATTATTACAAATTACTGATTAAAGCGATTACAAAAATGTGTATTATATTTTCTAATATGCATAACGTGAAGAATGGTAACTGTCAAACATTTAAAATTTTGCAAAGAAACTGATGTATTGATATTTTCTCAATTGACGTTTAATACATCATTTTTAAAAAAATTGTCAACTTTAATTATCTGACAATCACTAAAAATTTGATAAGTTGATTGATGTGCTAACAGGAAATTTACAAAATGTATGTTCTCCATCGCACAGTGTGCAAAAATCTGTCGACATAATATTTTCAATAAAGACGGCATATATCACTAATATTATAAATTTAGCACATGACATTTGTGGTTATTTTTGAATTTTGTAAAATGTATAACAGCAACATTTGTAATAATTATTTGTAAAGTTTTCTTTTGATTTGACATCATTGTTGCTATGCCAATTAAATGTTCTGCCTCTAGTTATTATTACCTTGTGTTTTTATACAATATTCCACTTTATTTTAATATAAAAATTAAAAAATAATATTTGAATTTAATTATTGTTTTTTGGTCAACAATGAACTTTCATTGCCATAAGTTATAAACGCAGGATTTATTAATAAGCAATGTTGGCGACACTGTATATATTATATAGGTTAGAAAATTTGACAGCTATGTTATAAATTGAGTGATTGTACCAAATTTTTGTAAGAAATAGCAAAATGAGTCGAAGTAGATCAGCATCACATAGTCCGACTGGTATTCGATGGAAGGAAAATTCGTCGAAAAGGAAATTTGACGAAAAACTTACGAAAGACAAGCATGATAAGTATGGGAATAAAAAAAGAGATCGCTCATTCAGTAGACATGACAGTCTCTCACACGAGAAAAGCAAGAATAGAAACAGGTCTCCGAGTCGAAATGAATCGAACTTCGGGAGTAGAAGTCGAAGTAGACAAAGAAGTAGATCGAAAAATAGGACTGGACATCGGAGTAGAGAAAGAGAAAATAGCCGTATATCAGAACGTTGGCCGCATGATAATTATTTTGAACATGCTTTTGATCAGAATAGACGCGATCGAGAAGAAAGTATGTTCCGTCAAAGTCATAGATCGCGACATCATTATAACAGATCGTCACAAGATGATTTTATGGATGCCAGGAGAAGAGAGAGAGAAATTATAGGAATGTTGGGAATTCCCCAGATCTGGGGAAAGTCTCCAGCTAGAGAAGAGTAAGTATTATTCATAGACCACAGTACACCAACTATATAATATGCAATTTAGCAGCCCGGTCCAGCTTCGCCCGGGTGCATCAATTTTCACGTATTGCTCATCCCCGTTTTGTAGTCGCGTAATAATATACATATCTATAGCTTATGTTATTCCTGAAAGTATGGGCTATTTATCACTGAAAGAATTATGTTTTGAGGTAACGCACATACACGGTACCTGCTACATATAAACATCTTCATTTATACGTATATCAGTATAGATTATCTTGAGACTCCGCTCAGGTGACTACTGAGGGTAAGTTCGGTTTTGCACTCGATTGATCGAGCCGAGCCAACAGATTTTTGGTCACATGACAAGCGAGCAAATCAAGCCATATAAACAATTCCGAACGCAATCTAGCAGATTTTTCCAAACGTCAGAATAAAATGGCCCCAGCAAGTTAAATTCTTATTATTAAAGCCGAAATATATTCTTTATTGCTCCTCATTTTGATTTAATTCAACATTGTTATAATAATAAATCATGATTCACAATTTTTTTCGTTTTATTCCTTTATTTTAAAATTAATAGTACTACCGGTTGTTGATTTTTTCGAGCCATAGATATAATAAATATTTTATTTAATCATTCTGTGCGATATAGACTTATTGGTTATTACTATTCTTTGAATAAATATTATTCGTGTATTTTTACCTATTGAAAAATTACCTCATATAAATAATCTTTGAAATTTATGTATTCTCACAATCCGCTCATTTTTAAAATGAATGCTCTGAAGATGGTTAAATCTGCTTGCTCGCTCGCTTTCCTCGGAGCTCATAGAGCGTGCTCGATCTCCTCCAAATTTTAAATCCGAACGCAGGATCGAGATCCTTCAGAGCATATAAACGTTAAATTCGAACTCATTGGAGCACTCAGATCGATCTGAGCTCAAAACCGAACTTACCCTAAATAGTACTGTAAATTTTAAGTTTTATTGAATAAACATTTCTCAGTTAATGCATTGTTCTACTGCAACTTGGCACAACATTTTCTCTACTAACTTTAATATATTTTTTTATTTTAGGTCTCAAGAAAGTGACGATAATTTTAGTAAAAAAAAAGTAGATTCATCACACGATAAGAAAAAGAAGCGTAAGAAAAAAGACAAAAAATCTAAAAAAAGTAAGAAACATAAAAAAGAAAAGAAAAAATTAAAAAAGAAGAAGCAAGTTTCGGAATCTTCTGAAGAGAGTTCATCAGAATCAGAATGTTGGATTGAAAAAGAAGGTATGCATTAAAGTCATTACTGTGCAATTACTTAGATCAGATACTAGCTTGTGCTCGCGGCTTCGTTCCCGTGAACGTCAATTTTTGACCTAAACAGTTGAAAAAAGTCTTTTTAAAACTCATATCAACTAAATAAATTTATTAATTTTACAAAAAAACAGCAGAGAAAAAATTTCATAGTTGTGTTGATCATTAAAATATTTCATAACACACTGCGACAGTTCCTTTGAAAGGTGAAATTACGCAATATCCACATTCAAGTCGTAATAAATACGAAAATATCAAATTTAGATCTAGGAAACCCTTTATAAAAGTGTTAGTAAATATCCGGCATAAAACCAACCCTGTTGCATTTAAAGCCGGAATTACACGAGATCACTAGGTGATGCTCATTACACAGTAATCCATCATTTAATGATACCGTTTGAACGTTGAAATGTGTTTGCAATTTTTCAGTGATACATATTTATATTATTTAATGTTTACACGTGGAACGAAGTGATCGAAGTAGGTGATAGGACACGTTTAGTAAATAAATAAATAAAAAAAAAAAAAAAAAAACATGACTGTCGTCTGCCACCCTTAAATGGGACAACCTGTGTAATTGAAAATATTTTGTGGTTGTAGAGTAGATTGAACCCAACAACTTTTGTTAACCATTTTTTCGTAAACGTCTTCATTTTCGAAATAAACCTGCATTTTATCCTCGCGTGAATACCCTGACGTGTACTAAATTTCATTGAAATTAGATTAGGGGTTTGAAAGTAATGGCACAACAGACAGACAGACACACAACTTCCTTTTACAGTTTTATAATTAATATTGATTCAGTTAGTATTTATTACTAAAATTATTGTTATAAAAATTCAGTCACAGCTGAAAAGAAACAATCAACGGCGTCAGATTCGGACAGTAGCGAAGAAGGAGTGGTGGGTCCTGTTCAGAAAACACATGCTACACTCACTCAGAAAGATTTTGGAAAAGCTCTTCTACCAGGTGAAGGTGCCGCTATGGCAGCCTATGTTGCTGAAGGAAAACGTATTCCACGGAGAGGTGAAATTGGTTTAACGTCTGATGAGATTGCCTCTTATGAATCTGTGGGCTATGTCATGAGTGGAAGTCGGTAAGTAGTAGTGCAAATATTCTATTGGAATATGTCGATTGAATGTATAAGAAAATAACTAAATATTAAATTTCAGACACCGACGTATGGAAGCTGTTCGGTTACGTAAAGAAAATCAAATTTATTCTGCCGATGAAAAACGAGCACTTGCGATGTTTAGTAAAGAAGAACGACAGAAACGCGAAAATCTTATTCTTGGTCAGTTTCGAGATATGGTTAGCTCAAAACTTGCTGACAAAAATAAGTAATATTATCTTCTTAGATGCTGATTTTATAATAATGTTAGTAACTGCTGATTATGTATATAGTATCTACAACAAATAAACTAATATAGTAAGAAATCAATGTTTTAACGCGACCAAAGCATAGCTGGAAGCGCCATATATTCGCTTTGTCTGTTAGTCAGACTTTTTTGTATCACGCTTATACTCCAAACAACTCAACTGATTCTGAAAAACTTTTTTTTGTTAGATTTTTTCTGAGGTTTAGTTCTGCATGACGAAGCCCGATTAATTTTGGTATCAGGGGGGAACAAAGGAAATTGTTTTTTGCTTATAGCTCGCGTAATGTCAGATTGATTCGAAACCTCTTAAACGAAAGAGGAGAAATTTCTAGATAGAGATTTAGCATATTAGAACGCGTCAATACAGTTTTTATATAATATTTATTGATAATCAATGTATCGGTATAGGGCTTGAGAATGGCCGAGCGCGTAGCAATGCTGTTTACATGGCGTTGCAAATTGCTATGGTTCCTCTATTACAAGTTCCCGGGTTCTAACCCGAGAGCTGGTAAAAGTGTCAATTGGATTTTCAATTTATTATTAAAAAAAATGAATTGAAAATATGAATTGGTGCTAGGCCCAAATAACCTTAGCTGTTGGTGGTCTTTAAAACACAATTAATTAGTTAATTTATCGATACATTGGAAAAACCGCCTAACCCTAGTAATGAACGTTTAATAAGTGAAAAGTAAAGCTTTGCCAGTAAAAAAATCTTTATTTACGATATTACGTACAAATATAATTTCTTTTAAATACCATACTTCTCATAGTAATCTATTGTTTTTGTGTTCTAAGAATTTTTATAATAGTTTTATATAAAATGCCTATATTTTATTGTTCATTTTAACATTTATGAATTGGTCAGTCATAATGCAAAGTTACTCTTAATTCCAAAAGTAAATTTTTATATTAAAAATCACAATTTAACCTGTAGTTTCACTCCAGCGATTTCACCAATCCCTTCGCGCATTGTCATGTTCAAGAGTGTCGCCAATCAGACGCAAGTTATGTGTGTAGTAGCGCAATGCAGCAGTAGCGTACACAATGAACAACATTGAATTGCGCACTCAAGAATATAGCAGACGGTCACGTGATTTATAACAAAAATATCAAAGGTTCCGACAAGAGTGGATCTATTGGTTATCCGTTATACTGTGTTAAAATATAACTAAACAACCTAGCAATATAATAATTACATATAAAAGCCGTTTTTTACGGCATTACTCAATTTATATTTTCATAGTTTTTTTATATTTTGTGCTTGCACGCTTTTTCAACAATGTGTATAATAATATAATGTATGTATACCATACATGACTACTGTTTCCTTTAAATTTAAGCCTTTATTTTGCTTTCCCAATCCAGCCATCCTCCGCTATAATTGGCAACACTGAAAACACATTTTCGTAAAGAATTTTTTGTTACTCAGTTTTGCGAATTAATTAAATCAAAAATATTTATTTCTTACTAACTTTTTATACCCTAGTTGAATTGTTGTATTTGCTGCCATTTCACTACGACGTCCCGATCTACATGAAAAAACTATTTCGGTTTCCGTAGTAGGCTTTTCTCTCTGGTATTTTTTTTCAAATCTTTCTGCTGCACTAGATAAAGCTTCTTGTACTTCGCCCACTGAAAAACGCAGTGATTTCAAAAACGCATTTTATTATAAAAATTAAACATTCAAAAATTGCAGTAGCATACGTGGAATATTCATGCTTCCTGGAATAGTTCCCGTTTCTTTTAGTTCATTAGGTTCTCTAACATCGATTAAATATATTTCGGAATGATTCTTCAATTTTTTTATGTAATCAAAATCAACAGTACGAATTGTATCTCCGCTACTGGCCATTTTCACTAAGCTTTTTGAAACTTTGTTATCTTGAGAATTAGCTGGAAAAAGATCGGGTTGGTTTAGCTCTGTTCTCAGCAGCGCTTCCATAATACTACGTTTACATAGTACTTATGTATTTTGTATGGTATTTTGAAAAGAATATTTGAATGTAAATATTTTTTCGATGTTTTTTAAAATTGTATACTAAATAAATTAACAAACGCATATTAAACATTTTAAATAATAACTGAACAGGACTTCTTTGGCTTTCAAATGACACTTCAAACGTAATTATATCTCTATTTTTTAAAAAGTTATAGCATATAGCAGAGATTAATATTAAATAATCCAGAGCTGCGCATCCGTTAGCAAGTTAGCAAAACTCTGTGGTGATTTCAATTTTGACTGCCTTTAACTTCTCAATTTTAAAAGATATCGATATGGGACAAAAAGGACGGTTTAGGGCATTCCTTGCTTTATGAACATGTGTATTTTCAATTTAAAGTTCAATCGTCACTGGTTCAATGAAGAACACAATAAATAAAGCTATTGAAAAGGACATTACATATTTTTAACTATTGGTTACCAAGGTTACAAAAAGCGCGTGATTTTCTAGAAGCTGTAGCGCGCTTACCATTAGTACCACAGAAAAGTTGTAGGGATGAAAATTGTAGGAAATGTAATCCTCTTTAAAACATTGCATAGTGGAAGAATTGCTTAAGTCAATCGTTTCTGAGATATTTTGAAAAAAGTAATAAAGGGGGCCTTTAGAGACCCCCCCTCACCTTAGCTCCACTCCCACCCACCGGGACTTTTAGTATGTTGTTAAGCACACCTTCCCCTACAACTGTTCCAAAATTGGCTTCTACATGAATTATTTCCGCTATTTTTACCCGACTGCGCCAGAAGGAGGGTATTGCTTTTCGAGTGTATGTATGTCCTTATTACCCAATACTTTATTATATTAACATATGTGATGGACGTAAAAAACAGAGGTATGTATCAATGTATGTATATTTCTTTATCACGCTCTGTAGCCTAAACGGCTTGACGGATTTTGAAAAATGAGGTGTCATTAGATTCGTCTGAATCCCCAGAGTGACATAGGGTATATGACGTCACGGAAAATTCAATATGGCGGACGCTAGACGCCATTTTGTCAGAATGCAAAAGTAATTTTCCTTCTAAATACATTGATATATAGGTATCAAAATCAAAACAAAAGAAAGGTCTTGTTGACATTTCAAATAGGGTACATGACGTCACGGAAAATTCAATATGGCGGGCGCTAGACGCCATTTTGTCAGTACGCAAAAAATCGGTAAAACCTTGTGTGTGGGGTATCAAATTAAAAGGCTTGATGAGTAGATTCAACTAAAAGGAAGGAAATAAGAAATTTATTAAAAAACAAAAAACCCGACTGCGTAAAAATTGAACATAAAAGATGGAAACAAGATCAAATGATAACATGCAGTCGGAGGCATAGTAATAACATCAGGTATTTCCGAGGGTATTTTTGTTCAATTTGTTACTACTATGCCTCCGACTGCATGTTATCATTTGATCTTGTTTCCATCTTTTATGTTCGATTTTTACGCAGTCGGGTTTTTTGTTTTTTTTAATAAATTTTTTATTCGTTCATTGCTTGGACTACTAACGCCGCCATGTCTTTAAAGCTCCGCCCGTCTGACAGATCCCAATAGTTGCAATTTTATTTAGGTACGGTGATCAAAAATAACAATTTTTTTTAAAGTAAATTTAAATTTATACCTACTAGTTTAAAAATCCTACAGGTCACGTGTGATGTGTTGCTGGAGAGTGGAGACACGTTTACTACACTTCTCAGTTAAATATCAAGCATAATATAAAAGGTTTTAGATGAATAATGGATTGTTAATGAAATATTAATAACAATAAAGTATTGATTTTGAATTTATACAAGGCAGAAATGCTGGTAACTAACAACAAAGGTCTTTATTAAGACATAATCTGAATACTTAACAGCGTCGAACAGTTTTAATTGCTAAAATACGTACTTTTTAAAAAGTGTTTTGATGATCGTAAAAGTAAATTTCTTCCAGATAGACTTCTAACTCTAAGTATGCATGTCATTTTTCAATAATTATGGTAATAATAACCTTGCAATAAGATAAGATAAAACACTAGCAACTGTCAATAGTAATTTCTGAAAGCGTACAAACTACAAGTTACAACCACTTATCCCAACTCCAAAGCCCAGCTGTCATAAAAAAAACTTACGTCAGCAAGATCAAAGATGGTGGTGGAATTCGGGCGTTGCATGCAAAAGTGGAAATCCTGTCATTTATAAAATATAAATGATTTTGAATTTGATTGCATACAGATTTTTAACAGATAATTTTTGCTGTTTCTAAAAATAGGTGAGATTGACAAAATAATTTATAATTATCTTTGAAAAACCATTTCAGTAAATTGCCATTTAAACGGGTCGTCTTTTTTATAACGCGTTTGCGTTTACATTTTTTGTATTGAATAGTTGATTTTTGCTTGTAATTCTGTTTCAAACTAATCGTGTTGAATTAGAAAAAAATACTACATTTTCGAAATAGTCTGGCTACGTGCTCTAATCTTCATTTCTTAATGAACTGAAAAATCGATTGCGTGGGAAATTCTATAATCCGCTTCCCTCGTCATTACTGTCATTTGTCATTCATGTCCTGAGATGTGAATTCCGCAAAACGCTCGTTAAAATATTGGATTATTTCCAAATTCTTAAGTAAATATGGTAAGATATTAAAAAAAATGTAATTTTCCTTGTCTATAGTTTTATTATCTATTGTTGTTTTGAACATAAATTTGCCATTGTTTTTTGCAAGTCTACAATGTCTGATCGAAAAGCAGAACTTGAACGAAAGAAAGCGAAATTACAGGCGTTGAGAGAAGAGAAAGATCGGAGGCGGCGAGAAAAAGAATCAAAGAACGATGAAGACGCGGCGGTTCGGTCAGCCAGTGGTGGGCTGGGGGACCGTGATAATAGACGACAACTGGATGAAATGTTAATGTCATTAGGCGTAACACCGGTATCGGATGTATTGAACAGTTTGTCGAGTATGAATTCACTGACTCCTGAACAGAGTGTGAACAATACGCCAGATTCCAGTCTACAACCCGCTAGTCTTAATAATTCTTCCAGGTTTGCACATTATATTTATTGTTTTGTAGAAATATTAGGTGTGTGTAAGACGCTTATGATCTCTGTTGTCAAGCGTCTTATAAGTTATATTAAATAATATATTATTACGCTGTGTGTTGGTCAAATTCTAGAACTCTAGACAATATCGGATTGGACTATTAGAACCCAATTGGAGTTCATCTTAGTCATAGTTAGAATTCTGTTTTCCAATAAACAGATTTCTTACTAAAATCAGTTCCAAGTGTACGCTCCGTGTTTGTTTTCAAAACAACGTTTGAAATACACATTTACTTGTGGAGGGGATAATTGGTCGTGAGAGGCTGAGAGTACTAACTCTAGACCCGCAATTGTTAGAACCAAGTTTAGCAGTCTGAAGAGTTCAAGAATTTGACCAACAAACACGCAGTTATAACTAGGTTTGTAACAAATATCCGCATTCGCAATATGCGAAAAATTCGCAACTTTTCAGCATTCGCATTCTGTTTCACAACTTTTATTGCGAATGTTTTCGTGTCAGGTTATTACATGCATACGCTGCGTGACGTTCTGATTGGGAATAATAATACGGATCATGCATACATACTACATAGTGATAGTTATGCTACTAAATTGTCTGATTATTCAATAAATAATAGTAATTTGAGCTTTTTAGGGTTCCGTACCAGAAAGGAACCCCATCGTGCAACGATATCTGTCTGTCACAGGCCTCTAACTTCTAAACGAAATGAGATAAATTCACACATAATTGTAATACCGCGGCCCAAAGACTGAGATAGCCGAGAGTGTAGCGGCGCTGTTGTTTACATGGCGTTGCTATGGTTCCTCTATTACAAGTCCCCAGTTCTCGGGTTCTAGCCCGAGAGCTGGTAAAAGTGTCAATTGGATTTTCAATTTAATATTAAAAAAAAAAAAAAAATAATAATGAATTGAAAATATGAATTGGTGCTAGGCCCAAATAACCTTAGCTGTTGGTGGTCTTTAAAACACAATCAACCAAAGACTGAGAGAATAAAGGTGCATTTTCATGTGACACTTGATGCTGGTTTCTAGCGTCAAATGTGGTCACGTAATAAAATTTCAACATGAATGCGAACTCGAAAAATGTAGTGTAAAAACTAAACATTGTTTAGTTTTTACGCTCGAGTTCTACTGGTTCTACAGCTGTACATAACCTACAGGCAAAGATTAGTCTGTATGAATATATTAATATATTTTTTATCAATAATAAAACGAATTTTGAAGAATTTCATTAAAAAAATAATCAAATTTTGACTTTGAAATCCAGTTTTCATCTTATGTCCCTACTTTTATCAGCTATAGCACTATTTAACCCAAATGTGTACGAAGTATAATTAAAAAAAAGTTTTAGACAATGAGAAACCAATTGACCTGTTAAGGTCTTCATAAAGAAATGTTACTTAATCCTAATTGTTTGTTAATAGTAGGTATTAAGATTTCTGCAAACCCTGATATTTATTTATTAAATTTAACGCTAAATTTTTTCGTACCTATTCTTGTGGGGTATCGTTGAAAAGGGCCTTTTGAGGAGATTATAAATGTGATTTTATTTTATTTATTTTATCAAAATTGTAAGTTTTAGAGACCGTCAAAGTTGCAATTTTTAGACCTATTTTGTTACGAGGTCTATTCTTGTGGGGTATCGTTGAGAAGGGCCTTTTGAGTAGATGAATATGTTATTATTTTTTTTATTTTATTAAAATTGTAGGTTTAGCATATCTTACATGGTATGGAATCATACTCTTTGCGTGGCTCAACACGCACTTAGCTGTTTATTGTAATTTTATTAACATATTCAATTTTGTTAAAATAATTTGAAAAAGTATATATTCACATTCGCAATACAACCTTTTTTCTTTCGCTTCATTCATTTCGTTAAAATTCTAGTTTTAACAGTCGGAGCCCGGAGGCGTTCTGTAGTAGTAACAAACGCTGTAGAACTGATAGAACCAGTTCAGAACTGCACTAACTAATAAATATCTAATATTAAATAGTTATGTATATTATTCAATATGTTTTTCAGTGGTACTTCTACAAAACGAAAACCACAGTTAACTGTGGTGGCCGTGCAAACTACAAACATTCCACCGATTGAAAATGTAGTTTATACGAAACAGACACAGACGATTCATAGTGGTCATGACAGAGACGGTGAGTACACTATTTCCATTTTTGTCTATTGATGTAGATTTTCATTATGTGTTATTATTAGTAATAGGTACATAATACGAACAAGATGGGTTATGATTTTTTCTGTCGTTATTTATTTATTTTTTATTAATGATTGCGGTATTTAAATAAATGAGACTGTGAACATTGTTACGATCTTGGAAATAATAAGAAAATCAAAAGTAAAGAAAAACGTGTCTGTAGAGGACTGATAAAACATCGACTTTATATTTTGAAAAATTTTGTTCACCATAAAATTATATTGAAGAATTTAAAATGTTTTCTTTTGCAGTACTATACTAATTATTCAGTATATAGATTTAACCATTTCCAAAGCTATATGCACGTAAACAGGTCTCTTTATTTATTTTTTTTAAATTCATATCTGGTCTAAAAATACTTCTTAGGCAGGTGTGCATAGCAAGGGAAAATTTAATAATCCTCTTATAATAATAAATTCCCGTTTTCCATTGAAACATAATACTGTTTTTGGAAAAACATGCACACCTGTATGACATTATCATAGTGTAATGGAAACAGAAATATTGAACACAGAAAAAACATTTTTTTACCCTGAGAAGAATGCATTTTAATTTAAAGGTGTTGAAAATCTGAGAAATATTATCCCGGATTTGAAAATGAAAATATATCAGTGTACAGTAATATTTATAGGCTAATGCTATAGTATAGAATTTTATTATAGTTTAAAAAATCGTCTTGAAACGAATTTGAAATCTCTTTTAAAATTGTTAATGTTTTCAGTGTTGTGTAGTATCTTTTCACTGCTTATTTCGTGTAACGTGAGGAAACAGTAGTTATTTTTTTGTATATTTAGTTCACTTTGGACTTTAAGTAAATGTTTTTGTAAGGGCAGTAACCTAGGATGACAAATGTAGTTACCCAGTCAGATTTGTTTTGAGAGGAACCTAATGGATATTTTTATTTAGTGAAGGCACCGGTTAGGGATTTGCCAAATGTTTAAAACATCGATGTTAACTTTGAACGATACATCGAATTAACAAAATAGATATTGTAAAAATATCAAAACAAAAACATTGCTATTTTTGAACATCGATATTTTCCGAGTAGAAAATATTTCTTTTTAATATCTACCTATATAATTATATATTTTTTAAATTTAATTTAAGCAAATTTTAGAAAAATCCCAGGTCAGAGAGAGATAAAAAAAAATCGATGTTGACCGATGTGTTGAAAAAATAACATCGATGTAAACATCGAAAATCAAAAGCAGAAAATAAATGTTATTCAAACATTTCTGTATCGTGCGCATCCCCAGGACTGGTTCCCGACACCCACTTGTGATCGACCAGTTTTAAATTTATAGTTGAGAGAACAGGTTATTACATATTGCATTTGTAACGAAGAAAATTTTAATATTATTATTTTAAATCTCTAGTTTCGTACTTTACTGAACTCTATGTGTTGTTTGATGTGTAACTCACTTTTAAATTAATAATCTCTTTCTGTTTGCATTGATAGAGATTGGTAAAATACTGAACTCGGGATTTAAAATAATTGATTACATAAATATGTTTTGTGATAATAGTGTCAACTATAAGTATAAAAATGGTCAACCACAGGTGGTTGGTCGAAAACTGGCACCTTTGTCATATTTTATACTTTTTTATAATTGAAAAGATAATACGTTTTTTTGGTTTATTCCCTTCCAAACAGATCTGCATCACTTAATTTTTTATAATCCTAAAAATAAAGTCCACTACACATGTTCTTTTATGTGTTTCTGTATTAATTTGATATTTTTTAAGCTCGCACTTTTTGTAATTAGTTATATTATTATTGTTATTAGCATTTGGCTGCATGTTGTTCTTTATTTTTTATTTTGCCGTATAGCTTATTAATCAACAAATAGCTGTTTTATTTTTAACAGTTTTATAAAAAAACGCTCAACAAAATATTAGTATTTTTATTTTGATCATTTTTGACGAAAACTAAAAAAATAAAAAATTATATACTAAAATAGTGTTTAAAATGCGTGAAACCAAGCGAAAATATATTTACAATTTTATCTCTTAGCTTGTTTGAGGAGGAAATTAGAAATTTATCAATTGCGGTATGTTTGAACACATTGATTGATTATAAATACAATTAATAAATGCTTGGTTGGAACATCATCGAATAACGTAACGTTACAATGCAATATTAGAAAAATTCATTCTAACATTAATTTAAAAATCAGCTCTCGCATGATGTGAAATATCAGTTACAATTTGCTTTATAATGGAAATAATTCTGGGATAGGCGGGTAAAAAGTCACAAGTCGCTATTTCTATAAATATTTATTGATTGTCTAGTCGTGTCGCCGTAGAGTAAATAACTCTGCCACCGCGATAGTGGAAGTTTTGGGTTTGAGTTCCGACGGTGACATAGGTTTGAATTGATTTTTTCTAGTATTGCATGTAACGTTACGTCATTTGATGGTGTTTGTAACAGTGATGCTAACCAAGCATTTATTTGTATTTAAAATTTTTAGAGCGGGGTGGCTCCAAAAAAAGTTTACGCTTAGAGACTTCTAACTTCCAAGTGCTTAATCCACTACTGTAAATGGTTTCAAATATGGGTGTTTCATTTATTGAATGTTGTTTCTGATATTTTTAAACAATGTATACCGTTTATTGTTTTAATTTCTGAAATCCTGTTAATATTGTTACGTATTTACCAAACCAATAATGACCACAATAGGTATATATTATTTATTTTTTTTCAAATAAGCCAATTAAGGGATTAACTGGGGTTGCTACCTAAGAGCGAGGGGCAGAGTGTAATTGTTGTTGCATTTTCATTGTTATAAATTAATCATTTTCTATAGCATTATCAACTGGAGCTATTTAATGTAATTAAACAAACCGTATAAAACAGGACGCGCGCCGAATTGCATGGCACGGAAAAATCAGCACTTTTAGAAAATAAGACTTACTGCATCAGATCAGTTCTGTGGCGAACAGAACCAATACAGTACGCAGGCGTTCACTCATGTTTTCTAAGGGTAAGTTCGGTTTTGCACTCGATTGATCGAGCCGAGCGAACAGATTTTTGGTCACGTGACAAGCGAGCAAATCGAGCCATCTAGACAATTCCGAACGTAATCTAGCAGATTTTTCCAAACGTCGGAATAAAATGGCGCCAATAATTTAAATTCTTATTCTAAAGCCGAAATATATTCTTTATTGCTCCTCATTTTGATTTAATTCAACATTGTTATAATATTAAATCATGAATCACA
Source organism: Mongoloraphidia duomilia (assembly GCA_039654895.1). Classification (NCBI taxonomy): domain Eukaryota; kingdom Metazoa; phylum Arthropoda; class Insecta; order Raphidioptera; family Raphidiidae; genus Mongoloraphidia; species Mongoloraphidia duomilia. Next base: position 26,782,871 of record CM077520.1, on the reverse strand, counting down.
TTTTTTTTCGTTTTATTCCTTTATTTTAAAATTAATAGTAGTACTGGTTGTTGATTTTTTCGACCCATAGATATAATAAATATTTTATTTAATCATTCTGTGCGATATAGACTTATTGATTATTACTATTCTTTGAATAAATATTATTCGTGTGTTTTTACCTATTGAAAAATTACCTCATATAAATAAACTTCGAAATTAATCCATTCTCACAACAAGTGTTTCCGCTCATTTTTAAAATGAATGCTCTGAAATGGTTGAATCTGCTTGCTCGCTCGCTTTCCTCAGAGCAAATCGAGCGCGCTCTATCTGCTCCAGATCTTAAAACCGAACGCAGGATAGAGATCTTTCAGAGCATATAAATGTTAAATTCGAACGTATTAGAGCACTCCGATCAATCTGAGCGTAAAACCGAACTTACCCTAAAAGTACCGATTGTTTTGTGCTGTACAGAGTTCTACTAAACCGCTTTAGTGCAGTATTTAAATTGAGAAACAGATGACTGTATATTGTGTTCTATGAGTTTGGTAAATATGATCAATGGTGATATCGCTTGATTTTTTCTGTTAGCTTTTCTTTTTATTTCCCGTGAATCCCGATCTCATTTATATGAATCAAATATCATTTGTTTATTCTAAATTCAGTTTGCGATTTGCTTAGGCATTTTAATTGATACATTTGATTAATTATTAAACAAGAATTTTTTGTACTCAATTTTTATCACGGCGCAAACTCTGTAGCTGATGTTCATTTTTCAAATTATTTTATATATCCTATTATGAAGTATTAGAAATACCTTGTATTTTGGTGTCCGTCTTGTGACTTCCTGTGTTTTAACACGACGCGTTTCAGCAAAAAAATACAAGTACACAGTAAGCTTCCGTACAAACAAAAAAAAACAAAAACATCCTCAACCCAAAAAACAAAACACCAAAAAACAAACACACCGGAGTCTATAAAATAATATGCAGCACATGTGATAAATTCTACATAGTACAAACTGGAAGACCTTTTGAAGAACGCTTCAAAGAACATCTTCCTAAAAGAAACTTGTTAAATGCTAAATCAAATTACGCCCAACACTATAATTTCAGAAAATCATGAATATCACTATTTTGAAACAAGTTTTATTCCACTACATATTTGCAGTAAAGGTAAACACATGGACACCCTCGAAGAATATGAAATATATAAAGCCACAAAATTCAACAATACCAACATTCTTAATGACAAACTAACGTTAAAATCGAACATAATATACGATACAATAATTAACAACACACAAACACCCAATACTCATAATCGTTTACCTAAATACACACACGCTCACACATCCATTTCATCTACAGTCGACTCTTGTTAATTCGAAACTCGAGGGACTCTTAAAATATTACGAATTATCGAGTGTTTGAAATATCAAATGGTTCGAAACAAAGGCTCAACAAACAAACGTTGATACAAGTTTGAACTTGTCGCAAAATGTATGTATGTACTTACAATCTTTCCGCCTCTTTCTCTCTGCAACTTTGAATTGTCGAGTGTTGGACGCCGATGAGTTCGAATTAACGCATCGTTTTGTTATATAGCAATGATTTTTTCGTACGAATTACCAAGTGCATAAAAATGTATTGATTTAGTTCGAAATATAAAGAGATTTTGTAGGGAACTCGTGATAACTTTGAATTATAGAGAGGTTCGAATTATCGCAGGTTTGAATTAACAAGAGTCGGCTGTACCTTTACTATATAAATCATAAAATTTCGAAATTTAAATCAGTACTCCACAATCCACTACATAATACGCATGTGCTTAACATTATAACGTGACACGGATACTCAGTCTCAATGTGTAATTTTTAAAAAAATTTAACCACACCTGAAGATAGCAACTCGTTGCTGAAACGCGTCGTGTTAAAATACAGGAAGTCACAAAACGGATATCAAAAAATACAAGGTATCTCTAATACTTCATAATATTCATATAGTGACTTGGAGACCCAACACTCTAAAAATGTATTAATATGTATCCTTTTGATAAATGATCAAAATACGAGTATGATATATAAACTTATTTAAAAGAAAATATCCAAAATCCCAGCCCACGTTAAAATCATTGCTTTTTTATTTTTTGCTTCAGTAGTCAGAATTAACAGTTGGTATTGCTAGCCTGGTTTAGAATGGATGTTTTTTAAACGCAACTTTGATTTTTCCTTTTAAATGCTGCTTTAAGATGTTGGATTTTCATCTTATTCAAAAAAGTGTGAGTACCTTTCTTTTTTAAACACAGTATAATATAATATATTATTTTACTATATCCTGTGTTATATTTCTGCCATTTGAGGAGCTTGATAAGTTTTTTTTTGTCCTATTAGTTAGTCCATTCTATACCAGGTTATAATAATTTAACTATTGGTACCTAGGGATCAGGTTTGTCGGTGGCTAACAAAATTGGCATAAGGGTACGCGTATAGTGCACTGGCAGGTATGATTCCGATTACCAGTGCCGGTCGGTGCCGACTTTAGACGCATTTGGGGGTCGTATAGAAGCAGACATAGTCCGGGAGCTAGCGACAGTTTTCATTGTTTTATTCGCTTGTCGATGAGAGTGTACTAGGGACTTCAACTTGTATGTGTACATCACCAAAAGGGACCGCTTAAAATTAGATAGTGGAACAACGCCCGGCTTTTATAACTTGCAATAAATAATTAGAAAAAAACTTATTTGCTCGTCGTTGACCTTTCGCAGGCTTGTTATTTAGCATGAATTAATGTCAAAAAAGTACTGCTTACATTTAATAAAATATATGAGCACTGTGGTTGGAATACAAACAAAATTAGGGATAGTTACTTCTTACCACAACAGTTTTATTGTTGGATGTACATTTCGAAAGCTATGCTTTCATTTTCAGCAAACACTATTCATGTATGTACAGTCGCGGACTTAAAAAAGTTTACATCTGTATCATCTAGTTACCGGTTTTTTTAATTTTCGCATATTGTAATTTGGCTTTTGATAGTAATGTATCAATTACTAATAGTACGGGAGGCAGCGTTGCATTTTAGGTAGTGATTTCATACCGACCAATTCATATTTCTAGTAATTGTTTAAGTATCAACAGCAACCAAAGTGAGCGTCAGTCGTCGCACCCGCGGTGGGTGTAGTAGCTAGAGGGTGTCGAAGTTGCTAAAAAATTAGATTTTAAAATTATTTCCAAATTATTTCATACCGCACCAAACTTGGTATGGTGATTCTTTATATAATAAACAATAAGAAAATAACTGTCAGCTGCGTAGACAGTGGGGGTAAAGAAGTCAGTTTTGCCATAGAACATATCGTGTTTAGATAATTTAAACGCCATTGAACAGTAAATGTCACGGTGTGTTCATTTTGAAATATAGATGTCGTTGATAATAAGCATTTGTTCTCCAAAGAAACAAACCCTTTCCAATGACAGATGCACATCTTCTCTTCAATTCTGCTTTCAAATCGCATAATTTCCATGTAGAATATATGTTTAGAACTTGTTTGTTTGTGTTGTTTTACGCGAAACGACGACAAAAACGAATAACAGCCAAAGCAAAAATCGTCCCTATAATAATTTTAAATAAACAACAAACAAATATTTTTTTGAATACAAAAACTTTGTATTTAAATTAAACTTTATTTAGAAACGTATTTGTCGCAAGTATTATATTTGAAATTATTATATAAATAATTTTTAACCTCGACAAAACAACTACACGTTTATGATAAGTGCAAATCAGGTGCAAATACTCCTTGCACCGTGGGTTTGTTTCTTTGGAGAACAAATGCTTATTATCGGCGACATCTATATTTCAAAATGAACACACCTTGACGTTTCTGTTTAATAGCGTTCAAATTATCTAGACCATAGAGAAGAGATTATTTAGAGTGACATCTCTTTCTATAAATCTCATACAATGTTTTTAGTACTAAGACATATCACCAACACACGACTGGCGTCGACCAGCGGGAAATTTAAATATGACCACAACTTAAAATTCCTATTGATAGGTTTACTACTAAGAATTAATATTGATCAATTTTTACCATTTCTTTTTACCAAAAAAGTTAAAAAAAATGGTAACAATTGAAAACATTAATTCTTAGAAATAAACCTGTCAATAGAATACAGTTAATATTGTTACATTAATTATTAGAAACGTTATATTTTTTATAATAAACACACAAAATATTAATGTAAATGATATATATTTATAAACAGAAAACACAATTTTTATAAACGAATTTACAGTAATACATGGCACTTAAATACTATAACGTTTAGGCAAACAAGAGTATAATAACAAACAGAGAACCTATACATTTTTAATAAACATTGCAAACACAAAATTATATGTACATACATTGCTTGTTTTTTTCTCACATTTGTAGGGTTAATTTATCAATTAAGAACTTGTCATATGTTGCAAAATGGATGTCACACATATTTGTCACATTATAACAGTCCACGTTGTTGAAGTTCAGCCCAAGCTTTAAAACGCTAGAAATATAGAAAATCAAAATAATACAGTGTACCTACTTGTTCAGTCAAAATTTCAAAGTTCATTATTATAAAATTAAAAGCTTACCTCACAAGCAACTAGTAAAACAGTTTTGATGCATTTGAATTTCCACAATTTTTAACTATACACTTCCCGTAATCCATTTTAAAAACAATTCTTAATAGATTATGCAAGTATGAAGCCGCTATAAAATTGTATCACAAACGTCAAACTCAAATTGCCAGTTGGCAGACGAAAGATGTCAACTGTCAATAGATAAAGAAAGATTGTGTATATCTATCGCATAACATTGTACATCTAGCGCATCCAGTGTTATGTCTTAGAACTAAGGATTTGAAACTTAACTTAGTTTCTATTTTTACCATAAAGTTACACAGGCATGATCTAGACATGGTATGTTCTATGGCGAAACTGACGTCTTTACCCCCACTGTCTACGCAGCTGACAGTTATTTTCTTATTGTTTATTATATAAAGAATCACCACACCAAATTTGGTGCGGTATGAAATAATTTTAAAATCTAATTTTTTAGCAACTTTGACACCTTCTAACTACCACCCCCACCGCTACTAGCGCAGCTGACGGTTGGATGTCTCATCAGGTGGACAAGAACAAACGTTGGTATAATTATCAGCCGGTATGAAATAATTTATTCATTTGCAACGCTGCGTCCCGTACTATAAGGTTACATCCTAAAAATTCAATAAAAAACTATTATCAAAACACCTCAGTTGTTTATTATACAATCCAATTTACTCAATATTAGTCAATTAAAACATAAAAAGATTTGATAATATTTGATACTAGCAAATTCCTTCCTCCAATCTTGCAATGATTATTCTTTTTTGTTCATCGTTTTAATAATTTCGAGGCATTTAAACGACAACTATTTCTTTTAATGACTTTTTGTGAACTTACACTGAAAAACGCAAGTGTAAACTTTATTAATTCCGCGACTGTACATGTATAGTGTTCGCTGAAGATGAAAGCATAGCTTTCGAAATGTACATCCATCAATAAAACTGTTGTGGTAAGAAGTAACTATCCTTAATTTTGACTGCTTACATTTGTTTATCGGGACAATATATCGCTTACATGCGTGGAAAGATGCAACATTTTTTCTAAATTCGAAATTCTTCGTATAAAACCTATTGTCGTAAATTCAGGATTTAAGAAACACTTTTGATATCAGAATTTCCGTATCCATATTTCACAAAGGGAAACAAAAATCGTAGTGACGTCGCGCTCCGACTTCTTATGGAAAATCTGAAACCAGAATGAACAATTCATTCCGGTAAACTGTCTGACTCATACGACCTGCACGTGCAAGCCGATGTCTATCTGTGCAGTGTACACTGTACAGTGTACTATGCACACTCCTATCTAATAAATCTGACCGTTCAAAGTTGGTCAAAATCAAGTTCAAAGAAGTCGGTTACAAACATACAAGTGAAGCTAATATAAGCGTGTTAAAAATAAGGAACATTTCTCGCGCCGGACGGCGCTGGTAATCGGATTTTGACTTTCTGTACGCGCGCCCCACGGAATTAGATTAAATTTATTGATTATAAGTATTTGATACGTTTTCAAAGCGTATTTAAAAGTTTTTGTGAACAGTTTGAAAATTATGCACATTCAGTAAATTGATAAATCTGGTTTCGAGTTATTAATAATTATCACAAACAAAAAGAAATGCTGTTCTTAGAAAAGACAAATGAAACAGCTTTTAAATGTTGTTTTTTTCCATTACTGTGTTTTCTTAGTTTTGGAATCGATCGTAGTGAAGGGAAAAAATATTTCCCAGTATCGCAATAAATTATTAAAAATATTCTTGTTTTGCAAATATATTTTAATAGAAGATAAAATTTAGGGGTCATGTTTTTTATTTGGTATAATATGAAGATTTGTAGTGAATATGTAATAGATTATTAGCTAGGAATTAGTAGGGATAAATAGTCGATTAGGGTTTATGGTGGTAAGCGGTCAGTGAGTAGTGTTCTGTCCTTGTTATGCTCCGCACCACCTGATAAGGATGCTCTACTACGTCTACTTCTTCTCCTCTCAAAGGCTACTTCGAGGACTGGTGGCGGCCCCGTAAAGGTTCGTCTTTTGTATATTAACACATTTAGATTGTTATTTTGTTTTGTTTGGTGGTATTCGATAGATATAAAAAAGTCTTACCGGATTTGACATGTGTCGTCGTAAGAACAGTCTTGTTACAAATGTACGATCTATTAAAATTTCATTGTTTATGACCATTTTCTGGTAGCGTAGGTGCCTATGCGTTACATATAGCGACTAGAACTTCGCACTTTTTCTGATAAAAATGTTTTGATACATTAGTGTTTCGATGTATGAATTTAGTAGATAATTTCAATTATATTGATATATCGCCTAATGGGATCTAATACTTCAATATCTCTTAAGCTCTAGCTCTTAGCCTTATACTGGTGTCTATTCCTATGGTTTGACATATTAACATAAAATTTAAAGTTGCAAATTCCAATTTTCAACCGTGTAGTTTTTTTAGCTGGTAGTTGTTTCTTTATTGCGTCTCACGTAATCTGCCCTCAATTGGATATTAATAAGTATACTTTGATATCAGTTTATCAATATATTGATTTTATTGATATTTGTTAAATATCGATAATTTTTAAATATCGCCCACCCCTAATAACAGCATGTTTATTAAGACTCCCGCAGACCGGCACGTATGTTCAAACCTTGTATAGTCAAGTTCCAAATTTTAAGATAGTAGATCATGCACTTATACTTCACTATTTATTTAAGCGGCATAGTTTTCATACATGGGACGCGTATGCTTACATTGTTTCATAGGTTTACCTTGTTACGAACTATGCATGACCTGCGATCTTAAATTTTGAAACTTGACTGTAGGTGACAAAAGATGGAAATAGCATATTGCATTACAAGGTAAGAAACTTGGCGTTTGCAACCAGTATGAAGTTTGCTGCCCGAGGTACGAGGGCATGCAACCACATGTGTTGCAAACGCCAAGTTTCATACCGAGTAATTGCATATTATTTTTCACAACAACTCTATTGACAATTCAATTTGAGGTACCTAAAATTTGGGCGTGCAAAAAAGTCGCAAAAATATTATCAGATTTATGTGGGGTTATGCTGTCATTTTGACGTTTATGAATATTATATGCGGATTCAATATCGCTCTATCTCCTTCTTAATTTGACGTTTTCGAAAATTATATGCGGATCCAATCGCTCTGTCTCCCTTTTAACAACGTTAAAAAACAGAACCGACCTGAAAATTTTCATCCCTAGGGATGAAAACGCTTAGTTTTTTCTACCCGCTAAACAGGTACCGAAAATCGAATTTTCAATAGCGGCGTTGTGAAAAAACTCTTTTTTCATCTAAATACACCATTTTAGCAAGTTCCTTTGCAATTACTTTTGATAATTTTGGTTTAGAATTTAGATTATCCCTACAGTACTATATCTTAAATAATTTTGCGAAAGAACGAATTAACGGTTGTCAAGAAGTGTCTTTTACTAGGTCTACACTGGATATAATAGAATATAGCTTGCCACATATGTAAGTAACGCACAGGTATCTGTGCTACCAGAAAATGATATTTAATTTTTTTATTGTTCTCTGGTTAACTCTCAGCCATTGGTAGTTCAATTTTTTTCTCATTTCTGGGGTTAATGAGAAAATAATTTTGTTCTTAAATTAATTGACTGTCTTGTGTTATTTTATGCATTTGTTCCAACGTTTATGAAAATAATTATATAAGAAAATTTAAACTGATAAAAGCTTAATATTTTTTACTACTTTATTTAAAAAAATAATTAGTTAACAAAATTTGCGAGCTAATCTTTTATAATATAATCAATACAAACGGTTAATTATTTTCACCGTTAAAATGGTTTCCTCATGTGACATCAATTAAAAACTACAAATGATACCTAATTTAAATACTTTTGAATCTTGATACAATTGGTACTGTTTTCGTTGCACATTTTGACATTTTCGTCCAAAAAAAATCAGTGATTAGTAATAAAAAACTGCACCATACATAACAATATGTTTCTTCGATTTTCGGGGCGAATAATTCATTTTATGAATTTTACTGAATTTTCAAATGTTTTAACGGAAATTGGTAATGATATTTTTTCGAAATTATGATTGCACAAAAGTTTTCTTTTGATTCTGAAAAATTTAATGCCTACTTTGGAGATTGGTAAATTTTTTCTAGTTGTATTTTCTTTATTAACAAAATTACATTTCGAAAAAAAAGTAAATTTCATAAAATTGACACTGACAAGATAGAATTTTTCGAAACTGTGCATGAAAATAATATGTGTTACTAGTGGAGCGTATATTATTTAAACGGATAAAGAAGAAATTAATACATAAATCTAACAACTAGATAATTTGAATTCAAAAATACATAAATTGTTAACAATTTTCTGCTTTTATAAATAAGCAAATCTTATTAATTATTACACTAACCGGATTAACATTTAAATTTCCCCTTTTTTACGGTTCCATTAAAACAGTAGGTCTATGAATAATAGACGCTCCACGTATTTAATTCGTTTTATATTGTAGAATTGTATTATAATAATTTTGCGTGTTGACATACAAGTAATTTTATTTTTTCTTCCTGTCCCATCCCTAGCTCATGCAACCGACTATTACGGTAAGTTGTAGTTTCACAGGATTATCTGTTACTTCCATTGTTTTTCATTTTTTTTAATATTTGGCTTTATTTTGTAAGTTGTATTTTATGGTTTTGTTTCTTGCGTACTCTATTGTTTTTAAATTCACATAATCAAAATAATAATGAAATTTACACCTTAAAGCTTATTAGGTGCACATTGTACAGTTTAATTCCGGTGGCAAATTTGCAACCGATGTAGACGCGAAAATGCCATGTTTAGATTTAAAACATAGAGTATATGAAAAACAAGCCAGTTTTTTTATTTACGTTAAAAACTCTCCACCTGTTCAGCGGAAGAAAATCAGTTGGTTTTCTATGCAACAAAATTTCATTTTCTTTTAGTTGACTTTTTATGGTTTTTATAAAGCTTTTTTTCCGCACAGTTCCCATATATTATTTATTTTTATTTTATTATGGTTGTTTTAAGTGATCCCATATTATAATCTGAAAGCTTAATTTATAGAATATTTTAAATATAATTTAATAATACTCAAAACAATAAATTAAGTGCTATATCTCGCTTCTTATAGCGTTTTCCAGTCAGCAATTTTCATTGCGCACTCAAACCTGAAAACATTGCAAAATTTGTTTTCATGAACCCTATCCGCCATTTTCTGACGAATATGTAACATTCGTAATTATAGGCGTTGTTTTGGTCATAAATCTGTTTTAGCTACACTACTTGTACGACTGTTTTTTAAATACATCCAAATTTGAAGTAACATCAACTGGCAGGTGCACCGTGATTTGATCATGGGCGCAAAAAATGCCCCGTGGTTTAGAATTTTCCAATGGGTGGAAAACGCGACCCCGTCACATTGCGCACCGAGTGTCAAAAAGTTCAATGATTGGAAAACGCTATTAATTTAAGTGGTAATACCATAACTTTTATTCCTTTGTATATTTTTCTTAATGTTAATTCAGTAACAGTTCGATTGGTGTCAGGTTGTTCGTTCCGTATTTAAGTGGCAAAAATAATATTCTCTGTGACAAATATTAAAAAGCTTTTTTTTGTTTTCTTAATGCCAGTAGGCGCATTTTTTTGGATGGCAGTGCAGCTGCTTGAAATATTCAATAAAAATACTAACAAAGATTTTTTTATATAATTATTTGGTTGTGGGACGTAAACTAACTTTAAATTCCGTTTTGATTTTTTTTTCGTCAAAATGAGATAATCACAATTTTCAAATCAAAAGTTTGCATTTGAAATTTTAAACAAGAAAGCATGCAGCTACAATGCAGGCCCATGTGTAATAAATTTTTACATATCGGTAATTTATAAATATTTTAAAGATTAATGAGTAATAGCAGAATTATTGGTAATTGATTTGATTTTTCTTTTCGCTCCTTTCAAGATGAATACAATCTAAATCCCGGTTTAGAATGGGAGGACGAGTTTACAGGTAGGTATTGATTCTGAGCGATTACAAACTGCGCTTGCTTTGTTCAATCTTACTTACCTAGTTGTTTAACTATCGATCTTTATATTGCATTGTTGTTTACCAATTAGATGAATGACCTGTGTGCATGCGTTAGAAGCCGTTTCTCTCTTTTTTTTTATTTTTTACCAGTGGCGTAATTGATTAATTAATTTTGTAAAATCACTCTTTTTGCAGAGAGAACGACTACGATATGACTTAAAAATTGATTTATAGTCCCGGTAGAGACAAAAAAAAACGAATAAAATGCAATCACCCGGATAAATTTGAATTTTTTGCGTAGACATTTGTTTTATCCTTGTCAAAAAGGACTAATTTTGCAACTATGAACTCGGTTTCGACATTTTGCTTTTTGCAAATAGCTCCTTTCCTCTTAATTGTATAAAACATAGTGCTATTAAAAAAAAACGTTCAAAGTCGCAGAGTTAGTTTATCGATTGTCATGATGAAATTAAGGTCTATGCAAAAAAATTAGCTTTATCCGAGTTATTGTTGGTAATGTTATCTACAATAACTCGAATAAAGCTGATTTTTTCTTTATGGCTCATCTATTACAAATCCCCATAACTCAACTTTTGATCCGATAATTGCTGGAAGTGTCGATTGGATTCCAATTTATTATTAAAAATAATATTAAATTTTAAACAAACTGGTACTAGGACTAGATGACCCTAGAATTTGCTAATAAACGTTACAGATATGAGTAATGAAATTTAAGTCCTGCTTTGTTCTTACACTCTCAATCTATGGCTGAGCCGTTATCGCTCTTTCAGCAACTAGGCTATATTAATTGTGTATTTCAGAATTATTATAGTTATGAGATATCTTATTCATTAGAATAGGCAGATCGACGTTTTTTCAACGACAGCAATATCTTGGGTTGTCTATCCATATCAATATTTCTGTTACTTTAGAGATACAAAAATGTTTTGCGGAAAAGAATATTTTTTTTAAAGAAAAACGTAGGTAGCCGAAATTGTAATATATTTGTGTTACAATCTACATGTTACTTGCCTCATAATACAAACGTCATAGTCACTGATGACCTTAGCTGTCGATCGTCTATAATCTATATATCTATCTACAAGCCTTATACTGATCTTACCAGTCTAGATTAGTGTATATTTAGCCTTTGTCGCTGAGCACGTTTTTTCATTAAATTTTTTTTATTGTAGTAAAATATACAACATTTTCTACTTACAAAAAACATTTATAGTTTTCTTAATTATTTTCTCCATTGATCTCTACGCTAACTGGATTGACGATTCTTATGGGCTGAATTCAGCGAAAGTATCCAGCGCCTCGAAATGATGTAGAAGGTACTAAACAACATTTTAATGCGCTTGCGCTGCCATTAACATGATATTTAGTACCATTTACACCATTTCAATTAAGGTGGTTATAGAGATCAGTACTTTTCTCAGAAACGATAATGAATTATTTTTGTATCGAAAGTTAAGCGATGAAGTTTCAGTATAATTTTTAACCGACTTCAAAAGAGGAGTTCAAAAAGGGATGAGATTCTATATTCGGCACCTGTTTTTTTTTTTTTTTTTTTGTTTTGAAAAGCGTAGAACATTTCCGTATCTCTTATTAACTACAGATATGATGCGTGTGGACGCTGCAAAATTTGAACATACAAAAACAAACATTTTTTTTGAAATGTAAATGCTTTTAAAGCTTTTAAAATAGACAGTAGGTGATATTTTTAAATATCAACACGGACATTATTGAAAAATATTCAACTGTTGTGTAGTTTAATGAATTTGTTTTTTTTTTTATTATAAATTTTTTGGCCTTTACACTTTTGTGTATTTAGCCACAATCTATGAATTTGTTTAAATTTTCGATTAATTATTTTAACAGTTTTTGTATATGAAAACTTGTGAGAATATGTTGTCATGTATACATTTTAAAATAATATGAATTTTAAAAGAAATTGATAATGAAAATGTTGATCGCTTGCACAAGGAAGGTTCGGTACTCTTTCTTTGTAATGCAGTTTTAATTGTTTGAGTTAAATGACATGCATTATAAATATTGAGAGTTGAAAGCAACTATTTACTCTTCCATTAAGGCTTGTAGTTTAATTCTTTCTCTCAGTACATTGTCACAGAATTTTGTATTTTTTTTTTTAATTAGCCCAGGGAAATTAGACATTGCACTTCAGAAAAATTAGGGGAAAGCTGAATTTTGGTATGAACGTTGATATTGTGGTTCTAAAATGTCAAAAATTACCATCGATCCGAGTGTCTCTAAAAATTTTAGGGGGGGGCAAATGTCACGAGAAACGGTTTTTTGCGAATTTCTCGGTTCTGTTCCATTTTTTAGTAAAAAATGGTTATTTCCAATTTTGTAGACTGTAGAGAATAAAATTCTCTACAACTTTTGTATAAACATTTTTTTTCTACGATTCATACACATTCGTACATAATGGAATTATGCTACTTCCTGATGACCTTACATAATGATTTGTACTTTTATTTTTAAGTTGGATTTTAAGCTAACGATCAATAATAATTTTATCAAAATTAATGCACTAGTTCTCTAGTTATAAGCAAACAGACAGGCAATGATATTAAATTATTATAAAGGCTATTCATAAAGAAATTTTGTAAAATTGTCTGTCTCTGTCTGTTTGACTGCCTGTCTGTTTGCATTCTTAGCTTATAAGTAGAGAACTAGTGCATAAATTTCGATAAAATTATTATTAATCGTTAGCTTAAAGTTCAACTTAAAAATAAGGGTACAAAGCATTATGTTAGGTTAGGTCATCAGGAAGTAGCATAATTCCGTTATGTACGAATCGAGGGGGAGGAAGCCGCGGGTACTTAAATAAAAAAAAACTATGAATCGTAGAAAAAAAATGTTTATACAAAAGTTGTAGAGAATTTTATTCTCTACAAGATTGAAAGTAATAGTCAGGGGTACAGCGCCAATATTTTAAAGTGATTACTAACAGGCTGAATTTTTGTGAGTAGCTTAGTTTTGACGAGTCCCCCAAATCTCTCTCTGCGACAATTCTCGGTAGAGGTATGCAAAGTTCTGCGCAGCCGCTTAACATGTTGATTTGGCGAGTTTTTAAATTTTATACATAACACTTTGTTTTTCAGTTAAATTGCCAGATAATTTATAAAAAAACAGGAAGCTGCGCTTGTCCTACAAAAGCGATGGGTGGACTGGCGAGTCCTCCGTCCCCAATATGTAAAAATAACGAGGTTTGAAATTTTATTACTAACGGGCTGATTTTTAGTTTATTGTTTAATTAATATTTTTGAAATCGAAGGGTCAAATTGTCCTACAAATTGTTCGGTAGGGTTTTCTGGTCCTACTCCCTGAAAATGTCAGTTCCACGAATATTCTAAACTGATTACTAACTGTAGGACAAAGATAACACTGGAAGGTGTGTGTATTCTCTGATCAAATAATGCAGTGTCCTACAAAAATATTGGTAGGTATTGTTAGTCCTACAAAAAGACTTTAGTACTATAACGTATTATTTTAATTGGATATCCGGTAAATTGATATTTTTGTAATTTACGTATTTATATAGGGTCGCTATGGTTATTTTAGTGATTATTGAAAATAAATGAAACTAAAATAAAAACACCAAAATAACGATAGCAACTTTATATAAATATGTACATAATGAGTCATGGCTCATTCTGATATTAGTCCATTAAAATGTTACATTTTTTTAGGCTAACCTTGCATTTTGGACAGGAAAAGATTTTTTTTACCGTTGCGTAGGGGGTCCGGTGTAAGTTTAAAATTGAGTTTTCGGAGTTGGCGGCTCCCTCATTTGGCCGCAATCTTGAAAAAGGGGTGCTAACAGGTTTTGCAGTACATCTCCTTAACGGTATTTCTTACAGAAAATTAGTACATACGTTTTTTGTTTATAATCGAATTCTCTGCAACTTTACTAGAAACACTTTTTGTCATAAATTGAACAATTAAAAAATATTCTATCTTCTATAAAGCATATCTTTTTAATTATTCAATTTACGACAAAAAGTTTCTCTAGTAAAGTTGTAGAGAATTCGATTCTAAACAAAAACCTATCTACAGATTTTCTGTAAGATGTACCGTTACTGAAATACAGTACAAAACCTGTTAGCACCCCTTTTTCAAAATGGCGGCTAAATGGGGTGGCCGCCGACCCTGAAAACTCAATTTTAAACTTACACCGGGCCCCCCTACGCAACGGTAAAAAAAATCTCGTCCTACTCAAAATGCAAGCCTAATGTAACATTTCAATGGACTATATTTTTTTGGTTTTTTTATCAATATCTCCCAATTTTATTGTAGGACACCAATTATATTGTATTCTACACTCCATTTCCACAAGAAAAAAACAAAAATTAAGTTGTTAGTAATCAGTTTAGAATATTCGTGGAACTGACACTTTCAGGGCGTAGGACCGGAAAACCCTACCGGACAATTTGTAGGACAATTTGACCCTTCGATTTCAAAAATATTAATTAAACAATAAACTAAAAATCAGCCCGTTAGTAATAAAATTTCAAACCTCGTTATTTTTACATATTGGGGACGGAGGACTCGCCAGTTCACCCATCGCTTTTGTAGGACAAGCGCAGCTTCCTGTTTTTTTATAAATTATCTGGCAATTAAACTGAAAAACAAAGTGTTATGTATAAAATTTAGAAACTCGCCAAATCAACATGTTTAGCGGCTGCGCAGAACTTTGCATACCTCTACCGAGAATTGTCGCAGAGAGAGATTTGGGGGACTCGTCAAAACTAAGCTACTCACGAAAATTCAGCCTGTTAGTAATCACTTTAAAATATTGGCGCTGTACCCCTGACTATAACCATTTTTTTACTAAAAGTGGAACAGAACCGAGAAATTCGTAAAAAAACCGTTTCTCGTGACCTTTGATCCCCCCTAAAATTTTTAGCGACACTCGGATCGATGGGAACTTTTGACATTTTCTCTAGAACCGCAATATCAACGTTCATAACAAAATTCAGCTTTCCCCTAATTTTTCCGAAGTTGGACATTCTTTTTGTCTAATTTCCTTGGGCTATTATATTCTAATTAACTTTGTATTTTAGTATTCTATATTATTTATTGTAGTTTATAGTTTATTTAATAGTTATGCAAAATTAATTTTCAATAACAATTACGTACGTGGCTTTTGTTTTCTTCAAACACTGTTAAATTCACTAAAACGCTGTTGTTTTGTTTCCATCTTATATTTTTGGCCACATTTTAATTTTTGAGATTTTTTTATCGGAAGATTTGAATAAGTTTAACTAATATTTTGTCTAAAGAAAATTTGGTTTTATGGTGTTGCAATTAAGATGGAAATTAAATTATAGAAAATACAAATTTATTGCTGAGGATACAAATATGTGCATATTTGTGTTTAATGCTCATACTAATTTGAAAAATTAACGTTTATACGAATTATTGTGAGAAATAATCATACTTACCCTTCACAAAATAATCTAGTTTTCATAAACAGTTAATGCGGTTTTAAATTGGACGAAACATTGTCGATATGTCGTCGTCGATACCGATTTAATGATATTGGCGCACCACATATGTATAGGAATATATTGGATGCTTTTTTCACTCGCCGTTGCAATCCCAATTCATCGGCGCTGTGTTTGTATTGGCAACTGACAAGGGAAAACCATTCCATATAGTTCAATACATTTGAGGTGCCCCGATATCGATATAATATCGATATTGTGTCGATCAATGAAAAAGCGCTCTTACCCTCAACAAAATAATGTATTTAAAGTCCGATTTTACGGTGCACGATTATTGTTTTTAAAATGTACATATGCATCATCATCAACAACAATGCAATTATTTAAATGCTTACATAAATGTGAAGTGACGGAAGTATTTAGAATGAAAATAATCGAAAAATTAAATTCTTAAAATATGTTGGTTTAAAAGTTGTTTTGCTTCAGTTGGTAAAATGCAGAATTTTTCTTTTTGCTTATATTTTTGTTACTCATGTGACGAATAATGCATGATACGATTGATCAAACTTATAATATCGCGTACGTAAATTATTATATCTCATAAGACTAATGCTGATGCACTTTCGTATTTTTCTTAAGCCTAGGATGTTCACTGAATAAACTCGTTCGGCCCGGAACAGCAAAAAACAACTGCTGAGTTGTGGAAAACAAGAATAAACAAAGACCCGCTTAATTCATCCCATGATTTTGTGCTGAACCGATCTGACACAGTTCGCGAACTTTTGTTATATTATGTTTTCTAAAAGTGATAATTGTTCTGTTCTGTGCCAAGCGAAACCGAGCCGATTCAGTGTTCGTTTTCGTAACTGCTTTTCATATGATTTTGATGACTTTTTAGAAACGTGAGATATGTATGAGAATTTTATATTTATTTGAGATTTGAGTTTTACTAGGATCTAGTCTACAAATTGTTATAGTGTATTCAGCGTAAAAAATACGACAAGCCGTTTATATGTCAACATTATTCCAAAAACGCTTAGTTTTTGAGAAAAACTTTCTTTTAGTTATTTCATAATCATTAACAGTCTGTACGTATATCTCAAATGAATTTGATTCTTAAGAAAATTTGAATATCAACCTTTTGATTATTTTCATCTCTAATACAAAACATTATTCTTTAACTGAACCCTTGATTCAAATCGATTATTAGGTACGTCATTGATCTTAGCTGTTGGGAATTATAATCTACAATAATCTTATCTATTACTATCTAAATTATATATATTACGGTCAGTTTGGATAATTAATTTAAATCAATACGGTTGTATTTGTGTCTAAACCATTCTAAACGATATTTTTCCTTTTATATTAACACCAAGAAGACTAGAAAGAAGGTGACGAATTTGAGCGGTGGGGTGGGACGAAATACGCCGTACTCAAAATTGTCTGGCGTGAAATATAGCTTAGACTTAGTGTTCAGTAGTAATAACGATAAATAAAGGCCAACAGTCTAGACTCTAAGAGTGAGACAAGGAGGACAAATGCATGCGCAGTATCGCATAGCGCATCCAAGGATCGACGCCATAATGTGCGACGCTACCGACGTATTTCGTTCCACCCCCACCACTCAATTTAGATCAAGTTCCTTATATCTAGTCTTCATAATTATTAACAATTATTTAACATATTTAATATGGATAACGGTTATTTAGTAATTTAATTCTGTTAAGCTAATTGACTCATATGCTTTGAGAATCACAGGATGGGTCTAGGCTCTTCTTATGATTTTTGTATAAGAGAAATTACCAGGTGGAGAGTTTAGATCATTTTGGTGCGTGGTTACTCGTTCGGTTAATTAACGATAGGTAGTGCTGTTGTTTTTAACTGAAATGTGGTGAAAGCCTTTAAAAGACTCAGTAACGTCATGCATCAAAGTGACAATGAAATTTTGTTAACTTTAAAAAAAATCTTGCATTTTTCTTGCTTTGACTAACTTTAAAAGCTTCGACACATTTTCTTTTAACTGGGTAATGATTTTTTAATCAATTACGTTTTATGTTCACTTGTAAATAGTATTTAAAGATATTTAAAAGGACTTTTCATATTGTAAATTATTTAAATTTTTTTTAATTTTTGTTCTGCAGCGTGTTTAATTTTTCAAGGACTCGCCTTCATATTATTTTTTATATTTTTCTACGAATCAATTGGGTTTTTTGTGACTTGTACAACTTTATAAAACGCATCTTCCCATACGTTCAAATCAATAAAAAAAAATAACACAAAATTACATAATACATTTTTTAATGAAAACTAATAAGTTACTAGAGACATTTTTAGGTTCTGAACAAATTTTCTAAATAACTTTTTGTTGATCACAATAGGTTGGTGTATTATAGCTTAACTTCGGTTTTTCTTCCACCTTCGGTTGAAACCGAAGAAACAGAAAAATAAAAAGGAAAAAGCACTTTCAATTCAAAATTAAGTATGTTTATTTTTAACAATTCACATTTTATTTTGTGCCAAAAACAATAATATTTTTGGTAAAGTAAAAGAATACGCATCGACTTAATATTATGTGATGTTGGAGTCGCATATGGGTAAGTTCGGTTTTGAGCTCAGATCGATCTGAGTGCTTCAATGCGTTCGAATTTAACATTTATATGCTCTGAAAGATCTCTATCCTGCGTTCGGATTTAAAATCTGGAGGAGATCGAGCACGCTCTATGAGCTCCGAGGAAAGCGAGCGAGCAAGCAGGTTTAACTATCTTCAGAGCATTCATTTTAAAAATGAGCGGAAACACTTGTTCTAAGAATGGATAAATTTCGAAGTTTATTTATATGAGGTAATTTTTCAATAGGTAAAAATACACGAATAATATTTATTCATAGAATATTAATAACCAATAAGTATATCTCACACAGAATGATTAAATAAAATATTTATTATATCTATGGGTCGAAAAAATTAACAACCGGTAGTGCTATTAATTTAAAAAAAAACTAATAAAACGAAAAAAATTGCGAATCATGATTTATTATTATAACAATGTTGAATTAAATCAAAATGAGGAGCAATAAAGAATATATTTCGGCTTTAGTAATAAGAATTTAACTTGCTGCGGTCATTTTATTCTGACGTTTGGAAAAATCTGCTAGATTACGTTCGGAATTGTTTAGATGGCTCGATTTTCTCGCTTGTCACGTGCCCAAAAATCTGTTTGCTCGGCTCGATCAATCGAGTGCAAAACCGAACTTACCCATGCATTTAACAGAAGTTAGGCTTTGGTTTGTTTTTGACTGAAGCCGATTTTTTTTTTTTTTGCCGAAGGGTTTGGTCAAAGGTGGCCAAACCCGATTATTCGGTCTGAGTCTGACTGTATAAATTTTAACGTATGAAAAGATGCGTTTTGAGAAGTTTTGTTCAAGTGGACAAAAATGTTAAATTGGTTCGTTGAAACATCAAAAATATTGAAATGAATCCATGAAAAATGAAACTCTGTTAAATAACATATTTGTGTTGATATTTTTATATATTGCTTTATTCAATTTCAGTTTACTTCGAAGCATTATAGTATATTAGAGATAATCTTAAATAATTTACAAGTGAAATTATTAGTAGGTAATAAGTAGAAATGGAACCAGGAATGCCAATAAAAGTACACCAAGGTAGCATTTTCATATTTATTTTTGTCGATATTGTGTCAATCATTTGACTTAGAGAATGGACTACACTGTCTGCACATTCCTTATCTCGACAATGCAGTGGCGGACTAAGCCCGGCGTAGGCCCGGGGCGGCAGAACTAAATTAGGCCCCCGTTCTGCTTAGAAATTGATGTATTTGTAGTGTAAATTTCGTAAAAAATGAATAATATAGATGTAATGGCTGACAAAAAAATCAAATATGTATAATAAACGTAGGTAGGTAACCTACCTACGTTTATATTTTGTATACGTACGGGGCCTCCAACTCCAAACTGCCTCTTACTTACTAAACATATTTTGGCCTTGTTTGGGATTTGATTAAGAAGGACTTCTCGAGATTTAGAGGCCCCCCAGGATCAGAGGCCCGGGGCGAGCCCCCCCCCCTAGTCCGCCACTGCAACAATGTGCTGAAAATGACCACCATTGTGTGAGCGAGATGAAATAAGGTGACTGCCTATATCTTTTACAGTAGGTAATGCTTACGGAATTGTATTTTTCCATAATTCTATAAGTTTCAAGTTATAGAGAAATAGAAATCCATAGAATTATAGACTTTACTGTAACAGAGCAAAATATAGTCCCAGAGCCGACCGTCGGATTTCCCTTGGATTGAATACACAGACTTTGTCTGTGTGAGTTAGCGTTGGGTTAGACAAATGGGGAGCAATAATTATTATTATTATTTTTAATTTGACGGAAATTGAAAAATTAGGGCTGCCAAGGGGTTGCAGTAGGATGAACTCTAGTAGCAATCCCATTTTGACGTCAATTTTATTGGTGTAGTCGATGACATAAGAAGTGAATCCAAAAAATGACCGGAAGTGACGTCAGTATCGCATGATCTGGCAGAATAAAAATAATAATTGTGGATCCCAATGCTAATTCATACAGACAAATCTGTCTGTGTCCGACAGTGGGCTCCCCGTCTATTACAGAATAGACGCCAGTTTAGCTCAAACCATGGCTCGAACCGAGAATGATTAGAAAAGAACATAAAGCGAACAGCCACCGTTGCCCATCTCCTTTTTCGATTGCACGGTCCATTGTCTAAGTCAGTGGTGTCAATAATGTTGCGTAGAGGTTATTGCCCAAACTCGTAGGAATCTTTAGTGTTTAATAAGTTTGAATTAGTAATTAACCTTTTTAACAATGTTTTTAAATGATTGGAAGCCGTGACGAAGCAAAAAATCTCAAAGGAGCGACTGAGCATTTACTGGAAAAAATAATTAAAAAAATAAAAACAAATTTATACTTATTACGTACCAACCGTTGATATTTAAACCATGGATTGAAACTGAATCAAAATAACGTTCGGGTTTCAGTTTTGTCAAGTGTTTCGGTTACGGTTTCGTCTTGAGAAATTTACTTGAGTTTTGGTTTCGTTTCAATTTCGGTAACAATATACTTATGAAAATTAATAAAGTATCAAAAACTTGATTATAAATAATAATTTTAAATTTATCTTAAAAAATAATAACCGAGTAATATTAAAAATTATTAATTGAAAATAATAAGAAAACAAAGTTTTAAAAACGGAAACACTTCTCCCTTTTTACTTTCGAGCTAGAACAGTCCTAGAAATTGGAATTTTAACGAAACTCGGGACTTCTTCGGTTCCTACGATTCATTCGGTTTTGGCTTCGTTTTTTTTTTCTGCTAAAATAGTGGTCTTAGTTACTGAAATGAAACTTTTTTTTAACGGTTTCGGTTATGGTTTCAATCCATGATTAAAACTATTGATGACCGTTATTGTTGTGGTTGGTTTTTATGGGTGACATGTAAACGTTAATGGAGAGTATATCAGTTCAAATAAACAGGCTTCGCTAAAACCGTACCGTTCTTTGATAAGGTAATTACTGTCGCATATCTTAAATCTAAAAAATAATTGGCTGCTCTCCAACGAAAAAACATTTTTCAATTGCATATTTTCAGCCGTATAAAACTATTATTTATCTTAAATCTATTTTCAAGTATCCAAATTGTTTCGTTACGTATGTATGATACCCGATTTGCTTATTTATAGAACACCCTGTCCCTGTATAGTGTTACATTTTTAGATTTTTAAATAAAATTCCGGATCCAGTCGTAATGCTTCGTCACTGGCAATTTAGCAATTTATTTGCTTACAGAAATTGCACTTTTAAAGGTAATTTTAAAACTTAAAAAAAATCATTTATTAATTTTTCCTAGTAACTTATAATACAATACTTTGAAAATTGTACATTCAGTTTTTATTAAAATATTTTTAATTTTCTGGACGGTTGCTTAGTTGCTAATTTCAGAGATATTAATTTTAAATGTAAAAACACGATAAAAGTCGAGAATTTTTAATAATACCATATTGTAATTTTCACTGATAAAATGAAAGAAAAGTTGATATTTGAAAATTAGTATTAGTTCATAAGATATATCTGACTTCAGTGATGATTCTAACTTTTTAATTAATTGTGACTGGTTAAATCGCTTTTTATATGGCAATCACGAATGAATTAAAAATTAGAAACATGGTACAAATACTACCTACTATTATACTGCACGATCAACGATGTTTCTGTGCAAAATTGGGTCATCCCGCATTTTTCGCAGGTTCAGAAATTTAATAAATAAAATGAACACCCATATTTTTCATTTTCTTACATTTTGTATTTTTACGCTAGGAAAAAAAAGTGAAATTGTAAAATTAAAATCCAGTTCCAAACGAGAATGTTCGTAGAGGACAGTGTGGTGTAACGGTTAGCGTAGCAGGCCTTTGGATCACACTGTCGTGGGTTCGAATCCCACCTCCGCGCATGGATGTTTTGTGATGTCATTTAGTTTTAAGTTATTTGATTTGATGAAATTTAAAGACGCTAATGACCTAAGTTGTATAATCTACAATAAATAAATAAAAGAGAATGTTCGTGACGTCACATCTTCCGCGTCACTTGGTTCTTGTCCAATTTAATGTCGCAATTGTTGCCCGAAACCATTTGCCAGTAAATTCAGTCATATTCAAGGTTGTGCAAAGGGAAAATTGCGCCCGGGGCATAGTGTTAATTTGGCGTCCATCATCCTTTGTAATTACTACGCCTTTCGCCCACCCCCCTCGCACGGCGCTGCTTAAATTAGTGCTTTTAGAAATATTATTTAAATTATTTTAGTTGAAATTGACATCGATTTAATACCGTTTTGTGTCTGTATGCAAAAATATTGCTAATTTAACGTAACACTGAAAACATTTAATTGCCAGAATATCCGCCATTAATTAAATATCTGAGCCATAAGCGACACGCGCATGCTCCGAGCAGGGAGCCGTGATGTCACAAGCGCGGAAATTTCTATATTCGTTTTTCCTCAGACATTTCAAATATACAGGTGTGCAAGCTTTCACGGCCGGCATTGTTCCAAGTCTTCATGGTTTCCGGGCTTGTAGGCCGTGGTCCGCTGGTATTTCTACCTGACGATTATTACCCACGAATATACAGAGAGGCCATAGAAATACAAAAACACACACAGAATTTCAACTGAAACGATGAAGACCTCAATCTCAGTAAAACCTGGACACCAGCACTCCGACATACAAAACCAATGACCAGTCGTACAAGGACGGAATACGACCGAATAGAGAACTCACCCCCATCACTACACACTGCGCAGTTGACCAATTACAGAGAGACGGACTACGACCGAACAGAGAACACACTGGTACTAGGCATAAAAGATGGGAGGACATCAGTCACTGACACACTGACCTGTGAGCCGCCAAGGAGGACACTTCGACCGCTGCCACATCGCCTTTGAGAATGTCTATCGCAGTTGTAGACTAAACGTCAGGTAGAAATACCACCGGACCACGGCCTACAAGCCCGGAAACCATGAAAACTTGGAATTTCAAATATAGTTTTAAAATATAAATAATAAATTTTTAATCCCATAATAAAAAGATCCTTGGTCAGTAATCGCAAGAAACTAAAATATAATATTATCTGTTCTGTTATAAAAATGTCTTTTTCTACTCGCCGCTCGGCAGATTTCGTTGGGATTTTTATTTACGTACTTGAATAATATAAAGAAGTCTGTCGCCCCTAAAATCTGCAACTTTATGCAGCTGTACAATTTTCGTAATACGTATATAGGAAAGTAAATACTCAACCATATTATGATCTTACTGTTTGGGGTCACCATGATAATATTACAGTTCAGTTGTGCAAGAATATCACTCGATCAAATAATGATTGTCAACAATCTAAAGGAAAGAGGACGCTATAATATGGATGATTCTTAATATAATTAAAATCACCTGTAACGCTAATTGCGTATTTCACAGAAATGCCGGCAAATAAAGTAATTTATGAAAATTGCCAAATGTGGAATGACTCAATTAGGCACGAATAAGACAAATATACAGAAAATTTAGTCGGATAGATTATATTAATTTTAAAATTTATAATGCAGTATGGAATATGGATAAAAATATAGAAGTTATAATAGTCTTATATACCTACCTAATAAATCATCACTATTTAGAAACATGAATTCTGTAAGTTTAAATTGTAATATTTTATCTTTTGATCGAGACAAATATCGAGTTTTCTATTTCTGATTCTTTTTTTTTTAATATAAAATCGTGAGACATTATACAAATGCTTTGAATATTATGTATTTTTCTGTATACGAGCCGCGATACTTCAGTGTGCCTCCAAATGAAATGCAGTGCAAAATTTCGTATATCGCCTACTAGAATCACTATTTGCTTTACGGTATCGTCTGATGAATGGATTTGAGGAGAATTTTTGTAGTTTGATTAAAAAATCTAATGTTTGCTTCGTTTTGATTGCTCAGGACGCGACGCCCTAGGCATAATTTCGTAAGGTACAGTTTAGGAATCACTGCATTATTGTATGAAGGTCCTCACAAATAAAGATAGATAAAATATATTTAAAAAAATGAATATTTTTTAATTTTCAAATGTTTCATTTCCATAAAGCTATTTGAACTTACACAATTGAAGTTTTAGAATTTTTGTGAGTTTCATTTCATTCTCCGCTTTCATTAAAGAGTTATTGTCGGTAGTTGCTATTATATATTTGTATTGGGTCGTTGGTTGCTAAATGCTTTGCATGCTGCATGCATTTGCTAGTAAGCTTGAATGCTAGAGCATTAAGGGTAGAGCTGGCAGCTTATTCACCACAGTTCTGACTTTTGATGATGGCCAAGCCGATGACGAGGATGGCGGTTCGTTACCACATCTGGATGGTTTCTCGAGCAAGCTGCCGCCCGGAATTCTACCGCACGGTCTGCCCCACGTCAAGGAAGTTCAACCGGCGATCACCGCACTGGAACAACAACAACAGGCTAAGACGGAAGCTAAAGAAAGTAAGTTGCTTAATTCATAGATCTTTAAAAAAAATTCACAGATTTCGCAATCCTTGCAACCATCGAGGACATTGGAAATGATAACAGCATATATGAAACATAATTAACTGTTTATTATACACACAATATTTATCAATGCACTGTTTAGTTTTGTCAGGAATAACCCTATTATTCTTCTGTTATATACGCGTTCACTTTTGCTTGATTACTTAACTTTTAAATGGATTTTTCTACAGTATTTATTAACATTTGCTCAAAAATAACACCGCAGATCGTCGCAAATACCTCTCAATTAACTAGACATGATATAAAACACATTTCGAAAAAATTGCACTTGTTCAATTTTGCATGATTGCTCCTCACTTGATCGCGACACCGTTGTCTTTTGGCTTTGAACGAAAACTCGTAACTCTGCCCCCATATACGAACATAAACATTTCCAATGTTAAAACTAACAAAATAATCTATTAAAATTATTATATGAAACAGTAAAAGAGACAACGGAAATCATTAAATGTTATTATAATAATATATTGACAGAGTTCTTACATTTTTTTTTTCTAAAATTTTATTGATTGGAAATTATTAGAACGAGAATTGAGTGAAGAGGAAAAGCAGATGATCATTCTCTCGGAGGAATTTCAACGTTTTATGGACAAGGCAGGTCGCATCGTCGAACGAGCTTTAAGCGAATCCGTGGATATTTACACTGATTATTCAGGAGGAACGGACGGTGAAGATGGAGCGTACGTTTCTGTTTTATAAAGACGTGAATTGTACAATTAATCCAATAATTTTTTTTGATTTGTTATTACTTTTAGTGATGAGAAGTCTCACCAGCGGTTGTCATTAAACCGTTCGTTTATGGATGAACGGTGGTCACGCAATCGGTGCGTTACATCGATGGACTGGTCCCCGCAATATCCTGAATTACTATTAGCTAGTTATCACAATAATGAAATAAGTCCGAATGATCCAGACGGAGTTTGTCTTGTCTGGAATACAAAGTTCAAAAAGACAACACCGGAATACGTGTTCCATTGTCAGTCTCCAGTCATGTCGGCCACCTTTGCAAAGTTTCATCCAAATCTCATTCTTGGAGGCACTTATTCAGGTCAAATAGTTCTGTGGGATAATCGTGTACAAAAACGAACTCCAATACAAAGGACACCTTTATCGGCAACTGCACATACAGTGAGTATAATAATACACGAGTTATCGTACGGCACAGATTTTATCACATACTCGGGACAATCAATTTTAATATACATCTTTGATGTATTATACCAGCAACAAGTACCAATGAAACTGAGGCGGGCGTTATGACGTCACTTATCCCTTTTAATGATTTTAATACTATTTTTGTTTTAGCATCCTGTGTATTGCATGGATGTAGTGGGCACACAGAATGCGCACAACCTGATAAGCATATCAACAGATGGTCGGTTATGTTCATGGTCGCTTGACATGCTGTCACAACCGCAAGAAACATTAGAACTGCATCGACAGCAGAGTAAACCCGTTGCCGTAACATGTTTGGCATTCCCGCATTCGGATGTGAATAATTTCGTTGTGGGTAGCGAAGAAGGGGCTGCTTATTCGGCTTGTAGACATGGAAGTAAAGCAGGCGTAACGGACACATACGAGGGACATCAAGGTCCTATCACAGGAGTCAGTGCCAATGCTGTGCAAGGAGGAATTGACTTTTCGCATTTATTCCTCACGTCATCGTTTGATTGGACTATCAAATTGTGGAGCTTAAAAGTGAGTGTTTATGTGAACTGTAGAAAATCTACACGTATGAGTTCATAAAAAAAACGCAACAATTCACCGCGCTGCGTCGCTACTTCACGCATGTAGCAAATATTCTAAATTTAATTGAAGTGTTTTTTATAATTTTTTAGGACTCGAAGCCAATATATTCATTTGAGGATAATGGCGATTACGTTTTGGATGTTGCATGGTCTCCGATACATCCTGCATTATTTGCTGCTGTAGATGGTGCGGGTAGGTTAGATCTTTGGAATCTCAATCAGGATACTGAAGTGCCATCAGCATCAGTCGTAGTTGAGGGTTGTCCGGCCCTTAATAGGGTTTCATGGACACCATCTGGTTTACACGTTACTGTCGGTGATGATACAGGCAAGATTTGGGTCTACGATGTCCAAGAGGTTAGTAAATATATAAATTCTTTTTATGTTTCGGTGGTTGAATTGGGGGCGCCATTATTGATGATTTTTATGAGTAAAAAAGATGCAGATTCAAGTGTGATAGTTAAAAGCCAGTTTTGGTTTAAATAATTAAAACACATTGTGATGGAGAAATATTGTGAGATAATGTTAACGAGAACTTTTTTATTCCAATTGACTTGTAGAGTCAAATTTGTTGTATATCTGTGTTGATGTGTTTGATAATTGTTACTGGATTATTTCGTTAATTTTTCCCCCAATGCTGTGAAAAATATTTAATTTTGTAGAGTTTTGCCCATCCACGACACGATGAGTGGAATAAATTTATGTATACAACGCAAGAATTGCGTAATAGCCAAGCTGATGAAGAAATTGAAAAATTGAATTTGACTTCAGTATCATCCACACCGTTGTCCAGTATGACAAGCATGGCTAGTATTATATCACTTTCTTCTAGCCCTTTACGATAAATTTATTAGTCCAACAATTTAAATTTGTTGTTAATTTATAAGCAGCGTTTGGGCAGTGACATAAGTTGTATAGTCGAGTATGAGTTTTAATGAAAAAGAATTTGTGTCATGATTTTACTTTGTACGAAATCTGCGCTTTTATTTATAGCTTTATAAGATTTATACTTAGTCGTATGCTCTTTTAAATTTCTCTTAACGAGTTTTATTTTTACCATTTTTTAACTTGATACAGTGTTGGAATTTAAAAACCCTATCATGTGCTTCAATAATTTTTCAAAACATTTTTTTAACTTTTTAATTAAAATTTTAAGGCAGATTTTAGCAATAAAAACTACACAGTATTTAGGTATGATTGTTATCTAGCATTTATTTTAACTATTGAATATTATTTATTTTTGCAATTTTTTAGTTACAGAATTTTAATAGTAATATGGTTTGTTCAAACGATGCTTTGAGATGTTTATAAATGAGATTGAATAGTAATTATTATGTTACTGCCCTTTTCAAAAATAAAAGTGTGTGCTGAATTTACCCCGAATAAATTCTCGGTAAATTATCCATTCTGAAATAACCTACATATAACAAAAACGCATTTTTTTGTTGTAGATTGTAGTGTGACCATTTCTACAGTGGTTTTCAATATTATATTCGTGGAATAAACACTAACACTATGATTACTTGTGTAATTAAAGCTGCGTGTAAAATAATAAAGACTGAAAATTTTTCTTCGCAATTTATAATAAAACTTATGAGTTTGAAAAATTGGATTCTCTTTTTATTCATATGGTTTTTTTTTATAATCTGCAAAAAGCACATTTAAAATTCAAATTCGAAAATTTATTTTTAAAATGGATTAATTTTTTTTTGTGTATATTAAATTTTTCATAAAAATATTTGGTTACTCCCTCTATGAAAGGAACAACTTTTACTTATATTAATCACTTGAAATGGTTCTACTATAAGTAATTAGCTACACATAATATTATAATATATTTATAACTGTTTAAACAGATTACATCATAAAAAAATAATCCACTTGTCAAAGCACGTCGAGTAAAATAATAATATATTGTAATGAAAGAATGTGATCGAAATGTATTTTTGCTTATAATTAAATAATGAGGATGACCTGTCATCACTCAATTAAATATTATATTGAGTCTAATTATGTGCAATTGAGACTGCTTTAGTTGCAGGTATTTGAATTAATTTAACCTATTTTCACTATAGTTCAAACAGCAGAGCGAACTGAAATAGCTAATTTCTGTACATTTTTAGTTTTGTCCTTGTACTTAAAACTTATAATGGTGAAGTTTTAATCATTTATACATAATACTTTAATAATTCAAATTTTACTCTGCAGATGTTTTAAGGCTCTGCTTATAGCCTTATTCTACAAACAGGTAAATACGAATAATTTTTTTTTGTTGGTATCATGGAATTATGTACTTGTTTAATAATAATTAGTTCAGTTGACTCGGAATGAAAATTAAATTTGAAAAGAAAATTGCAGTTTTGACATCGTTTTGTTTTTGTTACAATACTCTGTGCGTTTAATTTGGTTCTGACCCATACATTTTTATAGTATTTTTTTAAATTTTTTTGTCAAAACATAAAAATCATTTCATAGTATTAAGGGTGAAAATGCAATTTTTGTTTCGTAACAATTTATCGATTTATGATAGTTAATAGTTTATCAGTATTCAGTAGGTAAGACTAGAGTTTCTCTAGTAAAAGTTAAGACAAAGGGGTGTTGAGTTCTGATTAGTTCGTTCCACCATGTTTTTCAGCCAAAATTTAATTGACGTCATTCAAAGCATCATTTTCATGATTGTTTTCTAGGTAACGTAATTGTCTCAGCTGCTGTCAGTGCAAAAAAGTGAAACGCGCAGTATTTTTTGTTACGTTTCCAAAGTTTTCAAAAGTACGCGCGTATTTTCACTACACTCCCTTCCATTGTTTTGGCCAAATATTACGTCGCTCGGTTGCACAAAGCGTAGTCAAAAAAATTTGATTTGACAATGATCGTGGATTGTGATAATATAATAATTTACAGTTTTGTACATCCATGAGCAGTCTTATGTCGTTGTGAAACTCCCTGTCATGTAGAACATTAGATTGTACTCACACAAAAACAAATGATTGATTTAGATAGAAAAAGATCGCTTTTCAAGTTAAATTTGGATCAAAATGCGTAGAAAAATGTTGTTTCGAAGTGGAAACTACAAAAAACTATGTTAAATACATGTACTCACACAGTTTAAAAAAAATCTTTTCAATTGATCAATTATTTTTTGAGCAGGATCGATTTAAAATTCTACAATGTATTTCTTATGGAGAAATGTGTGGTCACAATCTAAGGTCATTGCCAAATCAAATTTTTTGACAACGCTTTGTGCAATTGAGCATTACTAGACCAACTTTAGGTAAGACTGGTAAGAGAATCGTGTATTAACATAATGTATAATGAAGGTGAATTTTCTTTAACTAATGGGATTTAACTAATATAATACGTGTTTACTATAGAGTAAAGTTTCCCTAACTAATCGTGCCTTTTCTTGAAATTTTTATTGCCATTAGCGTTTAAGCATGATAAAAATTTGGATTATATTGTATTTAGGAATGTGTTTTTAAACGCTACAGAATCAGTAATACTATTTGGCACAGAGAAAACATTTTCACCCTTTTTTACCTGAAATTTATTTGCAATATAATATGTTGTTTTTTTAATTAAATCCTTTAAATGGGATTAATAAGAAATGCTGTCAATAATTGTCTAAATATTTTTAGTGATAATAATTTTTTGTACATATATGATTTGTTTTTGTTTATACTAAATAATCTATCGGTTTTAGATATTACTTAATCAAAAATATTGTACATGTTTTAAAGTGCATAACTATAATTGATACAATTTAAAATTTATTTGGCATTTTTTTTTTATCTTTTGTGGTTAAAAATAAAATTGTCAGCAAGAAGCGTTTATGATAAAGTGTCTTTATTTATAGCTTTGATTATAAAAAATAATATAGATATGCAACTTCAGATAATCGCTTGAGCTTATGTAGAGGTCCTTTAATGAAAGTGCGAAAAGTAATTTAATAGATCAAATACAAATCTTGCGCTTTTATATAACTTTGGTTCAGTGAGCATTCTCAGTACGTTTAGACGGGCAGCTAATTTTCTGGGACGGCAAATTTAGAAAATAAACAAAATTGTTGAAATTTTTCTAAATTATTGAAGCTAACGTTTTTGGAAATAATTTTTGACCAATAAGGATTACATCAGTAAAATGACAAATGATGAGCGTTTGCAGAAATCTTATCTGCATATTTCAAACAAATCAAGATATCAGAATGTGTTAATTGTGATACAAATGATATTTTTAACCGATTCAGTTCTACCGTATTTTTTTTTTATGTATGTTACGCGATTTCTCATGCATTTTTGAATCGGTTTTGATGATTATTGTTTTATTTAATAGGACATACTTCCGGGGTGGTCCCACATAAATTTTACTTTAATCGGTTCAGTAGTTCGACTAATTTTAATGAAAAGCGAGTAACGGGATGTAACACTGTTAAGGTAAATGTCAAATATAAGACAGAAATCGGTTAATAACGTACAAACTACGTATTGTAAAGGCACTAAAAAGTAAAACATAAAAAACTTTTTAACAAAAAAAACCTTCAAAAAAGCCACTAAAAAGAGGAAAATAATAAAATTTTGACTTCGGCGCCAATTTAATAAAATATGAAGTCGGCTAAAAAATAGATATTAATTAAATTGGCACTTTTTAACCGACTTCATATTTTATTAAATTGGCGCCGAAGTCAAAATTTTATTATTTTCCTCTTTTTAGTGGCTTTTTTGAAGGAGGTTTTTTTTTTGTTAAAAAGTTTTTTTATTAATTAACATTTTGACAGCATCATGAAATGATTCCCAGCCGCAGTTAAATTCTTGCCCTGCTCATGTTGATTTTGGGGGATTTGTTATACTTTTTGTACCTTCCTATACGGAAATTTATTTTTATTATTTTTTTAAATTGTATTAGGTATGCATTTTGATATAATATTAATAATAATTATTTATATTTTACGCCCTTAAATAATTTATACGAATGTAATTAATTTTTTACGTAATTTTTTAAAATAAATGTACAATTTTTTTGGTAAAAATGTGATACTGATTTCTGAACAAATTGTTATTGCTATCTAGAAAGTTGCATGGATTTTCCGATGTAACAATAAAAATGTAAAAAACATTAATATTTCTGACTATTTATTTTTTTAACATTTTTTACCATACAGTCTTCATTTATTTTACATTTTCCAAACGAAGCTATTTCTATTATAGTCTTTTGTTATGTTCTGAATTATTTTCCCAAAAAGTGAAAACAAAAAGTGTGTCACAACAGTCGGAGGAAGTGAAACTTCTTATGTTAAGAAATGAAATCTGAAGAAAATAGTTAATTCTCTCGTGCATACCTCTGATACCTACTGGTTTTAACTATTAGTATTAACCTTTTCGAATGATTTTGGAAATGTTACTAGCGTCATGCCACGTGTGCTATAGTCAATCGTGAATACAGTGCGCGCTCTCTTTCCTTATTTCTCCTCTACGTTAGCGTTAAATATTTAACACAAACGTTCTGAACTCGCATAAGAAGTGATAGGTACTTCAAAATACTTGCCTATTTGAATTTAATGTAGGTACAACTTTATAATATAGCGTCCTATTTGTAGTTCTTATTGACGTTTTTAGGGTTCCGTACCTCTGCAGGGAACTCTATTACTGAGCCTATTTTTATTATATGTATAAATTATACAGGGTGTACCACAGAAAACCGAACATAGGGAAAACTCCATTGTGCAAATTAGTTGGGATCAGTGATTGCTGTGCCCTTTTTCATGCTTAAAACCATGATAATTAATTTAGTTGAGTTACTATTTTATTACGCACATAAATTTGGAATAATCAAGATAAAAATAAAAATAGGAAGAAATCCTTTCCAAAAGTTTTTTAAATTCATTTATTAAGCGCTTTCGGAACTTACTTGAGTTCATTGAGGGCAACCAGACTGATATTTACTCGGTAATATTATTTTTTAAAAAATTTTGTTTTAATTTGTGATTATTTTCGAGATTTTTAATATAAAAAATCTTGTTATTTTGAAGATGGACTAAGTTCCGAAAGCGCTTAATAAATGAATTTAAAAAACTTTTGGAAAGGATTTCTTCCTATTTTTATTTTTATTTTAGTTGAGTTAACCATGTGTATTCTATCTTTGTCACGCTACACATTTTGTTTATGTATTCCCTGTTGCACTCATTTATTTTCTGTGTTCTCAATCCTGTGATACACCCTGTATAAATAAAATTAGAATGTGTGTATTTGATTGTTGGAAATTAAAACATACAACATTGGTATAGGCTTTGTTATCAATTACTGTGGGAATGATTAGTGCATTCTTAAAAAATACAATGAGAACTTAATTACGCGCAGCGTATCTGTAGTACTGTACTAGATATAATTCATGTCATTTAATTGGCCTGTGATCTCATGCACCATCCTGCCCGTGTACTTGTTAATGGAAAAGACCTTGATTACAACAAATTATTCAGGTATTGTAAAAGTTAAATAGTCTAATTGTATTCATTATAAAAATTCAATTTTAGTAAAGTGCATGCATTTATAATTATTGCATTTCATTGATCATAATTTTGTTTTGTGGTGTTGTAGTTATCTCTCGAGTTTGGATTTGTAGATTATCGACAAAAAAAAGTCGTAGCTGCATAAAAATAGTTTAATTATTGCAATCGTCAAGTGAAAGGTGCATATTTTAATAATAAAGTATGTTGAATGTCAACTTTATAATTCGCGCGCTAAAAATAGTATGTTAATATGTGTATATAAAAAACGACGACTATAACATAACTGTTCATTGTGACGACGTTTGCTTTTAGAGAATTTCCAATTTAGGGATCTGATTTATGATTATTAATACAATATTTAATCGTGACTTAACATGTAAATAGAAGTAACAAATCGAAGAAATGAAAATAATATTGCATATTATGTAGTATTAAGTATGTACTATACTTTTATTTACTTCTCAAAAACTTAAAAGAAGTCGGTGGTAGATATATTATTATAACAATAACAAATACAACGCTTTTTTCGAATTCTGCATAGAAATAATGCAGGTTTTACATGAGCGTGGTCGCATTGTATTTACAGACTGTGTAGTAAGCACGATGTAATATTATTAGAAGTTAGGTCACCGTATCAGTGGTGTAGCTAGGTGACCAAGGGTCTAGGGGCAAAAAATAAACTGGGCCCTCCCTAATTAATTTTATCTTTATCGAAATATCAATGTAGAATTTTTTTCAAAGTTGGAAATTTACATATAACAACAAGATGAACGTATATTCCGTTCGTTTAGTTAAACTAGTTTGTAAACACGGTTTCAATTTGAACGTGCAATCCGCCGCGGAAAATCCACCCATGTAGTTTCGCCCTTATTTTTCTCGGAGGAAGCTTTAGGGTTGACAAGGGCTTCCTTAGCTTTGGGGCCCTGGTGCACTGCCTCACTTTGACGTACGGTACCTACGCCACTACACCGTATATTTACTACATGGTGGTCAAATAAGTAAGCATTTCTTTTATCGTGCCCGTGGTAGTAAGCTAATAAAAATTCGACTGATGACCAGTCCTATACTTCCCACCTAGTAAATATTTGCAAAAAATAAACACTCTTTTTTTTATTCTTTGACTAGGCCCAAATAACCTTAGCTGTTGGTGGTCTTTAAAACACAATTTAATTTTTATTCTTTGAAAAAAGCATGGCCCTCTTTTTTGTTTGGTGATCTATTGATGGCTAGCTTAATATAGCAAAAATCATGGTTACCTTGATTTACGTACAATTTTTTATTTTTTTACTAAAATATTTTTTTTCTCGAAAACTATACATTTTAGAGAAAAAAAATATTTACATTTTTTTCATATTATAACATCTAGAATTCATTTATATTTTTTTTTACCTATGTTAATACGTGACATTGAGGACGTTTTTTTGAATATCTCAGGATCCACTGAACCGATTTGACTCAAAATCTAATCAGATCTAAGTTAAAGGCTGATAAACACAATAGAACAATCGGCATGCCCGTATGTTGTTCCGTTCTTAAGATATCGAAGGCGAAAAATTGACCACATACACACACACACACATACACACATACACACATACACACACACATACAGACATCAGTCAGAAAATGATCTTAAACGATTGCTAGGGTCTCAAAACGTGAAAATCTGTTAAAATCTCGAAATATTGTTTTCGGACTGAATCCATTACTTCCCTACCATAGTAGAGGTGGGAAGTAAAAAAATATAAGCGACTAAAGAACGCTACATACATACATGCATGCAAGGTCAACTTAGCTTCTCAAGCAAACTTGGATGAAAAGTCGCGTCTCTACAACTGCTGACTCACTCGGCGACTTCGAGAACAAGTAGTGAGCGCGTATAGCATTAAATTGCTACAGCCTACATGGCGTCTGATGAGATACTTGTGGCCACAGCTGTTGCATTATATGTGAAATCTCACGCATAAATTTATTAGAAGAATTGCGAGTAGAACCCCAAGATTGGATGAACTAGCATACAATGGATACCCTTAATTTAAAAGGCCACAGTAATGAGGGCTGTTATTACTCCTCATGAAAGATAAACGTTCGACTTGCATCACGGTTTGACTATACGCAATTGGTTTTGTCTGATTTCCTACATGCCCAACTTTTAGCCTAACTTAAGCTACCTTTCTACACACATGCAAGCTTATATTATAGAATTAAGCATACAAGTATCTCAAATTATCGGTTCAAGTTCAAGCCAAGCTGGCCGACTTGCATGCGTCATAGCGTCTTTAAACTAGTTGCATGTAAACATACTTGATGACGCAATTCATACCCAAATATGGCCGCTGGCGAGTGACTGATCACGCATGGGATGTGTCATTCGGTGATGAAAATTACTGGAAGGACTGCTGGAATGGCAAATGTATATTATTAGTAATTGATGTCATGTTTCGAAGTAGTTTCCGTATCAAGTTAAGGAGGAAATTGTAATAAATGATAAAATACATTAGACTGCCGAAAAACGCTGTGATTACAAGAAGCCAGAGAACAATTTAAAAAGTTTGAAATTTGATTTTTTGAGGTAAAAATACTTTATTTAATATTATAAAAAGTTAAAAAATAAAAAGGGGTATTTTTTAAAATATTGTGCTTTGATACAAATAGTGAAAAGTATCTTTTAGAAGGTTAGTTGTATGTATAATAAAATGGGAGTGACCTGTCATTTTTCCCGGGTGAATTGTTAACCCTGTGTCAGTTAGTGATATCTTCAATACATTATCTCTAAATTGATTGCCTGTATCGTATTACTCCGTACCGGCCTATATATTTCTTGTTTGCTTAGTGTTAGTTGTGTTTTCTTAATACACAGCTTATCCAATAAGTTCAATTTATATCAAAATTTATGTTTCGGTGTTATCTTGTTATTTTAACTGGCTAAATACTGCAATTTTTCAATGTAGGTACTGAAATTCATGTAGTTAATACGGTGTCATTTAAATAAGTAAGTTCAATTGATTTTACTTTTCTTTTATTCATAAATTTCATAATCCATACAAGTAAACTACTTTCGAAATTCAAATTAAGGCTCGAATAGTTTTCTATTGACTGGCAGATAAAAGACAGATAACATAATTTATTTGTTTTTTAAGTAGCATGTTTAATGCATTTTAAGTATCGAATCTTATCGTAGGGTGGAACCATTAGCTTTAAACATAGATCAAGTAGTATACCCATATTATATACTCAATGCTTTAAAATTAGATCTGATTTGGCTCTTAGCATGCACTGTAGTTTTTTTTATTATTAAAAAAAGTATGTTTAATTTAATATAGTAATGTTTAAGTGTATAATTTTACACGGTCCCGTATGTTGCGTCGGATGTCCACTGTAGAGACGGCAACGGGGGTATGCCGTGTTTAACCATGAGACAGCAAAGTCGCCGTCAGTCAATAACTTTTATATAAACAAATAACTAGAATTCTCCATTCAGTAAATAT
This sequence comes from Mongoloraphidia duomilia, assembly GCA_039654895.1. Taxonomy (NCBI): domain Eukaryota; kingdom Metazoa; phylum Arthropoda; class Insecta; order Raphidioptera; family Raphidiidae; genus Mongoloraphidia; species Mongoloraphidia duomilia. The sequence continues at coordinate 26,745,863 of CM077520.1, read as the reverse complement.
TTCAAAGTGTAGTGTTTCCTCGTGTTTCTTACATTTTTTGTGTAAAAATGAGCGCATAATACTGATTTTGACTTACGTATAATGAAATTTCTTGTAGCAATAAATGTACCCATTACCCGATATCTTGTCGTCGCTTCTCCTTGTTTTCTATAAAAATAATGGAATAGTATTACAAACATTATCTGTATCAATTACGAAAAGTTGTAGGTAGATATACATGCGAACATAGACTAAATTAGACTGTCGTTCCCCACACGTTTTCTCTATTGGCCGGCAGAATTACCGTTCCGGCGAAAATTCTTGTAGTGGACAAATACTTAACGCAAACGTTAAATGGCGCATACTCGCATGAGAAGTTACACTTCATTAAAGCAGTATAAATAAATTAAAACGCTGTCTTTTATTAATCTAAAATGTCTAGTTATTGTGATAGATTTAAGTAAGTGCGTTTCTAACTGATTAAATTCTTTCCAGAAATTGTAATAACAATTAAAGGTGAAACATGGGTGAAAACCAAGCCGAAGAACAAGTCGTCATGACGCCAAAATGCAAGACTGCCAATTCGACAACACTTATAATAGAAAGGCGAGCTGTTCAACAAACAAATGACAAAATGCATGTTGCAGGCGGCGATCATAAAGGAATCGTTATCAATAAGGAAATTGTTTCAGGTATTTGATAACCAAGAATACTTCCCATACATACCTATGATATTTTTGAGAAACTTCAGTATCAATAGCTTCTAAACCAAAAGAGAAAGTATGTGTGTGCACATTGGAATACACTGACGTCATTTGTCGAGCGTCTATAATCTACGTTGGAGAATCAGCAAGTTTCCGACAAGCATGATTAATTTTAAAAAATATTTGAGAAACATTTCATTTTGAAAGAGTAAAAAATGTAATTTTTTATATCTTTTTCAAATGGATTTATTGACATTCTAATAAATTAAAGAAAACTTCTGTATCTTTAAATTTAGAAGTTATGTGTGTTCAAAGATTTTTTTAAGTGTGAACTATTTTTGACATCCATAGCTTTTAAACCGACAATATTTTTTATTGTTTTTTAGAGAATGGCGAATCTTCACCTCCACAGCTGTCACTTGAGTTTCGAGTGTTTCTTGTAAGTGCCCAAACTGGTAAACATACTCAAGAATCAAGAACTCTTCGATTTTGGTTTGCACCATCGTTGCTTGAAACTGAACAAGCCTCGCTCGCACAAGAATTCTTTAAAGAACTAGTCAGTCCAAAAGAATTCCCTAAAGGTAATTAGGATAACTTTATATTTGTACTAATTAAGACAAAAATAAAAAGAATAAGGATTGTTTACTACTGAGGCAATTGAATCATATTCAATCCTAGGGTTGGTCTTCTATCTGTTCTTAATAATAATGTTCCCGGTGTGAATTATTATAGTATTTTTCGATGTGTAAACATCTTTACGCCCCGCCTAAAAAAATATATCAGGGTGAGGTAAATCCGTAAGATCTTACAAAAGACCTGAGACGTCCTAGTAGGATTATATACTCTAGGATTATAGTAATTACACTGCCATTTGATAATTAGTATGAACTATAAATGACCATTGACTTGTAATAAAATAAAATATAATTTGTGGTTTTATTACAAGCAAGAAGACTTGTTGATTACAGTCTTTTTTATATTTATATGTTTTTATAATAGTTCACATCGTTTTACAGTACAGGATGGACTGCATGATCTCTATCTAAATAGTGGTTGCTTTCCAATTGAACACACAGCCACGAAGTGTGACACAGTGTGCAAGTCTTGAGTGTTCCATTAACAACTTCACGTGACACCGTGTGGACACAGCAACACACAAGAAAAACTTGTGTGTTGGGCTTGTGTAAGCAGCAATGTTACCAATAACTTTCAAAAATTTTAAATTTTAACTGATGGTACACCTGTTTATACGTGTCAACTTTAAATGTAAGGTTTTTTGTGAGGTATTCGGTATTCGAGTTTGACATATTTTGTGAATAATATATAAGTAATATAATTTATTTATTTATTTATTCTTCTAATACTGAAAGTTTTAACCTTTTAAACAAGTTATGATTTTTTTCCCAATTGATGTTTAGTTTTATGAACACGAGCACCATCTGTAGTTTATTTGAAGAAGTAAATCACGTTCCATTTATCGCATTTTACTCACACACAGCGTGTTTTGCTGTGCTCACACTGTGTCACGCAGTGCTACGTAATTGGAAAGCACCCAGTGTTTCAAATCTGGTTAACTAAAGCGAGCGAGATAGAGCGCTAAGAATGTCGATAATTTACAATTCATTCATTCCTAAGTAGAAAAATACAGTTTGAATGTCTCCGCCTTCGCGCTCTATCTGTCATTTCTGAGGGCACATTTGGACCCATGAAAGCAGTCCATCCTATAATTCAATACTGTTCACATTTCACAATAATTTTTACACACACATACACATATAAAATGGGAGTACTAACTGGACTAAAACATTATGTTTCAGATTATGTTGGTTTTATTAAAAAAATTATGAAACTGATGCAACACAAATATAATTTGTTAAAAAAGCTTGAAATCGAATTACGCCAGCTTGAAGATCCTGTAGAACCACCAACGCGTCCATGTGAGTACATTGTTTTGTTTTAAATTATAATTTATAAAAATTGTCAACCAGTGCGCAGAATTTACATAATTAAATACAATAGTCCCTCATTTTATGCCGGGGTTATGTTCTACGAAAATGTTGTGCAGATTAAAATCGCGTGTATTAAGACTTGACATTCATACAGATATGGGAGCTAGGCTTCAAAGAAACAAAAAAGAACTTCGTGTTAAGGATAGAAAATTTACTTACACATGTATGATATTAACAATAACATGACTAAAAGCCAAAAATATTTTCGAATCATTATTACAGTACTTGATAAAGTCTCGAAAGAGACGAAACCATTGTTTAACATATTACTAGAAGATTTTGATCCTTATGAGCGTAAATGAGGCCACTTTTAATAGAGGCAGCTAGACGTCGCACTATTGGCCATCTGTTGACTAGCATCCTAAGTTTTATTATTTAATCTTTGAGTACAGAATAATTGTAGAGTTTACAGAAGTGAGTTGTGTTGACAATCGTTAGGCCATCTGGTGACTAGCATCTTAATTTTATTTAAGACAATCTTGCGTCATTGGTTCATATTGCATAATATTTCGCGGTGACTATTAATAGACAACCCCTAACGTTCTTTCGAAACGCCTCTTTTTTGAGATGTTTATATTCACAAGGAATATTATTATAAGTATATAGAGGCAGAACCATAAGTAAAAGATTTTTTATAAAAATTTGTTTCATGCAAGTTTATTGACAATGTTGTATCCTGTGACATCGTATTTTTATTATTATTATGATAATCTGATAAATATTTTAAATTGCAATTTAGATAATCTGGCTGCCCGGTTGTGATCAAGTTGTCTACGAAGTATGCGATATGTAAATTTATGTTGTATACAATATATCTGAAGCATATATTTTAAAATTTTTGGATAAGCTGCGATGTTGACTGGTTTATACATGGTCCGTACACAATATCACAATAATTAAAAGATGATAAAATGAGCGATTCCACTAAGTATTTGTCTATGTATAATCCTAAATTTTTGCAGTAGTCTACAGAATTAGTTTGATGACCAGACAGCGTTACGGCACTTTAGCCAACTGATTCCGGCTTTCTATAGATATTATATTGAATTTAATTGGATTTAACATTAGGGCAAGACTTTTGGACCATTCTGATATTTTTTTTAATTTTAAACTTAATAATGTTAATCATTATTATGTCAAACTAAAAATATTCATACATAAGAAAATTAGATAATCAAATTCATTAAAGGGGCCTACACACGATCAGTTTAACTGCGCAGTTTAACCCTTGTGGCGTCATGTCTGAGCGATAAACTGAGATAACTGCATAGTTCCGACAAATTTTAACGCAGGCTTTTGGCCTGCGCATTTGACTCTACTTTGCACCGATAAACTGCGAAGTCAGCTCAGTTAATTGAACAGTTGGCACAGTCATGTGTAGTCTTTGGGTAAGTTCGGTTTTGCGCTCAGATCAATCTGAGCGCAAAACCGAACTTCCCTTTCTAGTCGTGTCTAGCCACGCACGTCAGCTCTTCAAACTGAGAACAATTGAGGAGCAAACTGAAATAGCCCACACACCGTACAGTTCACACAACTGTGCAGTTTGACTGCACAGATAAACTGCGAAGTTAAACTGATCGTGTGTAGGCCCCTAACGATTGGAAAAATTGTGAAAGATTTATTTTAAATTCTTTTATTTAACAACAAATTTTACAATCTTAATGAATTTGATTATCTAATTCTCTTAAACTGCTTGCTTTTGTTAACTAATTAGTATAAGTTGCTATGATAGACTAAGAGCGGATAACACTTTTTATGTGTTTTTAGAAGACTTGGAACTTTTTTTAAAAGATAACTTTTAAATATCTCTACAAGGGGTAAATAGTCTGTCATTCCAAACGCGGGGCAAAACTTTTTCTAGACTTTACTAATGATAAGCACACATAAGTCTTTTTTCGCAAGAGTGAACAAAAAAATATGGGGTGGTTTTGCCCCGCGTTTGGAATGACAGACTATATACCCCTTGTAGAGATATATAAAATTCATCTTTTAAAAAAGTTCCAAGTCACATGAAAAAAGTGTTATCAGCTCTTAGCCTATGAATACATCAAAATATATTTTACGAGTGTTTGAACAATTTTTATTCAGAGACAAAGAAATATAAAATCAGATAGCGTTTACAGATAAATTATGTAACTAAACTAAGTTCACTTTATATAAGTTTTATACAGTCTCAACAAATTTCAAAACATTAAAATAATGTCAGCTGCGGCAGTGATGTAAATATCTTATATCATTATTTAGGATCAGTTAGAGGTAGCATTGACAATATCTGAGCTGTTAGTTCAACAATAATATAGGTGGAAGCACAAGTCAACATTGAGTTTGTGGGCCAGGGGAATGAAACGTAAGCGGGCAGCTATAGTATATTTTTCAGTACATGGAATCACTATCTTCCCATATAATATGTTAATCAATGACGAAACGTTGTACGAAGATAAATAAAAGAGTTATTAATCAATAACAATTTATTTTAATCCAAGAACCCATGAACCGTATTGAATTGTTTAGAAAAATAGTTACAGCGGTCAGCAGTAACAATATGCAGTTAAATTTTCTTTGGGGCTCATTGCAGGGCATTAATGCATGCGTATTGTGTAATCTCTCGCTTCACTTCTAGGCATCTTTCCATGATTAAATCCTCCTTAAGAGTATTCTCTACAAGAAGTTACCCCCTGCACTCTTCATCTCAAATCCTTCCCCCTCGCCTAAAAACAGTTACAGCTCTCCCGACTGCTATTTTTAAAACTAAAGGGTTCGGGTAAACAGGGCCGGATTTACCCTAAGTGCCGCCCTGGGGCACCGTGAAAAATGCCGCCCCACACTGTTTTTTTTTCACAATTTTTGTAAATAAAACTGCAGTATTCATATTTTACACACATTCTTAATAATGAGAAAAAGTATTTTATTTATTCTAATTTATGAATGTTTTCACGTTCCAAATTTTGCCGCCCCTGAAAATTTGCCGTCCTAGGCACTAGCCCCTAGTGTAAATCCAGCGCTGCGGGTAAACGCCAAACGAAGGACCAAGAATCACAGTTCACGCTGCAGACCCCACCGGCAAAAAATTGAAAAACATTTTCCTGAAAAAAACACAACTTTTTAAAAACTACATAATCTTTCACACGTAGCCAAAACTTTTTTTTTTCAAAAAATTCACCTGTAGGACCTTCAGTGTCATTCTTGGTCCTTCATTTGGCGTTCACTAGAACCCTTTAGCTTTAAAAATAGCGTTGGGAGTGTTGTAACCGTTTTTAGGCGAGGGGAAAGGATTTAAGATGAGTGAAGGGGGTAACTTCCGTTGGAGGATACTCTTAACCTCAGACGTATTGTTAAGTCTATGCTTTTAACCAACAAATCAATAACTCCACTTGTCATTGTCAAGCATTTAAACATTCGACAACCTCTTATAATGAAAACTTATCCGCGTAAAATATGTTTTGGTAACAAATAGATGACCGCATAAAATAAACCCCGTGTAAAATGAGGAACTACTGTAGTTGAAACTTATTAGTACCGCTGTTAGTTATCAAAGAACGGGTTCAAAACATGAAATATTTTTAGTGTTACATATTCTCAATTTTTCCCATGTTTTTTTCACCTGCGAATTAAATAACAATCTGTGTGTTGCGACACTCGGAGGAAGTGTAACTTCTTATGCAATATTCAAAGGTTACACAGTAAAATTTAGTTTACTTTTAAGACCGTGCAGTTTACACAACACTACAAAAGTGAAACGCAAAATCTACATCTAAATGTTATAAATTGACATTAATTGCGGAATAATATGATTCGTTTTTCGTTGCCATGGTTACATCGTTAGCGTTAAATATTTAACACAAACATTAAACTCGCATAAGAATTTACACTAAAAAAGAAATCTTGTAAATGAATTTTAATCAGTTTCATTTTGATTAGCTGGTGGAATCACTTCCAATGGACATTGTAAGAATTTTATTCTCGATGGCACTAATAATTGCCTTGAAATTATAAGTAGATTAGACTTGTTATGGCAATATTCATTCATCACTTTCATCTTTATGCAATTTTTATTGAATTGGCTCGTCACTATGCGTTGAAAAAAAGAATAGGTAAAAATTTCGAAATGCGGAAAATAGTTAAGAAACTATTTACATAAATAAAGTATCAGTTATTTTCATTTGAATGTTACATGACTAATAATTACTCTTTTCCAATAAAAACGCCAAAGTTCTTGCGATTACAGTCAAAATCCATAGTCTTTAAATTTTGTAAAATGGTTTTTTAAGATAGTCGATTAGGTATTATTGGAAATTCTAAATTGAGCGGCAATATCCTTTTACTTTTTTTTGCCTTTGAAAATCAGACTCTGCCAATAGCACCATGGCCTAAGGGCGGCAAAGTCTGAGAAGCGACAAATCTTTTGAGTGTGGTTTATTGTTTTACTCTGCAATTTCGTGTAACTACTTGAAATAACAAAACTGAGATTATGTACAGGCATATCTACGATTTCATTTGCACCAAAATCGTACGATGCAATACTGTGTATGGATCTCTGTCGAATATTTGTTTGAGTTGTGTAGAATTTTGTGTCCAACATTTAAGAGGTGTTGCAACATAATGTTACGCGGTATTGCAGAGTGACGTTAAGCGGTTTTGCAGTATCACCATCGACATATAGTACTGGACTGCTAGTCTGGGCTGTGCGAGTCAAATGGCGTAGAGAGACAGCGTAACTTCGAGAAAGCGTCAAGTCAACCATCGTTTGTTCTAATTCGTGATTTGTGGGAAAATAAAAATGCAGAACAATTTAATGCTTCTAAATATAATGAAATTGCTAAACAAATTTTAAGGTTATGTTACAAGCTTGCAACTTGTGATAAATAGTATTGTCCCCTGATTTCAATTGCTTTTTGCAAACGCAACACTAGAGAACCATTAATAACGGTTACTTCTTCAGACGTCAATTCAAATTTTACATAAATAAAAACATTTACACGATAACAAACTGACAAATTGACGTTACTAGCAAACAGTCAATACGAAAAGTCAGAGAGAGTTATGCGCATTCCTCGAATTACCGCCCTCTATTGACTATCCTGTGTATTTGGATGCGCAGTGGTACACTAGCAGTCCATTTATATGCCGATGAGTATCACTTGTTTTGCTACAGCATAGTGTATTTCCTATAGTTGATTGAGCATTTTCTAATCAATTAACGTACTGTGACACGAGCCGTTGTATTATTGTAGCTCAACCAGGTTACCTGCTCATTACTATAGGCTCTTCATCATCTGATAACTTCACAGGTTTGACTGGGCTTTAGCGTGCATTTTATAGTGAACCGCATAATAATTTATAACACTAATATTACGTAATATAATATGCTTTTGTTTTTATACTACAGTTTCACAATTGCATGATTTAAAATTAACTTAATCAAAATAGAGAAGTTAGGTTATGGACATTTTACATCACTTTACTAGCCATGTTACTAGCCTTATTATGTACTTACTTATAATTTATCTATCACCTCAATTGATATTACCACAATGTAGAAAATATACGATGAGATGACTGCAGACATCGATATGCAATAGTCAGCATAGTTTAGTGAAGTCTTCCTTTTATGAAAATATTATGTACTTTCAGTTTAAAATTTGACAAAAAACATAAGATAATAAATATAGGTTTTTGTGAGAGGATTTTTTTCGGTCGCTTTTGTACCTCCAGAGTTGATCAATTAAAAAATGCCAATGGCAAAATTTGTAGACAATTAGACGCTTGATAATTTTTATTTAATTTTTTTTGTAAAATGACCAGTTTTCAAAACAAGGCCAAAAATCATCAACTTATTATAAGCTGATGGTTTTTGTATAATACTATATCGATGCCAGAAACCAAATTTTGGCCGCTATTTTTCAAGATGACGGTGTGAGCAGAACTTTTTTTTTGAGAATTTAATATTTATAGAATTTCAATCAGAAGGCTGGAGAGTGGAGAGAATATTGTATGTCCACAAATTCACTTGTACGAAATTTTTCTGAAAAACCTAAAGTAGCAGCATTTTCGTTTTAATGGACCATAACCTTAGTTTCACCTGAACGTGTGATTTACGATTCATTTAGTGTATTTATAGATGCAAAAGTAGCAAAGTTTTTAACACTAATAATTATTATATTAACACCAAATAACTACTTAAGCTTTGATAATTTATTAGATAATAATTCGTATTTTAATTGATTTATTCCCATAAAAATGCGTACCTACCTGTAATTTATTATTGTACAATTAAACAATTTAATGATCTTGTGCATTTTGTTCTACTTTTGATGCATTTTTGAATTTCAAAGCTTTAATTAGAACTCATTCTAATTTGAATTAAGTATACTACTTATCAGAGATGTTACAGATGCGGATGCGGATTTTGTGATGTCCACCTGCAGATACTGATGCGGATGTAGAAATAATAATAAGAATAAAAATATTCTTAACAATAAATGTGACTTCTGATTAGTAAATATTGAATTTTCATGAAATTAAGTAAAAGAGATTGTAATTTATTATCATTTTCACTAAGAAGGTCATTATTTTTATTACTTAATAAGCAAATTTTAGAATTGATAAATTATATTCGCACGCGCAACTTTATCCTCGATCTCTATTGATCAAGTAGCCGTAGAATTCAAGCACGATGGTCTTGTCATGACTTGCATCACATTCGCATCCTCTAAAGCTCTGCAACGATTGTTGCGGATTCGGATGCAAATGTCTGTAACATCCCTGCTACTTATTATTATGTAACTGCAATAATATATTATAATAATAATACAAATTACAATAATACAAAAGAATTGTGTTGTACATACACATTTTTACTAATAAATTAGAACACGAAAAAAATTTTATTAATTTTTTTAATGTGTGTATATTTTGGAACGTGTTTCAAAATTATTTAAAAATTGATAATTAAGTAGGTACTTACCTACAATTTTTTCATAAAGTTTATATTATTGCATAAACGTATGTTTCTTGTCTTCTAATTTTTTAGTTTTAGTGCAGTTTTTTTAAAAATTTGAGTGCAAAGGTTTTGTAATCATTTTCTTTTTTTTGTGGAAAAATATACATAACCTGTAAAAAATCGACTCGTTTTCTAGATATGTAACATTTTTCGCTGTACGGGCTGTAAATTAATTTTGTTGTTATTCCAAATAGTGTCTGGCGATGAGAACAGTATCGGACAGGTGGTTGAACTCACAATGGAGAAGGTGCTGGAACTTATTGAACAGGCGTATCCCAATCCAATTACTGTTCGTGATATTGCTAAGTAAGTGACTTAAATTTAATATTTTTTATTTAACTGTGTACTATATATCTTTTGAAAAAATAAAATGGCTCGTTTTTGTATACAAGACGCATGCTCATTTACTGCATTGAACGCATACTTAGTAATAATTATTGTTTGAATAAAAATAGGGACAACGGTTGGGACGAGGAAGCAGTAGCTGCTCATTTAACAGAGCTCACAACACGGGGTCTTGTAAAGGCACTGGAACATGGTGCGTTTACGCGCGCCCAGCAAGCCGATCAGCCAGTTACTGTTGTTCGTCAGATGCCGACAATCGCTAGTTCTTATCAACCTACCATTGCTATAATTACGGCGCAGTACTGTGAGAAATTGGCAGTCGATGCGATGATTGAGAACAAAGAAACCTTTGTTAGGTACACAACAGTCGGTGAGTTGACCAACGATATGATATTCTATTTTTTTATTTTCAAATTGAAAGTTTTATTGTTGTTGAAAGTAGTACATAGCCAGTTGCGCAACTATAAATTGGCATAATACCAGGAGTTCTCAGCCTCGGGGGCCTCGCCTCAACTAGCAACAAGCATTTAGATAATCGGCTAGTCCCTATGCAATGTCTAAAAAGCGATAGGACGTGCTGAGTGATGACTAGTGATAAATTAGATTCATCAGTACAACCATAGACATTAGCATAATATGGTACAACTAATGACCTCTGGTGGCAGAAAATGAAAGTATAGAAAAATTTGGTAGCCACGCCTCCCAACAGACATGTTTCACCTATAACAGCCAATCCAAACGTACCAACAACCCACTCTAAAAGCCAACCATTAATATGACATAGACGCTAATGACGAGCCTCTATAATCTACAATCTCTCTTTCCCTCTCATTAATATGTTATATGGCGCAGAAATTGGTTTCACATTAGTATGTATATGGTTTCACACAATAGCCGCCATTTGCAATCCGTTTATAAGAGATCAGTGGGTCATCACTTGTTAAAAATATTTGTAATTTCAAGAGTCGCTTCAAAAATGTGCTAGGCGCCAGTAATTTGTAGTTACGCCGCTGTAATTAGCGTATTTTTTATGGTGTGTATGCTATCTAGAAATGCAATCGATTTTTGCCTTTTGTTTCATTACCGTTTAATTGAAATTACAGAGTGTTTTTTATAAGGTAGGTAATAAAAATAATATAACTATGGTTAGTACTTTTCACACGCAATTGAAATTATTTTAGTACTATGTCTATTGTTAGAATACGATCGCTCAATTTAATGTGCCTAATTAAAATTTAAAATCAAACTTCAATTTTTTTCAGTGTATCAAATTAATTTAGTTCAATGAAAGGTAGCAGGCATACATACCATTGTTTCGTCGTTTTGTTATATAAAAAATAAATGAATATTCTAAAAAAAATATAATATGATAAATTTTTAGAATAAATCATAGAAATACAACTGATCATACTTCTTAATAAAAAAAAAACTCTTTAGTACTAAATATATGAGCAAAATAATAGAAAATAAAGATTTCTTTAAAAAAATATCAGTTCATTCGAGTTAAATATACAGGGTGTCCACGGCGACGTTGGCTAACATGGGTATTTTTGTTATTAGTGGAGATAGAAAGTCGGTTAAATGGGCAAAGTAGTGCAGAATTATGTGCCCATTAACGTCCCGTCGAAAAAACAATTGAATTTTGACACAGTATGAATTTATTTAGAAAATAGTAAAAATTGCCATTTCTGAAAACTGGCCCTAACTTTTTTATTTATGAAGATATCTAACCATTTTTTGATGACTTTTTAAGATCTTTTCAGTGGCGTAGGTTTATTTTTTTTATATCTACTACATAATGAGATATTGACATGAACTTTAGTTTTTCTTATGGACGCCATTTTAGATTTTTAGATATTCGAATTCTGCTTATTTTTCTGATTAATTTGGTGTATCACATGGCACATTTAAAAAATTTGCAATAAACGTCCCATATTAGAAACATTAAAAACAACTGACAGTCAAATATAATTAAGTAGTGCGAAATTTTAAAATGTAAAATTAATAATAAATCATTGTTCGGCAGACTTTCACTACCAGTTGTTTTAGGTGTCTCTAAAATGGGACGTTAATAGCAAATTTTTTAAATGTGGCATATGATACACCAAATTAATCAGAAAAATAAGCAGAATTCGAATATCTAAAAATCCAAAATGGCGACCCTAAGAAAAACCAAAGTTCATGTCTTTATCTTAATATGTAGTGGATATAAAAAAATTTAACCTACGCCACTGAAAAGATCTTAAAAAGTTATCAAAAAATGGTTAAAGAAATTTTCAGATATCTTCATAAATAAAAAAGTTATGGCCAGTTTTCAAAATGGCAATTTTCACTATTTTCTAAATAAATCCAGAGTGTGTCAAAATTCAATTGTTTTTTCGACGGGACGTTAATGGGCACATAATTATGCACTACTTTGCCCATTTAACTGACTTTCAATCTTCACTAATAACAAAGATACCCATGTTAGCCAACGTCGCCGTGGACACCTGTATAAAAAAAATTTCTTGTTTTTTTTATTTATGCTTTTTTATTGTAGTAGCCATTTTCTTATTAGGTAGTTTGTGACTTATAATTTGAGCATTTGTTGTATTTATGTATTGGTATCTGTACAATTATTTTGTGAGAATATTATAGTAGAACAACACACTTGACCTCTTTATACCAATTCTATGTAATACAGGAACAGCGAGCAGTCCTACAGACAAAGGTCCGGTGCGATACACCAAGTTTGGTAAGACGAGGAATCACCGATCGGTTATTTTTGCTTGTTAGCTTTTTGTTTTGTGTTGTTGGTTCATTTCAGGGGACGATGTTTCACAGCAAGCGCACCAGATAAATCACATCACTTACAGCGGGTTTTTGTAAATATAAGAAATGTCTGTTATCGCAAAACATGTTCAAAATGTTTCCAAAATGAAGTTTAAAAGTGTTTCGGCTTTGTTGAACGAACACTCAATGTTTCGGTCTGGATAAGCACAAGTCGCTTTTCACTTGATATAAAAATCAGGGCCGTTCTAGTATATCCATAGGTCTTAGAGCCATTTTACAAATCCACGTGTTACCGGTAAATATTTCACTGGTTACCCTTGCTTTCACAGTTCAGCGTGTACAACCGAGAATAGATCAAGTGCTCAGTATAAATCGCCATGACTGTACCACAAACCACTTTAATAAGCTCACGAAAACAAAACGATATAAAATAAACATATCTCTAACCATAGAGAAGACACACACTAAACGCCAAGCACTAAAGGTGAAGATAATGCAGTTTTCTGCAAGACAAAAATAGACAAAAACAATTCGACGCGACATCTCTTGACCGGAAGGTAGAGTTAAGTACTGAAACAAACTGCTTCCATTTAGGAGAAACGTCTATATATACTAAGTGGTTTGTGGACTGTACCACACGCGCGTATCACGCCTTGCTCTGAAGGCTGTAAAACTTGTACTGACCCGCACATAGACAGGTGATCGCAGGCGCCTGTCAGACGTGTCTCAGCCTATCCGCCGGCCATACGCGTCGCTGTGAAACGTGACACAATTAGAAATATTCCGGCCGTATAAAAACGTTGACTTTTTGTTCGACAAAGCCATTGTGCGTTTTGGCAAATCTTCGTAAATGGAAACGCGCCGACTTAATTTGTAAATAAAAAACATCAATCATTCTGTGCATTATTTTCATTAATCAATAAACCAGTATGAGCATTTTTTGGGATAACAACAATTATGTTAGCTTATTGTGCACTGTTTTACTGTTTTTAAAATATTTATGTGTGTTTTTTGTGGCATGTATTCACTGTCCAGACTGGATAAGTCTAGCAGGCAACCATGCAGGTGCCCGGTAGCGGTAACAAAATGGTTGCCAGTTCGAGTCTGTTCACTTGTATATAAAAAATATCCCAATTTTTGATAGTAAATTTTTAGAAGAAGGTAAAATGTTGTCTTCTTAAATTATACAACAATAAGTTGTAGCTTAAAATAAACATTGTACTCGCACTAATCTAAAATATTTTGAGTCACTGCATAAAGTGTGTAGCCTCCATGGCATAAATGTTCATGATGGGATGGTCACAGATTTGTTTTCATTGCTTGCACTTATAAAGTTAATTTTACAGATTATATTTTTTTAATATATGATAATATATACTAGGGCTTTGTCCCTACTGCATTTGCTTGTAAACTTCGAAATGACTCACGAATACAGTTACGCCTAGCATAGATTCAAACCACATGCATAATTCCTCGTGCGCTTTACAGATGTCGCACAAAGTTCACGGAATTTAGAGTTGCTCTAGTAAGAGATAAGACGCCATATTTAGCCAAAACAATGGAAGCTTACTTTTAAAAACTTTGGAAACGTAACGAAAAATATTTCGCGTTTCACTTTTTTGCACTGACAGCAGCTGAGACAATTGCGTTACGTAGAAAACAATTGGGAAACAATCATGTGAATAAAAAACATGGCGGAACGAACGAATCAATCAGAAATCGTCAACCCTTTTTCTTAACTCTTACTATAGAGAAACTCTAAAGGTGCATTTTCATGTAACGCTCGACGCTGGCTTCTAGCGTCAAATGTGGTCACGTGACATAAACGCCATATTGAAAAAAATGTAGCGTCAAAGCTAAACATTGTTTAGCTTTTACGCTGGCGTCATTAGTTGTCTCTGGTCATTAATGATACGAGTTTTCTACAGCTAGGTACTGAGTTGTGCATCAAGTATCAACACACAGGCTTGCTAAAGAATTGCTTTATGTTGCTACTAGGGGGTTGATTCTACGAATTTAACCCATTGATTTTATTATTCGAAAGTACCTATTTATTAAGGAAAATACTATCACCTGATGGTTTTTTGATGGTTAATTAAAATTCCCGTCTCACTTAGAACAAAACAATTTTTTTTTATTGAATACTAAAAACATTAAAATTTCTCAAGATACAATTTATTTTTTTCTCATATTCTGGTAGTGCATATAATTACCTATAAAAAAGTAAGCATAGTTATATTTTTAATTTTTATTCCTTATAATTCGTGTACTTTCGCCGGTTATTTAAGTCAAAAATATGGGAATTTCATTTTTGATAATCGTATTCAGACATTGTCTTTTCTGTTAATAAATTTACAAAGAGCTTATTTATTAATTATTATAACAAATTTACCAGGGTTTTGATTTATGGATGTCTTTATTTGACGCTCTCTTTACAAGTTTACAACTGTCAAAACCTTGCTGTCTGTTGACGCTAAAATTTGACGCTGGAACTTGACGCTACAGTTTTTCAATATGGCGTTTATGTCACGTGACCACATTTGACGCTAGAAGCCAGCGTCGAGCGTCACATGAAAATGCACCTTAACGGAATTTACTTCCATGTAATTGTAATTTGTTGGTTAACTATTTTCAATATAGGGGTACCGAATTGCTATGCACATCATGGGGTTTAAAAATAGCAGGGAACATTTTAGTAGTACTATTTGAATAAACGTGTTCTAATTGAATTTTTTGACTGTAGGTGAATCTAATGTTTATACATTGGGAAATATTGGTGCTCACCGTGTTGTTTGTACAAAGCTGCCGACAGTGGGGCATTCGCGAGAGGCTGTAACAGCTGCCGGTAACACGACCACACGACTTCTCGGCACGTTTCAGCGTGTCGATCACGTGCTATTGGTAGGAGTTGCAGGGGGCGTGCCTCACTATACAGATTACAATAAACACGTTAGATTGGGTGACGTTGTAATTTCCTGTCCATCTTCGAAAGATAAAAGGTAGGAAAAATATACACCTAGTTTTATTAATGACATTTATCAAGATAGTTGCCTTAGGGCTTAGAACTTGCCAATGCTAGAAGTTTTGAGTCTATATCAATGTTAGAAGGTTCGATAAAGTAACAATAAAGACCCAAAACTTTTAAATGGTATGTATTCGCTCAGGCGTACAGTATTACACGTCGAGTAATAGTAGAAATGCAATTCGTTTTTGTAATTTTTGTTATTGTATTTTTAAAATTCCGTGGTGAATAATTTTTTTTTTCACTGACATTCTCAGCACGTATTCAAGCCATGCGTCTGATTTTTGTTACGTGTTTTTTCCCTTATTGAAAAATTTAATAATGTGATACTTTTGAGCGCCTTCACATTAAAAATACAATTTTCAACAACAATTATCTCGCATTCGGGGAGGTTAATCCAGCTGTGGACTGGCTATATTTTTTCAGGGCCGCTAACATTTGTAGGGACCCAAGGGAGAGACTTGAGTAATTTGTTATTTGTTAGGATGGAGAAATGGGAGAGCCCGGGCCTTCTCCAACTCCGGGGTCGGTGCCTGGATTAATCAATTTTTAATTGAACTAACAAAAATACCTTCGTAAATAATATAATCTTATAGTTTTTTTTCCCCAAGATATTCTTGACGCTTTTTTCCAAGACAATTTCCTTAATGAGTAATTTTGTAATTCAAGGTTTGTGTATATATACTGTGAGAACGCTAAAAATATAAACGACACCTACGAATTTGAATTGAAACCTTACGCGCCATCAAACAATGGATTACAAGAAATAGCTGCTCAGTTGAAGTCGTTATCGGAGAGTCAGTCAAATAGTGATACGTCACCGCCCTGGCTCGATTATCTCAATACGAGTCTAAAAACATTACAGTCGCAGAGTGAAACGGATTTCAAAGCACCGCCTGCTGAATCGGATAAACTTTATATGTCCATAGGAGAGCGAGACTTAATTGAAGTGACGCATCCTGTGCCCTTAGATACAGCTGTTAAAAGGTAATTTTATACATTTTGGTCGTTTGTCGACTTCGTATGAAAATAGTATATTGTGTAACTAGTGTGCTAAATACATCTTTATACGTCAGGCGCGATATTTTCAGCACAAGTAGTAGGCAAGCACACACGAGCCTTGGCGAGTGTGCATCGCGAGCCGAATACGAGTGCTGATGTTTTTAGCACGAGTAGTAGGCGAGCGCACACGAGCCGCATACGAGTGCTGAAAACATCGCACCTGACGCATAAAGATTTAGCACACGCGTTGCACACTATACTTTATATAACACATGCATGGTTTTAGACTAGTTGAATTAAAAAAACAGTTACATAATGGTTCATTATGCAACTGTTTTTTCATTATAGCACTGAAAAGCGTTGCATAATGGATCATTATGTAACTAGTTACATAATGAACGGCTGTTTAAGGTCCGCAAAACAGATATGAAAAAACACTAAAAGCGTGCATGTGTTATATAAATACTTTTATTTGTATGGGAGCCCTACTTTAATGTGTGCGAAGCTGGATATAAAGTAGCCTACCTTTTAAGTTGAGGAATCCTATGTATGTGTGTAAAATTTAATTGAAATCGGATTAGGTTTTTAAGAGTTATGGCCGAACAAACAGACGGACACACAATCTCCCTTTGAAGTTTTATTATTAGTGTTGATTTTTGTAACTATTTTGTTTTGTGCTGCAGACAAGAGGGCTGCCCTAGAATTCATTTAGCTCCAATAGCATCGGGTCGTCAAGTAACTAGAGATGATCAGTTGCGACAACAATTTGCGGTTCAAACAGGTGCTCTCGCTTTCGATTGTGAATTTGATACTGTGATTGAATCTGTGATTGGCAATTGTCGCGACAGTTTCATATGCGTTCGCGGAGTTGCCGACTACAAAGACGGGTCCCGCAGAAAAGAATGGCAGCCGTATGCTTCCTTGGCGGCTGCCAGCGTTATGAAAGCCATCATATGCGGTATGGAACCACCGACTAATGTCTGAAATGTGACAAATTATTTAGGTAAATATTTAATCTTCCTATAAATTATTTGTTTTTATAAATCATTGAAATTAAATAAGCAATTTCAAATTTATTTTTTTATGGACGCGATTTTTGTATACGAGATGATTGAAGTAAGTTACGTATAATTTAAGTTTCTAGCAGAAGGTGCTTAATATTGATTGTCGCTTTTTTTAAATATTAAATTAAAAATAACACATGTAAATTTTTGAAGAAAACATACATATTTTTTTGTAAAATCTGATTCTAAATGGGATCTTTTTTGTAAGTTTTGAAATATTTTTGTTCAGAAATAGGGTTTGAGAATAGCGGAGCTTGTAACGATGCCATAGTTTATATGACTCTTCTATTAAGTTTCCAGTTTCCCAGTGGCAGTTGGTGGCCTTTTTTAAAAAAAGAAAATTTGTATTAAATTCTAGCGCAAATTGTTTGATTTTCTTTCATTTTTGGTCATTTTTAATGTCTGTTTCAGTCGCCAGATTATTAAATTTAGATTTTACCCATCGATAAGAGAATATTTATGTTAAGCTTATGCGCACATATTGTGATTGCTTATTTAGTTTTATTTTACATTTGTGCCTTTTTAAGAAACTGTCTAGCTTGAAATGGTTTTTTTTATCATACAGTTTTTTTATTTATTTTTTTTGTTGAAATATATGTTTTGTTTTTCAATTTTAATATACAGGGTGGACCAGGTTATAGTAGCAATAATTCACCATTCGATGGTCTATTGAAAAATAAGTCGACATGCATAATTTTATTTTTTTCCAAAACGCTTCCTAAGGGAGGTACACCCCTTCAAAGTTCAGTTTTAAAATTATTTTTTTTTGTCCTAACTCTCAGGTCATTAATGCGTTTTTGACCAAATTTGGCACAAGTATTTATGCAATAGATACTCGTTACTTGACGTAAGTAACTTTTGTCAAAATTGTCAAGTGGCGTAGATACAGGGGGGTTGTTTCACTTTTCCCGTCCTATTTTCTGCACCACTGGATATTTTTAAAGAACAACATTTTTTTCGAATTCCCTGTTCAATTTAGAAAAAAAGAGTCACTCTTGCAAAATTTCGATTTGAGGCTTCGTTTACGAGATAATTTGGCTTGAAAGTTTAGAACACTTCTAAAATAGCCACCTATGAAAATAATAGGTCTGGAATCTTGTACAACAATTGTAAACTTTTTACTGTTTGACGAATTTAAGTAAATAATTCATTAATTAAATTAAAAACAACAAATAAATAACTTATGAAAATAACCAACAAAGTAGGCGATGCTTGGTTTTGAGATAATTTATGACACTTGTCAGTATTGATTTTTAAAACTGGACTTTGAAGGGCTGTATCTCCCTTAGGAAGCGTTTTGGAAAAAAATAAAATTATGCATGTCTACTTATTTTTCGATGGACCATCGAATGGTGAATGGTGAATTATTGCTACTATAACTTGGTCCACCCTGTATAATCTACTACTGGGCTTGAGAATAGCCGAGAGTGTAGCGGCGCTGTTGTTTACATGGCGTTGCTATGGTTCCTCTATTACAAGTCCCCAGTTCTCAGGTTCTAGCCCGAGAGCTGGTAAAAGTGTCAATTGGATTTTCAATTTATTATTAAAAAAAAAAAATAATAATAATGAATTGAAAATATGAATTGGTGCTAGGCCCAAATAACCTTAGCTGTTGGTGGTCTTTAAAATACAATTACAATTAATGTATAATCTACTGTATGTAGTAATATATATTTTCTATGTGTTTTACGGGTTAGTTTTTAAATATACATATACATATATTTTTTTCATTTTGTTTGACTGTTTTTACAAGGCAGACTGTTTCTTAAAATTTGTTTTAAAAAAAAATCTGGTCAGCAGGATGCTTTAGTCAAAAATAGTTTCTCAAAAGTAGTGTTATTTGTAAATTGAATTTTATCTGCTAATAGGGAATTTGCATGATTTTTTAACTCTCCAATACAAACTTGTAAAAACTATATCTTTTAATATAATTTTTTTTTCACTTTTGAAATTTCAAAATGTCTGGAAGAAAAGCTTCTGTTTGAATTAATTTTTCTAATGCCAAAACACCTTTTTTGTCAACGCATAAATTTGTTATAAATTTTAAATTTAATAAAAGAGTTTTTTAATTTATTTACATTGAAGAACTTTATTTTATAAGAATTGTTTTGTATGATATAGTGGTTTAGTCAGACAAAGATCTCTTAATAATTAAACTCTATAAATTCTAAGAAATTTGCTATGCATGTGTTCTGCACACGTACATACTTTTTGAAATTAAATATAGCAGTGCGTTTACATTTTCAAATCCGATTATAAAAGAATGTTTTCAGTTAGGCAGTAAATAGTGTTGTTAGCAAAGAACTGATTTTGTGTAAATGAGGGAAGCCGCGTAATATGAATAAAAATCAGCTTTCATATTTGTTTTTACGTTTTATGTCACGTGAATTACTTCCACTTTTTTCCATTTTAGCCCGAATACTTATATTGCTTACGTTTCTAGCTAGGATCTTTAAAAAATCATGCAAATTTTGTATTAATCCCTGTCGGCGTGCTAATATTACATCACTCTTGCATGAGTTTTATTTTTAGCACTTTTTTTCAATAAAATAATTGAGATTAAATACAGATGTTTTTTTTAATTCAGGATATTTGATTTTGTTAAATATGAAACAAACTTGTTGCTAGAGTGTTGGGATATTAAATTGCTATTTTTATTGAAAAATAAATAAAAAATATTGAAGTACATTCAGAAAATTGTTCCACAATGACTATTAAATTTAATATAATGTGCTAATATTGAAAATTTGAATTTATAAAACGTCCAAAGATGCGATGAAAATTATTTCAAT
Source organism: Mongoloraphidia duomilia (assembly GCA_039654895.1). Taxonomy (NCBI): domain Eukaryota; kingdom Metazoa; phylum Arthropoda; class Insecta; order Raphidioptera; family Raphidiidae; genus Mongoloraphidia; species Mongoloraphidia duomilia. The sequence goes on along the minus strand of CM077520.1, from coordinate 26,725,174 downwards.
TTTAATGTGTGACAAATAATGGAACGATGTCTATAAATAAAATACAGGTATAGCTTAGATGAATTAATATGAAAATCAAAATAAGATGATATAATAAATAAATCAAACGTAGTCGTATTTTGAAATTAATTTTCCTATGAGTTGTGATTTTATATTTTTCTCATAATTTAATCATTATGTTTTTATTGTAAACATTTACAAAAAGGTCATAATCCATGAAAAAATAGAATTTTTTTTATAATTTTTGATGTTTGTATTTTTAAGAGAATTTTCTTTTTTGCCTGATTGTTGACATCAATAAAGAAATAAAAATGTCGGCGGTTAGTATTTTTAATATAGAATTTTTTAGTCGATGCAGTTGATAATCCGATTTTTATTATGATTAAGTAGAAAACTTGACCCTTGAAAGTTCACCTAATGCGTAGCTTTCCCATCTTCTGAAGTTCAAGCATTGAGTATATAATATAATACTACTTAATCTATGATTCTAGCTTCACAGCAGAAGTATAGTACAACGACGTAATTTAGAAAGGATGATTACAGTTCAGTTTGCTTAATAGCTGGTCGCCCCGGTTTCGCCCGAGTACAAATTGGATTTAAGGTAGTTGTCGTGCTACAATAACATCCAAAAGTTTCGTTCATAATACGCTGTAAAACAATAAATAAGTATAGTGTTAAATGTAAAAAATTTTGTTAGAGATTGTACCTAAACTGTTGTTCACATAGTAACACATATTTCACTTAGTTTGATCGCTTGGATTATATAAAAATGTCAATCTTTTCTCATGAATTGTTGAACTTTGCGTTATTATATCTCAACAATAAAAAGGTCAATAATTTTTGGATTTTCTTTTTTAAACTCAGAACAAAAACATCAATGAACAGTTAGTTTTTTGAAAATTTCTGACTGTTACTTTTTTTTTTTTAATTAAAAAACTTGTCAAAAACACAACCTTTCCTATGCTCTCCGTGTTAATTATCCGAACTTTAATTAAGTTTATCTCGAGTTAGAGATGGTCAATCAACTTCAAATTTTAATGGTATTTGTATTATAGTATCCTTAATGAGTATACAAAAATTTAGAATTTTCTGCACTATGCCCATAGCACGACAACTACCTTAATCCAAGTTTATGTTGATTTCAATTAAAAAAAGCGGTATAATATATAGCTGTTTCGCCAAACCAAGGAATATATACGTTGGTGAAAGTTTTATTTAAATCGGCCCAATAGTTTTGAAGATCTGATTAGCGTCTTGTATACAAACTTAGCTATTTATATAAAGAGTATATAGATATAATATAAAATTCCGTGAGCATATGTTCATCTCTCTCTGGGCTTTTTTTATTTGCTGTTTGCTAGTAAACGTGACAAAGACAGAACATGTCTACTACTGAGGTAAAAGTTAATAGAGGAGCTATTACCGTATACAACTGCTTATACAAAGTTGAAGCCAGGTCTGACGTCACATATGGCCGAGTAACATGGCGGCCAAACACGCGTTGGATTGGGAATATTATTCTCTTCTTCTTCTCCTCACATATAAAATGAGGGCCGAGCTAAAATGGCGACTGGTTTAATTTTTAAATTCTTTTAGCGTCTCCATCAACTTTTACCTCAGAGCTACTGAATTACTTTTTCTCTGTACGCGATTTGACTCGCACAGCCCAGGCTAGTAGTCCAGTACTGTATGTCGATAGTATGGATAGATTCTAGAAAGACTAGAGCACTTGAGAAGGACTAAACAGGGACCAAATAATAATTGCTTTGTTAATTGCAACATTTTTTTTAAACATTTGTCTACAATGCAAACATAATGATTGAGGTAATTGCATGTATTCAGGGTCGGATTTAGGGATTTGGGAACTAAGGGACGATATCAAATTTGAGGCCATCAGAATTTGCACTCCAGAATTTTCATTATAATAATTTCATTATTTCGCGCTACTTGCTAAGAACGTGACCAATATTTTCATGTGGCCAGAACAAGCAATCTAACTATGCATACTCGAAGACTCCATCGTTACTCCATCATTACGGGCATACAAGTGTGATGGGATTATTAAAAATACTTCAAACAAATTGTGGATGCCCCAGGGTTGCTCTCCTTCAAATCCGGCTCTGCTTATATTATGTAATAATCTAGTGCATAAAAGGTTTGTTTGTTGGTCAAGTCCTAGAACGGTTCTAGAACTCAGACCGGACTATTAGAATCAAATCGGAATTGTTAGTTGTAGTTAGAATTATGTTTTCTGACAAAATTATTTGTTACTAAAATCAGTTCCGATTGTGCGCTCTGTCCTTTTGTCAAAACATTACGTTTAAAATGCAAATTTACTTGTGGAGGTAATAATAACCACATATACCTATGGTTATTTTGATTGGAAATGACCTCACTTTGTTTGATCAACAAACACGCGGTTCTATCCAAAGAGTTCTGCAGTGCCAATAAACGCTTGAACTGACAGAACTAGTTCAGAACTAGTGATGTGCCGGATCGTTCAAAATGTATATCCGCGGATACGGATGTGAATACGGATATTTGGTCTCAAGATCCGCGAATACGGATACGGATCTTAACTTTCTTAGAGTACGCGGCGGTAAATACTAAATATTGCACATCGACCTTTGGAAAGAGACTATCTGTTATGGGAAAAAGTTATTGACCACGATATTAAAAAATAAAAAATAATCTGAATGGAATTTAACTGTTTTTCATTATTACCTAATCACCTATATATATAAAATTTTATCTATGAATTGAAAATTGATAAAGTAAAAGATCCGCCAAAAAACTAACGGATACGGATACGGATCTTTCTTTTCCCTCGGATATCCGCGGATACGGATACGGATATCCGGCACATCACTATTCAGAACCGTCAGAACTGCACCAATAAACATAACTAAATAGAAAATATGAAGATTAGGTTGAGCTAAAAAATCAACATAGTAGCTTTCATGGTTGCTCTATGTATGGTACAAATCTGTTCATTTATTATATAATTACCCGAACCTGTGTCTTACATAACACTATACCTATTAAAAAATAGTAATTAGGTACCTAATTTTTTTGACAAAACGATAATTAATATATTAATATACTATTAGAAGTATAGAAATTTGCCAAGTTGATTCCAAATAATGCATTTAGTTTTAAAATTTTCGTTTGTTATTTTTTTAATGTGTAATGATTTATTTATTTATTTAGCTTATTTATTTTTATCAAGTGTTTCTTTTTAATTTGACAAATATTGTATTTTAACTTGACAAAAAACTACATTGCTGGTATTTGGTGCTTTTCTGTATGGCCAATGTTGGAATTTACAGCGCTGTTAAATTTTTGTCTCACTTTAACTTGTATGATTTAATGTTAGAAAAAATTAACAGCGCTGTAAATTCCTACATTGACCACATATAGTATTATGTAGAACAGCACTAATTATTTAGTAACAATTAAAAGACAAATTAGTCTGTATACAATAAACAGAAAATGGGATGGACGTGCATAAAACGATGTTAGATGTATATTAAATATATTTGTTATATAAATAAAGTACCTAACTCTTGTTGCATTTCATTATAGGTAGATATTTAATTAGTGCCATAAAAAATGTTATGCAGCTTTTTCATTTTTAAATTCCTTAATAAACATTTCACACAGTATTCGCTACCTGTGTAGTAGACCTCGCGCGGCGAAAGATGAAGCCACTGCGTCATAATAACGTGAATGCATTGCGCCCGCCTTCTAGTTTGCTATTGGCTGTTTTGGAGATCCATGAGCGGTTTGCCAAAATTGTACCTAACGTCATAAAACCCAATGTGCAGTTTTGTGTACACGGCACTGTCTGCGGGCAAGCAGGCGTTCACTAGCATATTATTGATGACGTGCCTGGCTTCATCTCTCACCGCGGGCGCTATAGCAGTAGTTATATTCCTTGGTTATCCAAGATCATGCACATAACGAATACCAGTGGCCCTGTAACTTAATATTTTTTTCGTTGTAGTATGCATTATATTGTCACAGGCAACGAGTGTAACTGATCGTTAATTCATGGTTTAAGATTTATACATCTTCCCTATTGTATTAGTGTGGACCCTAAAAGTGTTTTTGCAACACTTGCATCAAAAGTACAATTTTAGATGGCTGTGTACCATTTGAAAAGTGATTCTTTATGGAAGCTTCTGATGCGTTCGAACGGTAGTGTTTAAAGTAAATTTTAACGCACTCTGTTCTATAAAGTAAGTCTGTTTTGTTTTACTTTATAACAAAAGTACTTTATAATAAAATATTTATTCAAGTTGTGTTTTATTTGCTTAAAATTGAACTTTTGAAGCAGTTGTTGAAAAAAATATTGTATGTAACGTGTGTCTAAAGTGACGAATCTGACAGTCGCGATTTTACAATACTCTCTTAAGGTTATGTTGCATTTATATCATAACGAGTGTGTGTTTACCGCACTCGCCTTCGGTGTACATTCAAAACTTCGAACAACAAATTATGAAAAGTGTAATCGGTCAATTTTTAGAACAGAAAATTTGTGAAATTAGTGAAGGAACACTTGATTTGATGTAGGTAGTTATGTTAAATATGGATTTTTTATTAAATTATTTATTGTAGAACATATCAAAAGAGCAAAATAATATAATTAGAACATTATTTTGTAGTGTTATTTATTAGAAAGCAAGTGACAATTATTTTTCTTGTAAAGTACAATTACAAGAACAGTTCTATGCTAATATCCTGCCCCCCTCTCTCTCTCTTCCCAAGAACGTTAAATAATAATGCCCTAATACCATGGACATAGGAATCTATAGGAATGTAGTTTAAAGTACCACTTTAGACGAGGGGGAGCCATTCAGGAAAGGGTACATGCCTGTCTTATGGACATGTCCATGCTATGCATGGTGCCCACGTTCTATTGGCCGCGTCTTTGCGCGTGCTCAAGTGCTCGTACAGCGCTTGTGCAACTGAAGCGACCAATAGAATGTGCTTCCTCACCGTCCCCTCCCTTCTTAACAGCAACCACCTCTCTCGCTTGTACGACATCTCTAGATTTCTATGTCTATGCCTAATACACTCAGATTTATCGCAAGGCAAGTATGAATGTGTGGTAGGTCGTATTTTTACTATCTGAACGGGTCCAGACTGGATCGGTGGAAAAATGTTCAGTGGGTCTGTATGATTTGGACCCGAGAAACTACCAATCAAAAAGATTGTAAGCATAGAATGTATGAACTTTTTTGTAAGCATTATTGTTATAAACAAATTGAATTGCGTACTGATAAAAAATGTTGCCAGGAAGCAAAATGGTGGCCGGTCTGTTAAATGAGATTTTGAAAATGCAGGAAATTCATAAGCTTTGAGTATTTTTGTAATTTCTTTGGGAAAATATCTCAGATCTTTTCCGAATTCGGTATGGTTATAGGAAACTCTGAATTCAGTGCATATACAAAATACATAAATCTACTTATAATGCATTGTTTTTTTCACTTATCCTTTTAAGTCTAAGGGGCCATTCAAGTATTACGTAAGCAGATTTTTTGCAATTATTACCCCCCCTTCCTCAGATATAGCCATTGTAAGTTTTCAAAGTGTCACCTGTATAGTATATACTGATGGAACGGTTAATAGTTTGTAGGTATATATGAAAAATTGGACGGCAAGAATCGATATATTTTAGCTTAAAAATATGTATTTTAAATTATTACTCATATAGAATAAAAAAATGTTTGTTTGCATTATTAGATAGGTACATGAAAAATTTATATTTTACTTGTCTAACTTCTACCTGCCACTTAAAACGCAAGAAAGAAAGGCTGCCAGACTTGTAGATTCTCAGATGGGAACACATATTATACAGGTATTTTTAATATTATTTTGTGTTACATAGACACTTGAAAAAAACCGTCACCAGATCTTCGTCTATTTCCTAAATTCGGCAGTGGAACACTGTTATAGATGACCAGTTAAAAAAATGTTGAATAATACTGTTTTTTTTATTCATATTTTTGTTGCTAGGAATTTTCTCTACTCATCGAATATTAATAATAATACTTTTTGAGAATGTCATATAAAATTCTTTTATAGGTATTAATGTATTTTTATAGTATTAAAGATGGGAAAAAGATACCAAAAGCTCCTGACAATCCTTCATTTTGGTATAAAATGCATGGAATTCGTAGGAAAAACCTCAAAGCTGATAAAAATGTTCAATCTAATGTAGCTTCGCCAGCAAGTTTTTCACCGGTTAGTACGTGCTCAAAACTGTCAGGAGATCTCTCTTTTAGTGTGTATGGACAAGGAGCAGGCAAAAAGAAAAAGTTTATTTTAAAGAAACTGTCATCCAAATTTCATAAAAAGGAAATGCCCGAAAAAAAGGAAGCATGCCAACCGTGCAGCACTAAAACCGATGTCAAAAGTAGCCCTCCAGTAAAAACGATTTTTTTACATAAAAGCAAGAATAGTTCATCGGATACATTGAAGGAAACAGCTGATGACATTCTAGAATTAAATGAAAAAGTATCAACTTTAAAGGACCAACTTACCGTATTTGAAATGACTATTGAAAAATCAGAAATGGAATTAAATGCAAATAATCAAAAAAATAAGAAATTCAAAAATATTACTGCAGCCGCCGGTAATTTGAATAAGAAATATCAGCCGCAAACATGTTTTCTGTGTGGCGAACTGTCACAATATAAAAATTCTTTGATTTATAAAGCACCGGTGTCTCCTAAAAAATCTGTAAAGGTAAAAGAAAATTATAATCCAGCTTTTAGACGCCCAAGAAGTGATCAGGCATCATCTAGTTATACATATAAATCTGCATATTATGACAATTATGAAATAGACAATTCGAATCAAGTAAAATATTTAAAAAATATATCCAATGAATCGAAACAAAATATCACAACTGAAATATCCAATAATGAAAATATCAATATTAAGAATTTATTTTGTACATTACGGGAATTGGCACAACGTGCAGAACTGTTACAAAATAAAATAGATTTTATGGAGAAACACGTTTCTCAAAATCAAAATGAAATTGTCAATGTTGAATCGCCACGAAGTAAAATCATTTGTAAGGAGACATACAATTCCAAGGGTAAACCTTCAGTTCATCGTACCGAACTATCACAGAACATAATTGGTTCCTTGAATACATTGATGATTAATAAACATAGTCATTCAAATAATGTAGCTGTTCAACATGCGAAGGTTGTTGCAGGTAGGGCGAACGGGTCAATCATTTTCTTCTTTTATAATTTATGAGATACTATCTGTTCTGTCCAGTTTCCGCGAGTGGAGCTTAGAAAGCCAGCGTTTCACCCATTCTAAATAGTGTTTAGGTAGTACCTCGAAAAATCCATCCCTCACCGTTTACTCGTTCGGATAGTTTTCTGAAAAACCGTCGAACACGTATTTCTTTATTTTTTAAGTAGAGTATTTTTCTTTAGTTTCACGTTTCTAACCGGGTCGCGAATATTGTATTACTAGAGAGGGTACAAATTGCTACTATAGTCTCTTCATTTCAAAGATAGAGTAATTTGAAAAAATACATTCTAACAGTGTTACTTACCTACAGCTTATAACATAATAAATAAGTAAATATGGTCCAGTACATTAGCAAAATTTGAAATTCTCCCGATCGATTTATTACAACTCAAGAACATTGGCGTAACTAGGGATTTTTTCCAGGAGGGGCCATGGCCCTTTCAATCTGAGAACTGAAAATCACTATTATGAGATCTTTTATTGTCAGTAATTTAATAGTCATTAAATGCCATATTAAAAAAAACAGTAAAAGTTGCTTGTCTTGTATGAAGTTTTTATTTTGAGTGGCTATTTTTTAAGTATAGTAATGAAAATACAAAATTATAGAATATGGCGCTTGGCTCAAGTTTTGGTACCCCCAAACGGTTACTTTCAATAGTTTGTGATAATTTTAAGTCGACTTTCTTTATTCTTACTTAAGCACTCTGAGTTACATGCCGTAATTATTTTAGGGGGGCCCGTCAGCTTCCAGGGGGGGCCTGGCCCCCCTTGGCCACCCCCTAGTTACGCCAATGCTCAAGAAACAAAGGGACACGAGCTCATCACGCACACAGGTCACTCTATCTTGAAAATGAATAGACTATAGAGAGGTCCTCTGTATGAATTACCTGCCCACCTACTCACATCATAAAAAAACTAACACCTTTGAAGTTCACCATTGGTAAACATAAACAGGGCCGGCGCTAGGATTTTCGGGCCCCAGGTAAGCGTTCTCAGGCCCCTGTCCCTTCAAAAAAAAAAATTTACTCCATAATTTTTTTTTTGGAAATAGAAAATTTTAATGCAAAAAATCAAATATCGTTTTTTTATGTTGGGAAAATGTTTTAATGCTCGCAGTTTTAAACACGATAGTCACATAATAGGTAAGTCCCAGACCGGCGGGCCCCCTTCGGGGTCCGGACCCGGGGTACCTTTGACCCGCTTACCCCCCCTAACGTTGGCCCTGAACATAAACGGGATATCTTTTAAGATAAGGAAAGGAAGTTATTGACTATCCATATTTTTGCTTGGGATATTTCATGAATTTTTTACAAACTACAGTAAAATTCGACAATAAAACTGAATTCATTTTGAACTGTAGGTACAAATGTACCCAACGATAAGGCAACTTGTAGTTCGAACACACAGAATAAATATGGTTATAAATGTAATTCGGACGAACAAAAAATACAACAAACAGTAAATTATGACCAAATGAATAGCAAGTATAATACAATTGTTGAACAATTAGAACGACAAAAACGAAGTATGCGAGAGATGATCGGAATGTGGCAGGAGTGCATGAACCGCTATTCACAAATTTCGGAAAATTTAATAAGTGTCGAATGTAAGGTAAACAAAAAAGTCTGTATGAAAAGTGAAGGAAAACCTCCGTGGCTCAGGATCTATAAAAGCAATACCTACTGATGTTTAAATTATTTGAATGTATTAACTAACGTTCGGCAACTCTTCATGTCATTTTCAGAGTTGCCGAAACGTTAGTAAATACATGCAAATAATTTAGATATCAGTAATGCTTTTATTGATCCTGAACCACGGAGGTTTTCCTTCAATTTTCATATCAACTCTAAGGATCTCTTTCTACACTAAAAAAAATCTGTTTTAGAAATTAGAGACGATAATAAACAAATATGCGCCCTACAATTTATATAGGATCACGTTTCATAAATTGATGAACGTACAAATAATGCGGCTGGATCTTATAGACTATATGATTACAACTTATAAACAGTGGGTTTATAAGAGCTTGTTTGTTTGATAGACAGTTATGACCTTAGATGTCGAGCGTCTATAGTTAAAAATTATTCAACTGTGTATACCATCATTATTATTATCTATGTGCGCAAATCTTGTATTAGCCTGATGTAAAACTGAAGTTTAGACAGAATTTAAATTAAATAAATTAAGGTTCTTAACATATCGCAATAATTTTTTTAATGAAATCTATAATTTTATCTCTCTTTTTATTCAATTAAGTAGGCATATTCTTATTTTTCTTGTCATTTTTTGTAGATGTTAGCAAAACATGCTTGTCTAAAAAATCAATCTTGTCAGTGTATTATACCTGGTTTAGATGAATCGACTTCAACAAATATTCAGCAGAAAATCGAAACATCACTAAATGCTGGTAGGCTATATTCACAAAATAATATTTTCTTTTGGCTTTAAAATGTAAACGCGCTATCTTTTTCTAGAGAATCCAGAGAATTCAAGCTCATTATTTACGAAAAAGGTGAAATCTGTTTATTATTTATTTTATTTTTCTACCGATTTTAGTTTTTCCTATAATAAATAGTTGTTTTTATTAAACAGAAATCAGTTCAGGGTAATAAAAACTGGATACCTAAATTAAATCCAAAAAGACACGATGACAAAAAAGTACCAACATTTGACATGGCTTCCTTTAAGAGTCCAGCGACATCAAATATCCAAGACTATAGATTTGAGAATAATGCATACATAAAATTCACTGATCCAAATGGTAGAGCAATTCAACCAAGAAAGTATTTAAATCCTGAAAGTCCTGAATTAGCACCGCGAATGTATAGATCTTCTGATTCAATGAAGTCTGAAGATGAATATCCCGAATCAAAATTCCAAAATCCTTTACCCAATCAGTACGATTGCAATAGTGCTAAGAGTTTCTTTTACAAAAATGTTGATAAAAACAATAAAACACGATTTAAACGCAAGGATATTATTGATTCACATTCTAGTATTTTTGATCACAGATTGGGTTATACGTCTAAAGAACCGAAACACGAAGATTCTTTTGAAAGTGATCAAGAAGGCACACAGCAATTAGGTATTATTTAAAAAAAATGTTTTTGCTACCTTTTTGGGATCAAAATCAGTCATTTTAGTCACATTTAAAATGGGTTTTGAAAGCTATTACTCCCCCAAAGCATTTAATATTGAAATAATAATGGGGCCGTCTCGCTAGCGTATTGACGTTGTTTACTATGGAGCACACACACGGCGTTGGAACGCAGTAAAGAATGTCTAAATACTACGTGCGTATATCCAGACAAACCTTACTACGGTACAGACAATAAGTATTGTCTTGTGGAATGCGACGTATCCTCAAGGCATTCTTTGTCGAGCGTCTATAATTCACAATTCATTCACTCAAGGCATTCTTTACTGCGTTCCAACGCCGTGTATGCACTGCACTATAGGCGTTCACTTTTTTGTTCTATTTTTAATAGGTTTCATTAATTATTATATTAAAAAGTGACAAAAAGCATGACTTGTCAGGCGAAGAGTAGATTTTGATTCGGCGAAATAAAAAAACTATGTTGATGTAAACCGAAGAGAAATCTTCTTAGCTTAAGAATAAAAAAAGAGGCGATACTGATGTTCTAAATTCGCATTTATTGTTCACATTTCGGGAAAATTTACTCCCATCTGCAGAGCTCTGACATTAATAGTAGAATACTTATACGGTCTGCTCCGCACAGATGCGACACGATATAGCGCGGCGCCCGCCGGCATTCTTTGAATGAATGTTTTGTTGGTGCCGGTGGGTGTCTGTAGTGTATTTATGGAAAGCAAGACTATCCGCGCAGCCGGTTGCTGCAGTATTGTCTGTCTTTGGGACAGTATGATTCACATATACCCGACCGGTACCGGCACGTAACGGACCGACAAGCTGAGCTAATTCACATTCTGACCAAAGATCAGTTAATTAATTGTGTTTTAAAGACCACCAACAGCTAAGGTTATTTGGGCCTAGCATCAATTCATATTTTCAATTCATTATTTTTTTTTTTTTTTAATAATAAATTGAAAATCCAATTGACACTTTTACCAGCTCTCGGGCTAGAACCTGAGAACTGGGGACTTGTAATAGAGGAACCATAGCAACGCCATGTAAACAACAGCGCCGCTACACTCTCGGCTATTCTCAAGCCCTACCAAAGATCAGTACTGCAGCGTAAATACATCTGCAGACACCCACCGGCACCGACAAAACATCCTTTTAAAGAATGCCGGCGGGCGCTGCGCTGTATCGTATCGTGTCTGTGTGGAGCAGGCCGTATAAGTGGGGATTGCGCCATATAAAATACATTGCTCAATGTTTGGCGATCCGTTACGTGCCGGTCGGGTAACTTTATAAGTTATAATATTATAGGTTGGATATATGAGCTCTCTGATGATTCTATGAAAACATGTTGTTCGCTAATGTTTATTTTAATAGAAATATTTTTAATTTTTCAGAAGTTTTATTTCAGAAAAGTAAATTTTTTCCCAATCCCAAACATCGACCTGAAGCCAAAGATAATTTATCAAAAATTAGAAAGAAAAAACAGTTGAAAAAAAAATATGAAAATAATCACAAAAAGACTACACAAAATGAAAAAAAGAGATCAAAAGGATGTTTTTCGTGTTTTAGAAAGAGAAGCAACGGTTAAAAGTAAAATTTTAAAGTTGAAATATAGGCCGTGGTGTAGCGATAGGCCAACGTAGTAGCTACGACTGCCTATCTCATTCTCGCACTGTCCATATAATATTAAAAGTTTTATTTTCGATAATGCAGGAATAATGCAGGACAGCATGCTCAACAATAAAAATCAGTATTATGGATTATCAATTATTGTTGTACCCTATTTGTATTGTTTTTCACTGTATAACTTTAACTTTGAAAACAAGTATACCTGTTTCTTGTTTTTTTTATTGTTTCTTTACACTCACTAGAATGGCAAGAATAAATAATATAAACTATTCCATAAAACAAATGTCAGCGCGTAAAGTACGCCATATTTTTTCTTGTATTGTGGAGGCTTTATAAACTTGTCCAGGCGTGCAAGCTTTCACGGCCGGCATTGTTCCAAATCTTCATGGTTTCCGGGCTTATAGGCCGTGGTCCGGTGGTATTTCTACCTGACGTTTCGTCTACAATTGCGGTAGACATTCTCAGAGGCGATGTGGCAGCGGTCGAAGTGTCCTTGGCGGCTCATATCGCCTTTGAGAATGTCTACCGCAGTTGTAGACGAAACGTCAGGTAGAAATACCACCGGACCACGGCCTACAAGCCCGGAAACCATGAAGATTTATAAACTTGTGTTCGTCGGAACCCACAAAAGATAAAAAAAATGGAAAGCATCTCAATTCAGCACCTATGTATTTAGAAAACGGCACACTGAATTTAATGACCACATAAAATACACATGCATTGTGCACTTTCAGCGACCCGCCAATGCAGGACCGGCGAAACAGGTTTAGTATGAGTGTTGAGTAGTAACAGTAGTCTCCCCCCCTTCTTGAGGGGTAATTACTCTACAACACTACCCAGTTATATCAATTATTTCCTAAAGGTGCATTTTCATGTGACGCTAGACGCTGGCGTCTAGCGTCAAATGTGGTCACGGGACATAAACACTATCTTGAAAAACTGTAGCGTCAAGTTCCAGCGTCAAATTTTAGCGTCAGCAGACAGCAAGGTTTTGACAGTTGTAAACTTGTAAAGCGAGCGTCAAATAAAGACAACCATAAATCAAAACCCTGGTGAATTTGTTATAATAATTAATAAATAAGCTCTTTGTAAGTTTATTAACAGAAAAGACAATGTCTGAATACGATTATCAAAAATGGATATATGAGTGTAAAAAAATAATTTGGCAAGCGCAAATTAAAAGACTTAGACGAAATAGGGTTATAGCTACTCTTGTACTTAATGAATTTGCTATACGGAATAAAAAAAATATATCAGAAAAATCGTTTTTGGGTTCATCCATTATTTAAACTGCACTTTTTATAATAAAACTCTATTGATATTTGATGCACTAATCTGTACCTAGCTGTAGAAAACTCGCATCACTAATGACGCCAGCGTAAAAGCTAAACAATGTTTAGCTTTGACGCTACAGTTTTTCAATATGGCGTTTATGTCACGTGACCACATTTGACGCTAGACACCAGCGTCTAGCGTCACATGAAAATGCACCTAACATTAACACCGAATCAGGGATGTTATGGAGCTCTGTAACCGTAACAATCGGATATCCGAAATAATTTCATATACGTCGCCAAAACCGAAACCGATAAAACTCCAAATATATCCAGATCCGAATTGTTATATTTCTGACAAACCTGACAGGAATTTTAAGTGCTATCTTAAAAATAAAGTTTATATTCTTCACTTTGTATTTATTATTGTATTTTCCTTTCAGTTATACTATTCTTTAAAAAAGTATATATTATATAAAGATATCCATAATTGAAACTATCCGATATCTGAAATAATTTAATATCCATATCCATAACCGATAAAAGACTCCTAATATATCCATGAAGAGATAACGGACAAAACATGATTTGTCACGCAGATATTAAAAAAGGGCAGTGTAGCCTAGTGGATACTGGATAGCGTACTTGGTACCAGCCTCTAGATTAGACTGTCGTGGGTTCGAATCCCATCTGCGCTCATGGATGTTTTGTGATGTTATCTAGTTTTAAGTTGGTTGTTATTTAATGTTATTTACTTAAGACGTTAATGTCCTAAGTTGTCGACGCGTCTATAATCTACAATAAATAAATAAATAAAGCAGATATTAAAAAGAGGTAAACAAAAAAAACTCGGGTCGCAGTGCCAAACCCTGCCGACAAAATGGTGTATTTGCTAATACAGGCATTGTGGCTTTATTATATGTGAACTTAGTTTATTTTTTGGCAAAATAAAAAATGTAACCCCTTAATTCTTGACTTCTTCTATCCACCATTGGGCTATGTTGTATAAGTCCTCATGACACACCTGTATATGGTCGGCGAAAGGCCTGTTACAGTACTTGTGCGGTGAAAGTGTCATGAGGTAAATTATTCCATAACACGTTTACCCAGTTACATTTGTTTATCATTTATGTCAATCGAATATAATTGCGTGACGCAAAATTATAAGTATTCAATGTTTAATGTAAGGAAATGTTCATGTGTTTTTGGGTGTTGAGGTTGAGTGCTCAACACACACACACACATACATAACTGGTCTTTTGCGGGCCCTTCGTCAGTGGACCGTTACTGACTGGTAAAATACAAATATATTGATAAATAAATAAAAGAAGTTGATTTCAAGCATTCGACTACCATCTATCCTCTATCCATTTTTGTAAAGATCAGTGATTTTAATTGGTAGTCATTTGATCCTTCTACGTTTGAACAGCTGATTTTGACGTTTCTGCTGTCAGTGTCATGTCAAAATCACATGCAAAGTGCAAACTGCAAATATGCAGTTCGAAAATGGTTCTTTTATGTTTGTGGAATCATTTTTGAAAACGGAAGTTTGCATTATATCAGCTTTGTTAAATGAATATTTTTCAAAAAATTTCAATTTCATTGGGAATGCAATATTTTGGACAGTATTTATATTGACTTTTACACACTGGTATTTTTTTAATTTTTTAGAAGTAATTACCTACCTAATTTTTTAAATGTTTTTATTACGATTTTTCCTTTAAATTAATCTAATATATTTTTTCATTCATATACAGTCTGCACTTAGAATACGGAAAATACCTCGATATATTCGACACAGATTTATCAACAGTGTTTGGGCATCCTTATTTCATTTGATATCTTCAGTTATTTGTATAGTGGCCTTATTAGAACGAGGTAATATCCACTTATTAAAAAATTTCCGAATATATACAACTTTACATCACTCTGACGATGTACCGAAACATTTTGAATTTACATTTTTCATTTTGACTACGTTTTACATCCATAATATATTGTGGTCACTTTGGAGTGAAGATGTTTTTCAATTGTTGGACAACATGTTTATTGTTGCATTTTTACTCAGTGCCCAGTTCATACAGTAAGTAAATAATAACAAAATAATTATAAACAATAGTGGCGATAGTAAAATATTTTTTTTTGTAGAGCGTTTGAAACTGCACTGGCGTTTGCATTGATTGTGGGAATAAATCGATTTTTGATTAATCTTTGTCGAGTGGTAGTATCTTGGAATAAATTACGTAGAATTACATGTGGAATATTTTATCATCTTGTTAAATTTTGCTTTTTCTTCTATGCTGTGATAGTGTACGTATTCTTTTTATAAGGTCATTGCCTATTTTACTAGGAGATTTAGTCCAATGTTGCCCACGAGAGAATTCTATTTCAATGTGTTCCTTGTGTTGTCTGATGCAGGCGTGGACTGGCTATATTTTATTTTTGTAGGGGCCCGAAGGAGAGACCTGAGTAATTGGTTGGGATTGGGAAATGGGAGGGCCCAGGCCTTCCCCAACTCCGGGGGCCCGGGATGCTCCAGTCCGCGCCTAGTTTGATGCATAAAAATTGTGCTACGTACTTTAAAAATTCGTCCCGGCGTTTGATTATATTTTATTAGTAGCAATAAACCATAATATGATGAGCTATATTTAATTTAATAGTTTTACTTACCTATTATTAATATCAATATTAATGAAGCGATATTTCTGTTCCTCTAGAGTCAAGTATAAATAATTTTGTTCAACACCCGCAAGAAATATGTAATTTCGTAGCTCTACTGAGAGTGGGCGAAATAATGAATTCTCTGACTGTAGACGTAGAGACTGGGCGAAATGCCATTTCGCCCACGCTCCTGTAGACGTAGAGAGTAGGCGAAATAGCATTTCGCCCACGCTTATTACGGGGAACGTTTACGCAAGTGTTGATAGTTTCGTCAATCAATCAGGTCACCCATTATTTCGCCCACGCTCAGCAGAGCCACGAAATGCCATATTTCTTGCGGTAGTTGAACAAAATATTGTGTGCGACTATTGGTCTACTCATGTTTACTCTGGGCAACATTGGGACTAAAATAAGACAATGCCCTTTGTTATTTAATTGTTTCTAAATTGCTATAATTATTAATTTTCTGTATATAGCTTATATACTTACTTGGAAGCTGTTCCAAGGTATTTCATGGTACCAATTTGCAGTAGTCTTCTTCATAATAAATTTTCTACATTACTCATCTGTTTGAACATTTCGTATTTTGCTTGGTTTATTCTTGACGTTTACAGTTCGGTGAGTACTCTATGTTCGTTACTGTTTTTTTCTTGTTTTTTTTTTGTTTCTTTCCTCATTGTATTTCTCAATGCTATGGCCAGAACCACCACCTTTCACTGCACATGAGAGGCATAGTCGGCGCGGGGGGGGGGGGGGTGGATCGTTGTGGTAAATCACATCAACTCTTTATTAATGATAAATCAAATATGCCTAGAAAAAAAATGAAATGGGAGAAATAGAAGACATACATGGCCATGGGGTGGCAAATATTTGCCTATACTGAGAGAGAAAATGACGACGTTGATGATTTGGTATTGACGCTCTAGCGGTTAGAAGTGTAATCAAATCTTTAAAAACAGTTTTAATTAGGAACGTTATTCTGTAATTTTCACCATTGTATTTTCTAAATTAATATACTTTTTTAAGGCTCCATTTCGATTAATGCAACATTTGGTTGTTCACAACATTGAATCCGATGTGACAGAATGTGCAGATTCAGTTATGGAGTGCATGTTGTTTTCTCCTAGAAATGACACTGCATATATAATTAGACGTATTAAATCCGAAATAGATGAAAGAGAAATGAAACGGTAAATAACAAGCTATAATATTCATATTGGTTTGCTAATGCATAGTTTTTAAATTCTTTAAAATTCGTTTCTATTTATTTTAGATTAAATGCCCTAAAATCACATGACTTTGGAAAACAATCACTGTTTCAAACCGTAAGATGTAAGTTTTTTTTTATAAAAAATACTTTTTGTGTTAATGTACAGCTAACTAATCTTTGCATTTTATGGAATTTAAGGTGCAATGATCCTGAAAAGAAAAATTAAAAAGCGAAGAGAAGAGAAAGCAAGAGTCGTTTGTGGTAGTTAAAGGTATACATTTTGTTATTAATTATTTAAAGAACTGTTATATAGTACTTACTAACAAGCCTATCAATGCACATTTTGAAAAAAAAATCTCTCGGATCTTTTTTTTATTTTACATGCTTATAGAAAACAATATGTTCATAAGCTCAGTTTTATTCTTTCATAGGCGGAGAAACCGCATTATAATAATAATAATAAAAATCTTTATTTGATTAACCACAAAGTATAAATAGCGTCATAATCATTACATTACAGAATTTCTTTTAACGAATAGCTACTAGCGGCCCAGTCCGGCTTTGCGTGGATGCAAAATATTACCTGAAATATTTTTTTAAATCGGTCTTCTGAGATTACCCCCGATTTTCACCTTCCTCGTGAATCAGTCTATCTAATCGTGAAAACCGGAACAAGATCCGTTCAGTAGTTACGGAGAAAATCGGACACAGACTGATACGCGGCGCGGCGGCGTGGTACTTTGTTTTATATTTATAATATGTGGTAATGTATAATGCAGTTTTTAAGTCACTCCTATGTCCATGTGGGCGGAGCCGCGGACAAATGCTATTTATTTAAATAAAATTATCTAAGGAAAGGAAATAGTTGTTTTGAAATAAGTGCATCTTCAATTGCGAGATATTTATTTTTTGACTAAATCTGAAATATACAGTGTAACAGCGATACAACAAGTTTTGTATGTATATTATGTGTTTTTAAACGTTTTTATCACATTTTATTAGACTTTATTTTTTATGTTTAATTTTTAGTTGTTATTTTAAAGGATTTATCGAGGAATAGTGCACTGGACATTCTTTTTGTTCCTGTAGCAGTATTTCAACTTACAATTATTAGCATGTACACAAATAATGATGTGAAATAAATACTGTTTTAATTCAGTTAATTTTTGTATATTTTCAATATTTATAGGAGGGGGGGGAGGGGCATCAAAGGGTACCATCTGGCCCACCCTAGAAATGTTGAAATTCGATTTACTCGATAACAATATATTATTGCTAAAGGATTCAAAAAGACTATCAGTATTTATTTCTTTTATTTTTTGCACTGCGTCTCTTAAGGTAGTTATAAAAATAAATGATCAGTTTTTATAAAAATCATATTTATTATTATTTTTTTTAGTTACAACGATATTACGTAGAAATGTTTTTAATGCATCTCTCTTTATATTATTCGAGGCATGGAAACCGTTAAAATAATATTTCGGCAGCATTATAATTCGATTAGTGCATTTGTGACTTAAAAATAACATATAAAATATGTGTATCCTTATTTAACTATTGTTTATTCATTAATTATTCTTAGCATTATGTATAGAGTGCTCTGTATGATTATTTGTATTTAATATGTTCATGAAATAAAGTAAAATAATTAATATTCTTATTTTTTTAAACTTTATCGTAAATTTTAACAAGATTTCTTTAAGAATAATAATATATATTTAAAAAAAATAATAAAGGCTTACAATATTTGGTCGTATTATCCAAGTACCTAATGTGATGAAAAAAAGTAGTAATAATAACAAAAAAAAAGTGTCAGTTCCGACGTACAACTGGAGTTTACTCCTCAAAGTAGGCAAACATACATACTTACAGGCGTCAGCTGTCGCGCACCATACCCTGCACACGTCATACAAGTATACACATACATTGAAAGGTGCGCAAGGTACGATGCGCAGAAAACGTAACGCTTTTTAGTTAACGCCTGTGTAAATTTTACTCCTCATAAAATTCCCATACCGGGCGCCTTATATGAAAATCGATTCTAAGGAGTAAACTCCAAAAACAACAGTATATTTTGATTACATCAGTGCATTTAACAGTCTACACTCCCCAGTATCATGAAGGGGACAGTGTACACCCCCACTTCCCATAGTTGCGCCAGTGTACATTCAATTGAAATTTCGTTTTTTTTGACAATATCTCGACAAGGAAAAAATTCATAAGAGTTAAAAGAACTGAAAAGTCGGCTTCATTTTTCAGAGAGCAGAGCAGTACATGCGGATAATGTGCTGCGGAGTCCGCATGCAAAACCTCTAAATCACATATCTTGGTTCGTTTGCATTCTATAGTCAAGCTAGAAACACGTGGCCGCGTATGTTGACCAAAGAAATAGCTTTTTCAATTTCTTCTGCTGCGACATTAGTATTTTGACATTTCTAATAAATTGTGATGCGAAGGTGGATGTAATTTTTCGTGTGGTTGCAGGAAAAAAATTGAAAAACGGTGGACTATTCTAATTAACATACGTGAACTTGTGCTCCCCCCAGAAAAAAAAGGATACAAATAAATACCAACAAATGAATAGGACACAAATTTTGATTAAATTGTTAAATTATTTAAATGCACGGATGTAAAATATTTTATTATAAATCATATTTCATTTTTATATATACACAATCAACGTTTTAATATTAGTCTTTTTACATTTTACATAGTCATATTCAGGACCGGCTCAATATATAAGTAAATAAAATAAATTACTAAAGTTATCTTTAGAGGCACTGAATCGACTTTTACACACAAAATTTAAATATTTCATCAATAATTAATATACCAATGCCTTTTTACTTTCCTTTAAAATTGTATATGCAGATATTAATTTAAATTTTATAGAAATAAAACACTGTTAACAAATCACTAGATAATAATTACATATTTTGAAATTAAGCGTTTGCATTGTTTAACGCTAATCACCTCAGCTGTTGAGTGTCTGTAATCTACAGTCCGCACTGTTTTAGTGATGGGCGATTACGAGATATTTTAGTCGATTGTCTCGATTGTTCAAACATCTCGATGACTCTCGATGGTTTTCACTTGGACTCGATTGTTGTTGTTTCATATTTCACCGAGACTAAGTTGCATAGTACTGAATCGTACAGACGACGTACACTGTCGAGAGCCACATAATATATAATCGTTCATCACTCAACAACTGTGGTCGAGTCAATGGATGGTCGATTATGCAGTAATCGAATGCTCTGAGATCGACTGAACAGTGAATCAACGATGAACGAGTAGCGTAAACGTCAGACTTCATTCGACCAGCATATAACCTTGAATCGCGATTATATGTATTCTCATTCGCTGGCAAATAATCGACTTGAGCAATCGAACATTTCGATTGTAAAATCAAACTCCGAGTCGATTGTGGACTCGATTGTTATTATGAACGATTGCGATTGTTTCGATTGTAAAAACATCTCGTATTCGCCCAACGCTACACTGTTTCAATTATGTGGGTCGTGGGAGTTACTCAGCACCGTAGCTAACCCCAGAAGCCGCAATCAGGTGATGCGATTCGTAGTATTGAGTAAAGAATTTTATTAAGAGCATTGGATACCTAAAAATACCCCCTGTACTCTTCATCTCAAATCCTTTCCACCGCCTAAGAACGGTTATGGCTCTCCCGGCGCTATTTTTAAAGCTAATAAAGGACCAATAATCAGACTACATATCCTACAGGCGAATTTTTTGAAAAAAGTTTTGGTTACGTGTGAAAGATTACGTAATTTATTTTTTTAAAGTTGTAAGTTTTTCCAGGAATTTTTTTTCAATTTTTCGCTTGAAGGATCTGTAGACAAGCCGCACGTTTTAGGACGTATTATGCTTATACGGATTTTTCGACTCCAAATACGTTCTCAAATTTGTCGAATCGTCCTTTAAATATGTTTTAAGTATGTTTTGGGATACCTTGTATAATAATATTATAACAATGAATAAAATATTTTTTGTAAAATTGTGTCAAATTTTTAAAAGAAGAACTGAAGCGGCAAAATGATTGGACTTGGAGCGGCGCCAACGTTAAATCCGGCCCTGCCTGTAGTGTAATTTTTGGTCCTTCATTTGGCGTTTACTCGAATCCTTTAACTTTAAAAATATGTCCACATATATGTAGCATATTCAGCGGCGGATTCGGGGGGGGGGGATGTTTAGGGGGTTCAAACCCTCCCCGAAATTGTTGGCAACGCATAGAAAAGGACATCCGATTCATATTAAATTATTATAATGTTATGTTATTAGTCCAAAAAAGTAAAACGAATTGTTTGCATGAATATGTAATAACAAAATCTAATACGTTATACGAGCTCTATTTTGTTTAAAAACAGTATCAATATAATCTACTTGTACATAAATATTTTGAAAACCCTCCCCAAAATATTTTTCTGAATTCGTCCCTGAGCATATTATGCACATATATAAGAGAATACTTGGGGGATGGCTCCAACATGTAAGATTGGTATCTGACCAGTATCATTAAATGTCAAAGCTGGGTCTAAACGACATCACAAAATATCCATGAGCAGAGGTGGAACACGAACCCACGACAGCCTGATTCAAAGGCCTAGCACACTGACCAAACACCACACTATGTCCTCCGGACGAAGATTCTTAGTTATGACGGTACAGTTTTTTCCTAATAGTGATTATCAAAGAATAATTACGCCAGATTTACAAAATTGTGTAACACGTCAATAATGTCTTAATCAGTTTTTCTATAATAGCCCAGGAAATGAAAGGAAAAAAACACCCGATGTCGCAAATAATTCCAAAGGAGCTGGATTTTTCACAGATGGTAGAACACCTTTAGACATGTATTTTTACAAAAGTCCCCGGTTATCCCCCTTGTGCTTCCCCCGCCATCCCCTTTTGAATATAATTTTGCAAGCCTTAAGGAAAACGCTAATATCTCCTTAACAAATGTCTGAAATCAGACGACTTTTTTTTTGTTTTGTTCCTAATTAGTTACTCTAAAAAATTTCCCTCTTCAATTTTGCGATAAAATCAATATATGCTTTGCAATTTATTAATAAAGAGAAAATATCAGTTTTTAAAAGAATATTTCACAAAATATTTCCATATAACTTTTTGCTAAGCCTGTTAGGGTAAAAGTTGTTCAAGTAAAATTTGTAGACAATATTTGTAGCTTTAAAATGATGTATATATTGATAGACTTTAGTTAATTATAGGGCAAGTGGGCTGTTAATAATGAGCGCAGCGGTCGGACGCATGGCAATAAAATTAAAAAAACTTATGGATTGTATTTATTTATTTGTAATAAAATTATTTATCTAACATTGAAGCGTTTTTAGGGTTCCGTAGCCAAATGGCAAAAAGGGAACCCTTATAATTTCATCCTGTCCGTCTGTCCGTCCGTATGTCACAGTCATTTTACTCGGAAACTATTGGCACACTATAGATGAAATTTGGAAGGTAGGTGTTTTCTATGAACTGCTATACAATGGTTAAGTGAAATTACGAAAAAAATAGTGGTGGCACACCATATATGTAACTGAGGGATAAAAAAAATTCCAGTGCACATAAGCGTGTGGGGTATCATTAGATAGGCCTTCAAAAATGATGTAGAAGTTTCAAAATGACTTTTTTATTTAAGTCAACAGTCGGTATGTAAATGAAGTAGAATTTATAAAATACTTCCAACGAAAATCGGTTTGAATAAGAAATGTTGTGTAGTTTTTGACATACATTGTACCTTGCAAAAGGTGGGGCATAAGATATTTTTTGCCATACCCACTACAAAATAGCTACTTACGATGTATGTATAGCGGCCTTTTATGAGTCATTTCACAGGCAGGTGTGCGGAAAGTGTTTTACTTTCCGCACTAGTGCGGGAAGTAAACGGTTGCCATAGGAACTTCTGTTTATTCGCTCTAAACGCCTGCGTGCGTCTGCCATTACTTTCTCACGAACTTCACGGCATACTGTAGAAGTAAAGATGGCAACGCAAATGAACTGTCAAATTTTTTTGAAAATGAAGTGAAAAGTAGGTATTTTGTAGTGGGTATGGCAAAAAATTCCATATATATTATATGTCGTGCGTAATGGTATTACGGCTCGTGTGACTGTAAAAACTCGCTGTCGCTCGTTCTTACATACTGTCATCACTCGCCGTAATAGTCCATTACACATCTAGATATACAATCTACTATTTGTTTGCATATATTCGTGCCAACATGACACCGGGACAACTTTTGGCAGCCAAAAAACCACGAAATTTTAACATTGTTTTTGTTTTTTCGAAATATCTCAGAAACGGTCGACTTAAGCGATTCTTTCGTTATGTAATGTTTTAAATAGGATTACATTTCCTACAATTTTCATTCCTACAAATTTTCCGTGGTAAGAATAGTAAGCGCGCTACAGCTTCTTGAAAATCACGCCTTAGAAACCAATTGTTAAGATATAAGGTCCTTTTCAATAGCTTTATTTACTGTGTTCTTCATCGAATTTTAAGTTGAAAATACACACGTTCATAAAGCAAAGAACACCCTAAATTATGATTTTTGTCCCATATCGATATCTTCAAAAATTTAGAAGCTTTAGCCTGTCAAAGCTGAAATCATCATAGAGCCTTACATTTTTTTTTTACACGCGTTACGAGTACTTTCTATACCGAATAAAAAAATGTCCGTCTAGGAACCTATAGAAAATTTAATGCCATAAACAATTATTTACGTCCAATTTCACTAACTTGCGAAATTTTCAAGTTATAAGCATTTATGTACATGTTTTTACCTTTTGACATAAAATTGAAACACTTGTTGCGAAGTGCTCTGTAGAGTGACCACTTTCAAATTTTTTAAATTTTTTTACTCACTTAGATAACCCATGAATAGGTCTACAGCTTCTATATGTAAACTTAATATTTCTCGAACACTCTTCTTAGTAGAGCACTTCGCGTCAAGCGTTTTAATTTTATGTCAAAAAGTAAAAACATGAACATTAATGCTTATAACTTGAAAATTTTTCAAGTTAGTGAGATTGGACCTTAAATTTTTTATAGGTTACTAGACGGAAATTTTTTTATTCGGTATGGAAAGTACTCGTAACACGTGTCCAAAAAAAAAGTAAGGCTCTATGATGACTTCAACTTTGACTGGCTATAGCTTCGAAATTTTTAACGATATCGATATGGGACAAAAATCACGATTTAGAGCGTTCTTTGCTTTATGAACATGTGCATTTTCAATTTAAAATTCGATGAAGAACACAATAAATAAAGCTATTGAAAAGGACATTACGTTTTAACAATCGGTTTCCAAGGCTACAAAAAGCGCGTGCGATTTTCAAGAAGCTGTAGCGCGCTTACTATTTGTACCACAGAAAATTTGTAAGGATGAAAATTGTAGGAAATGTAATCCTATTTAATATGAAAGAATCGTTTTTGAGATATTTCGAAACAGGTTCATCAAAAAGTTATATGCAAATATTTTGTGAAATATTCTTTTAAAAACTGATATTTTCTCTTTATTAATAATTTGCAAAGCATATATTGATTTTATCGCAAAATTGAAGAGGGGAAATTTTTTAGAGTAACTAATTAGGAACAAAACAAAAAAAAAGTCGTCTGATTTCAGACATTGGTTAAGGAGATATTAGCGTTTTCCGTAAGGCTTGCAAAATTATATTCAAAAGGGGATGGCGGGGGAAGCACAAGGGGGATAACCGGGGACTTTTGTAAAAATACATGTCTAAAGGTGTTCTACCATCTGTGAAAAATCCAGCTCCTTTGGAATTATTTGCGACCTAAAACCTTTATTTCCCGGGCTATAAAGGCTAGCAACTAATTATTTGCGTTGGTAGACAATTATAATTTATCTATGCGAGTATATTATATTACGAACCCATGTATGTGCTTTATTATTAGTAAGTGCCATTTCACAGCTTCGCGTGTCGCCGGCGTATTTCTAGGTATCATGACGGCAAGACGCACTTCACACCAAATTTTAAATGCGATAATTGTTATTTAAAACTTAAAAGGTCATACATTATACAATAACTATAAAAATTATATTCCAGCTCTTTACGTTTTTACGTTTTATATTGTTGTTTTCAGTCCCGGATCTAGGGGGGGGGGCAAGCCGGGGCCTATGCCCCGGGCGGCAAGCTCAGAGGGCGGCCAAATTCAAATTTACACTTTACAGACGAATGGACAATTCATCATTTACTTAACTTTGACCAATTGTCAATCAATTAGTGGTCATCTGATAGCTGAAATTATAAAGATGATAAAGGTAAAAATAAGTATAAGTGAGCGGGGGCGGCATTTTTCAGTTTTTGCCCCGCCTAAAAAAAAATTGAAGATCCGGGGCCGGTTGTTTTGACCTATTAATTCGTAAAAATAACACTGGTTTTGAAAACATACCTACATACACGGTAACTATATTCATTTTTACTAAGTATTTGTTTTAGTAGCATACCGCAAGGGCGTACGCAGAATTTTGTAGGGGGAGAGCAAGAGTTATCAGCAGGTTAACATAATCCAATTAGGTCATAAACGATAGTCCAAACGATGTAAGTGCAATTCGGGGAATTTTCAGACGCCAAAGTTCAATAACGGGAAATAAGTTTAATGAATGTTCACACTTTGTTTCATTATTTCAGATTCGGCGGGGGGCTGCTGTCCTCCCCCACGCGTACGCCCATGGTATAGCGTAGTCACAGAAGAAATACTTACAGAAGCGTCAATGGAAAATAGGCCTATTGAATCATTTTTTTGAAGAACGAAAAATTATCCGTCTGCGGCGCTAGTGGTACATTTGTACCTACCGTACTACTAGCACCACAGACAAATTAATTTTTCGTTATTGAATACCTGTGAATGGCAGTGAAAAAATATTAAAGCAACTAAAAAAGACGTTCCAAGAGCAACATTGAAATTTGCAAAATATAATAAACTAGTCGTTACCCGTGGCTCCGCTCACGTATATTTCGATTTTTTATGCGCAGTAATATAAAATTCCGTATATAATAGTTAATACATACTCACTCGCTTTGTTCGTTAGTTCGAATTTTTGATTCATTAATATATTACTCACTCGCTTCGCTCCAGTTATTATAGCGTATGTCCTAAAGCAAAGTATTTACCTATCAAACAGTGAAACAAATTTGAAATCGACACTCAGATGAATTCAGATGAATCATAAAAATTGATATTTTTGTTACACAAATACATGATGCGTAACTATGGAAACGTAGAACGCATTATTAAATTTCATGACCCGTTTTTTCAACAGTATGCACCATGGTTGAAATATTACATGATGTGCTTATTAGACAGGTTTCTCTCTCTAAAAATCGTTTCAAAGTGCAAATAATACCCAAAGCTGACAACTTCACGTCACCCGTTCTTGTCGCACTCACTGTATTTGGACTCGTATCTCTTTCAAATTGCCAGTTATATGAAAATTAAATATTTCAAACATCTAATTTGTATTGTTTTCAGATGAGTATTATTATTTATTATAATATAAGTAGGATCCTATGTTTTATTATAACAAACAATGGGTTGTATTAAATTAAGAAATTTGTACACAAGTTTTGTTATATATTTTATATTGAGCCAATGTTGTAATATTTAAAAAATATCGTCATGATTTCGTCACCACAGTAACAACCTAAACGTTTGTTTTTTATTTGTCAAATTATTGGTTACAAAAACATTTAAATATAAAAACCCTCACGCATTTTACAGATTATTATGAGTTGGCTCACCTGAGTATTATATTACAGAAATGTGGAAGAGAGAAACGATTGCTAGAGAAAGAAACCCGAGTGCCTAATAACTAAGCACACCGTGTACGGAAAATACTGTGTTGTAGCTATGTAAACTTAGTATGCTAGGTAACTGTGGAAACGGACACTCAATACAAGATTGACGTCACACACTGTTTTTGATCACATGATTTCTCTAGAAATTTATTCACATTTCAATAAATTATTGCACTTCAGCGAATTATTCAATGTTTCTCAGATTTTAGAGTTGCCTCCAAATTGACGTATATTTTCGTGCTACGTAATAAAATTGCGATAAAAAAATTCATGCAACTACCCTATTTGGTACATAATTTTTTTAAAAAACAAGTGAACGTAGATGATAATTAACGAAAAAAAAGTTTTTGCACCCAGCTGCTAGGGGTTGCTATAGACATAATGGTGGCAACAAGTTCTTTAAAGTAGTTTCTTTCAATGGGCGTATTGTTTATTCCTCTAACAAATAAACATAATTATTTAAAAACATTTAATTTTACCTGCGCTAATTAAAAGTAATTGGTTCATTATTTTGTCGGGCAACCTGATCGTAATTTATTAATTTATAGTTAATATTTCATTTAAATGGGGGCTACCAGGCTTTTTTCTACCACTAGATAGCGCCACTGACAAGTAAGGTATACAGTTATTAGATTTGGTAACTTTAGTAAGGTAACCGTCACTTGATGCCATTTAAATGTTAGTACTGTTTATATTTCCCGCCACCTGATGGAGTCACTAGCAAGTAAAGTATTAATCATTCAATCATTTAACGGCTAAATCGCAGTTTTGTTTATTTATTTATTTATTTATTCCTTAATAATGAGCAATTAATGAAGAAAGACTAATCACAAACTGTTAATCTCTAAACCACTCTAAACGTTTGACATACCTTACTTGCATCTAGCGCCATCTGACGAATAAATGTAAAAATGTAAACATTTGAACAGTGGCGTAACGTACACTCCCGCAGACCCCGCGTGGCGGGGAGGACCAGCCATCATAGGGGCCCAGCCAGGTCGATATATTGTTATATTTAATTACCTACTTATCCTATATAAGGGACCCAAACTTAATTTTGCGGGGGGGGGGGCCTTAAGAGTTTGCGTTACGCCACTGCATTTGAAATAGACCTTACTTGATGAATCTAAATTTGATGAATCAAAATATGGTAGCCCTCATTGTACCCTAACTAAATAACAAATGAGCGTATAAATCTCGTAGTGGGATCTCGTACTACTGCGCTTGCATGTTCAAATCAATATTTTGAAGAACTTTTTTGATTTTAAAAATAATTTTAACTATGCTGACTGCGCACGTGAACTTTTGTGTCAAAAATGCACAACCAATAATGGCTGCCGTTCAAGTCTTACAGAAAATCGAATATGCAACATCAAAGTTACCTCGACAGTGGGTGTTGCTTCTGTGGCCTTCTTCTGTGGCGTAGTGCAAACGAAATTTTTTTGTGTATAATGTAATAATTTTGTAGTCCCACAATTTTGTTGTTATATTATTTATAATATTTTTGTATCGTTATTCTTATATACCTACGTGTATTCATAAGCCTCTCTACAATAAACAAAACTTCAATTCCTTTTAATTGATGACTGTTGAGTTCTTTAATAATGGAAGGTCCTAGTCATTGGCTGCCAGCTTTAGACTGTATTCACATTTATTTAGCTGTGCAGCTTTTTCTAAATGAATTGTTGTCCCTGTTGTCAGTTCACTTTTATTCCTGAAACAATAAAAAAATAAACAAGCTTTTATTAAAAGAAAAAAAAAACATAATTTTTAACTTAGGTTCATAATTATAAAAGCGTGGGTCTTAAACTCTATGGTAGTCTACAATCACGACCCACGCTAATAATCCATATCTAAACCACAGCATTGGGCCATAACAAGCTTTAACTATGTCGAATTTCGAGTCTCTAGCTCAGGGGTCGGCAAGTAATTATAGGTGGGGTCCGGATACTGTTGAAAATTTTTATCGAGGTCCAAAAAAAAAAAAACAAACTCATATTCTTTACTAATTTTCACTCACAAAATAATATGAAATACAATAGATAGGCATAATTGTATTCAAAATCAATGGGAGAAATTAAATTTGCGGTCTTGAGTCAATTTTTTAAAGTTAGGTTCATTCGGGGAGCAGCTTATGCGAAGAGTGTTTCAAGGTGGGCGGTCGTTAATCTTGAGTGATATTGGTTCTTCAAAATGTGCCTCTTTGTTACCGCCACAAAGCACTTGAAAATAAAACTTT
Source organism: Mongoloraphidia duomilia (assembly GCA_039654895.1). Classification (NCBI taxonomy): domain Eukaryota; kingdom Metazoa; phylum Arthropoda; class Insecta; order Raphidioptera; family Raphidiidae; genus Mongoloraphidia; species Mongoloraphidia duomilia. The sequence goes on along the minus strand of CM077520.1, from coordinate 26,695,925 downwards.
CGTAGTGGAAAGTACAAAAAAATATTTTTTAAATAATTCAAAAAAATTTTGGTGGTCCAGTTTTTGACCTTCCGCGGTCCGGACTTGGATCGCAATCCGCCAGTTGCCGATCCCTGCTCTAGGCTTCTACCGTTTGGCTCTGGGAGCTTGTGACAGACAAACAGAGGTACAGACACCAGAGTGAGGCCATAAGTGTTACTGTGTTCCGTTTTTCCAAATTTGGTACGGAACACTAACAAACGACAGGAGACACGTTCTCCCACCACCATCACCGGGACTTCCACCACATTCTATTTTTCTCATTTTTAAAAACTTGTTATTTAAATATTATTATAGCTAATTTTAGGTTTAATACCTGTTTTCATGGAGGTATTGCTGCATTAGCAATGTGCGGTTTTCCGGTCGTAGAAGCAATTTCCGATAGGCGCACATCAATTGGGATTCGGTCGTCGTATAACGTCGGGGCTTGTAAGATTATTCCTGCCGTACCTACGAGCACAGCCAAAGTGAAGATCCACAGAAAAAGTCTGTCTAACACCATAGCCACATATTTCCAATCTTCTTTTACCTTGTGTGAAACAAACAAAAAAGAGATAAGCAAGCTTGATTTTGAATATTCACGGTGTCCCACGGAATGACATTTATTAGTGTATTTGCCATATGGCACATACACTATTGGCGTCGGTCGGATGGCGGGACCTAGGGGTCGGACCAAAATTTCTCGACGTTTCATAGCCTCCTGAATAATTTGGCACCATTTTTAGAAATGTTTATATATATATATATATATATATATATATATATATATATATATATATATATATATATATATATATATATATATAGTGTGTTCGCGGCATAACTCTCGAAAGACTTAATTGATTTGAACGAAATTTGGTAGACACGTTGGAATCCATCACCGCACGGAACCTATTTGAAATGGGCCCAATCGGACCATTTTAAGGGTAGTTTTTAGGGGTTGAAAAAAGTTTTTGGGCACAAAAATACCGAAAAAAATCCCAGAATTGTCTCAAAATTGGAATTTAACCCTTTAGTAGAGATTAAAATGTGTTGCTAAAATTTTAACAAAATCGGCACGACAGGACCGGACTTACAAATTTTATGAAAACACTAGTTTACGGATAGTGATTTATTTGCTGACGGGTGTATTTAATTTGGTACAGAGGTTGCATAGATAATAATATTGAAATTAGGAAAAAAAATATTATTTTAAGGGATGTATTAAGGGGTTAAATTTTTCATTTTGTCCAAAAACAAACTTAAGTTCGCATAATAAAGCCACAAGGCCTGTATTAGCAAATACACTATATTGTCGGCAGGGTTTTGGCACTGCGACCCGAGTTTTTTTGATTCAGATCAAATTCTCTAAAAAAATTCTTAAAAAATAAAAAACTACGGTTAACACAACAGTATAAAACAAGCTTCTAATATGACATTTTTCTATATAAAAGATTTATTGTCATCAAATAAAAAACAATACATTTTTTTACATGGCGGTCCCAGTTAATAAACTTTAACCGGCGCTCTTCTCTTTTTTTTGACAATAACGGGTGTTACTAGATACATAGCAAAATTCATAACGAAATTATTATTTAATTTAGGAAAAAAAACACTTAAAAACCTATTCATATATGAAATTCGAATTGGACTAGAATTTATGGCATTCCGTTGAACACGATATGTACCTATATTCAAAATCAATTACTTTATTCAAATATTCTGCCGACGTTTCGAAAAATTTATTTCTGTTTTCAAAATTTGTTATTAAGGCCCTGAGGATGGAAATAAATATTCTGAAATGTTTGCAAAACTATCTTTATAATGGAATGAACACCTATTGTTTTTTTATTCCATTAAGTATAACAGTTCCATGGTATAGAGTATAGACTATAGATAGTTGAAGAGATTTAAATGCATACCCTCGTCGAGTCTTCCTCTCTTTTTGTGTGGTCAGCAATGAAACGAACTCCGTCGATCGCTTTGTGAACCTCCGGGCAATGGTGCCACGTGTGTGCTCCATTACCGGACCCACCGCAAGTTTCGCCGTCCGCGCTGAGTGCCGCAGCCGCTGCGGCTGCCCCCAATACGCTCGGCGGCGGCGTGCCGTGAATGCGACACGCGCTTAATGCAGCCGCTTCCAATTCCCTGTACAGGCGAATATTTTTTAAAATTTATTATTAATACTAATATATAATTACCTATATATAAAATTGTAAAAGGGTCTCTGCAATTATTATTTTCCTGATTTTTTTGTATTTTGTATGATAAGACGGGAAAACGTGTTTCCATAATTTTTGTCTATCTGATCCCTCACTGTGGAGATTGATGGGCTACAACCTCAAAATATAATTCCATATTTCACGTGTTTGTAAAAATATGCATAATACACATTCAAATTTTAGTTTTACGTCACAAGCTAATAAGTATATAGTTTGCGAAAAGCAAATAAAGACATAGAAAAATTTTGAACATAATAATATTATAAAACTCGGGTCGCAGTGCCAAAACCCTGCCGACAATATAGTGTATTTGCTAATACTGGCATTGTGGCTTTATTATGTGAACTTAAGTTTGTTTTTGAACAAAATAAAGAATTTAACCCCTTAATACATCCCTTAAAATAATATTTTTTTTCTTAATTTCAATATTTTTATCAATGCAACCTCGGTACCAAATTAAATACACCCTTCAGTAAGTAAAGCACTATCCGCAAACTAGTGTTTTCATAAAATTTGTAAGTCCGGTCCTGTCGGGCCGATTTTATTAAAATTTTAACAGCACATTTTAATCGTTACTAAAGGGTTAAATTTCAATTTTGAAATGATTCTGAGAATTTTTTCGGCATTTTTGGGCCCAAAAACATTTTTCAACCCCTAAAAACTACCCTTAAAATGGTCCGATTGGGCCCATTTTAAATAGGCTTCGTGCGGTGATGGATTTCAACGTGCCTACCAAATTTCGACAAAATCAATTAACTCTTTCGAAAGTTATAGCCGGCACACACACACACACACATATATATATATATATATAGAAATATATAAATATCTCTATATATATATACATATATAAACAGACTTTTCCAAAAATGGTGCCAAAGTGTTCAGGAGGTTATGAAACGTCGAGAAATTTTGGTCCGACCCCTAGGTCCCGCCATCCGACCGACGCCAATAGTGTATGTGCCATACGGCAAATACACTAATAATAGTGACATGCCAGTTCCATTTAAGTGTGCCATTAATCGTAAAACTGAAGTTTGATGATAAACACGTAACAATTGTAGAACATTATTACAAACTGACATAATAGTTATTTTGGGCAGTGTAAAATATTAAGACCACACATTTCTCCATAAGAAAAGCATAGTAGAATTTTAAATCGTCTTGCTCGAAAAATAATTGATCGATTGAAACGATATTTTTTCTGAACTGTGTATATTATGTATTTAACATCGTTTTTTGTACAATTTCCACTTCGAAACAACATTTTTCTGCGCATTTTGATAAAAATTTACCTTGCAAAGCGATATTTTTCTATGTATAGATCAGTCATTTGTTTCTCTGTTAGTTTACATAACAAAGAGTGCCTGCATAATATAAAATGATCATATATGATCACAGTCTAAGGTCAATGTCAAATGAGATTTTCTGACACTGTGTTCTGCGAGCGAGAGGAAGAGAGGGAGAAAGAGAGGGAGAGAGAGGAAGAGAGAGAGAAGAAGAGAGAGAGAGGGGGAGAGAGGAAGAGAGAGAGAGGGGGGGAGAGAGGAAGAGAGAGAGAGAGGGAGAAAGAGAGGAAGAGGGAGAGGGAGGGAGAAAGAGAGGAAGAGGAAGAGGGAGAGGGAGGGAGAGTGAGAGGGAGAGAGGGAGAGGGAGAAGCGCGGTGCTGGAAACTCATGAAGAGATAATTATTGTGTTTAAGTTTGAAGTTTAGTAAGTATAATCACCTGTAGCGGAACCCATGAAGAGATAACAGTGTTTAATTAGTTTGGAGTTTAGTATAATCTATGCCTGAATCGGTTTTGAATTTTGACCGCAGATATTACAAATTTAAATCGAATTTAATCGATTATAATTTACATTATGATATCGAGTAGTTTCATTGATATGGATTCAATTTACATGTATAATTAAGTACGATGTTCACCTGGGAGTGAGTTCGTCGCGCGAACCGGCTGTGGCGAACAATCCCGCCGGGTCGTGCAGTTCGCTAGTGCTGTCGCTGAACATGGCGGCGTCCCGTAGCTCCAGACCGTTGCACGTTCGTACCATCACGCGATGATGCAGTTGACTCATCGACCCTGTCATACTGTAAATATATGCACACCATAATATTATGATTGTCCACTAAATGTTATTTATTTATTTATTCGAAAAATAAATATATTATATTATTCGAAAAATAATTGCTTGCATTTTAATCAAATCGTTCTTATTCAGGCTTAAGAGATATTTAATAGAAGATTCTGATTTTTGTCATTGCCTTCCAAAGTCCTCATTCCTCAACCAATATCAAGGTCATCATTCCTTAAAAATGGTTGGTAATTATGAGATACGCTAAAGTCTAAATTATTTAAGCAAAAACTAAACTTCAGCTTAATAAAGAAATTATAATAACGAACTTGCATCAGTGAAGAAATTGTGGTGTTATCTATAAAGTTCTTTTGACATTGAACTTTAGTTTGCCTAAAGACCATAGTTATTTATATTTTTAAGGCCACCGACAGGTAAGGCTATTTAAGCCTAGTACCAATTCATATTAAATCGATTTTATAATACAAAAGCTATAGAAACTATAATAGTAACAATATGCGCTGCTCAGCCAATGAGATGTGTTGCATCGCTGCGTTACATCGCCGCGTTTGAGGCCGCGTTCGAGACGTTTTTTTATATTTTAGGTCCCCTATGCCAAAGGTGCGTTAAGAAGCATAGCTTCAATAAATAGGTACATTGAAAATCCAATTGATACTTTTACCGGTTCTCGTATTAGAACTTGAAAACTTGAGGCTTGTAAAAGAGGAGTCATGGAAACGCCATATAAACAACGGCATCGCTACACGCTCAGCTATTCTCAAGCCAATGGTAAGTTGGCGAACTGCATTATTTACCTTCTTCTATCAACTTGATAATGAGGTCGCCGCATGACGAGTAACCTGGGTAGGATGTGGATGAACACGCGGCGTACCCAAGGTGCCATCACGTGTGTCTGCGGAGACCGGAAGTGGACATTCAGTACGACTACTGTTACGCATATACTGCAACAAACACATTCTTATTGTTGCTAACTGCCGCAGGCAGCTACGTTACCTTACGACTAAAATTGGAACTAATTTAATTTGCCTAGCTGTCAAAAGACGTTACACCTTATTACACCATCCATGCAAATCTTCTCGCTGCGACGGCCTTACATGTCAACATGGTTCTGGTTCTCATTTGTTAAAGAGATATAAGTATCTCGAATATTTCTTAAGACTACTCTTTCTACTAGATTGTAAGTCACATCTGAATTTATTATGTTAAAATGATAAACTCTGGGGCAAATGAGAATTGGATACATTTTGTAAAAATGAATATATAGGTGCTGAGACACAGGCACTTTTTTATTTATTTAAATACACTTACCTAAACGTGTCTAGTATCATAGTGAAGAGTACAAATTTCCCAAGCAGAGGTACCACCAACGAAGTTGGAGGAATGATTTCTGCTAGCAGGAGGAAGAACACAGTCAGTGACAACAGGATCGAGATGGATAGACTGACCTGAAAAAAATGAAAGTCGTGTTTACCGAATCCAAATGTGTTCTATTTTCGCACAAGTAGTTTTTGAAGCTAGAAGGATGATCTAATTGTTTATTAAATTATTACACACAATCAGCTATATTGCGTGGACAGGGCAAGGACTATCAACAAGTCTCATTTGAATGATTGGGCGTGTTTGGCCGAACTAAGTTCTTAGTCAACTTAGTAAGTTACTCAGCCTAAAAAAATAAGGTCTAAGCGACTGAGTACAACGCTTATCCGCCTGGACAGGCTTACTGACTGTAAATATTCATAAAATGCCATAGGTCACGTTCATACTAAGCAAAATGGCGTCACGATACTAAGCTATATACTTTAGTGTTTTAGTAAAGTGTTTGTGTTCTGGCCGAAAACTAAGAAAGTCGACTGAGTAACTTACTAAGTTGACTAACAATTTTAGTTCGATCAAATACGCCCATTGTATCTGTAGTTTTTGCAAAGTCGTTTAGAAAATGGCAGGGCTGGGTGTCAGCCCGGTCAATAAAGGTTTTATAATTCCCATAGAGCTGGATTTTTCACAGATGGTAGAGCACCTTAGACATGTATTTTTACAAAAGTCCCCGGTTATCCCTCTTGTGCTTTCCCCGCCACCCCCTTTTGAATATAATTTTTCAAGCCTTTCGGAAGCCAGTTTCGAAATATCTCAGAAGCGGTCGACTTAAGCGATTCTTTCATTACCTATGTAATGTTTTAAATAGGATTACATTAAAGTTGAGGGGTGGCCTTCTTATGATATTGTAGTTGACAGGTTTCACGCTGCCAAACTTCAAGGGATCTAATCAGGTGAGAAATAAAGTTGAGGGGTGGCCATTTCCTACAATTTTCATTCCTACAAATTTTCTGTGGTGCGAACAGTAAGCGCACTACAGCTTCTTGAAAATCACGCTTCAAGTGTTTCAATTTTATGTCAAAAAGTAGAAACATGAACATTAATGCTTACAACTTGAACATTTCTTAAGTTAGTGAAATTGGACATAAGTAATTGTTTATGGCATTAAATTTTCTATAGGCTCCTAGACGGACATTTTTTTACTCGGTATAGAAAGTACTAGTAACGCGTGTCAAAAAAAATGTAAGGCTGTATGATGATTTCAACTTTGACTGGCAATAGCTTCTAAATTTTTAAAGATATCGATATGGGAAAAAATCACAATTTAGGCATTCTTTGCTTTCTGAACATATGTATTTTCAATTTAGAATTCGATAAAGAACACAATAAATAAAGCTATTGAAAAGGCCATTACGTTTTAACAATTAGTTTTCAAGGCTACAAAAAACGCGTTATTTTCAAGAAGCTGTAGCGCGCTTACTGTCCGCACCACAGAAAATTTGTAGGAATGAAAATTGTAGGAAATATAATCCTATTTAAAACATTACATGATGAAAGAATCGCTTAAGTCGACCTGTTCTGAAATATTTCGAAACAGGCTTCCGAAAGGCTTGCAAAATTATATTCAAAAGGAGGTGGCGAGGTAACTGGGGACTTTTGTAAAAATACACGTCTAAAGGCGTTCTACCATCTGTGAAAAATCCAGCTCTATGGGAATTATTTGCGACATTAGGTGATTTTTTCCTTTCATTTACTGGGCTACGTACAAAAACGCTCGTCTATTACTAACCTATAGAAGTGTGTTAACGTTTTGGAGATAAAAGTATTATTTATTTATCGATCTATTTAGGTAAGTATAAAGAATGAACCAAACTTGTTACGTTATTGTTTTTATTAAAAATGTAGATATATCGTAAAAATTTATTGCCAGTTTGTTGCATTTTTATATCCACAGTTTATACTTTTCATGCATTCAGATGAATAGATTTGGCGTAGATGGGGCTGAGGATTGTATATTTTCTACAGACTGTCTGTATTTATACATACATTTCTTAGTTTTTTTTTTGGTAAATGGGAAAACGTGCTTACGAAATTTTTGTCAGCCTATGTGTTTGTTTGTACTAGGATCATTAGAGAACGGCTGGACCGATTTTGAAGAAATTTGGAATATCTACTATCTACCGACATCCAAACTTAAATTATAGACTATCTTTTTTATCCCGCTACGATTGAGTTAAGATAAGGTTTCTGTTAAAATCGAAATTAACACGAGCAATGGCTAGTTAGATATAGATAATTGACGCGTATGACGGCAAAGATGAGGATGTGAAATCTCACTATTCGTTTTTATGGCAGTTTTGTCAGAGGTTGTCAGAGCTCTATTTTTTTAATGCACTTTCGAAACGGTGCAAACATTTTTATAATAACTAAATTGAAAAAAATTGGCCGATAAAAAGTGTATACCTACACTGTAAAAAATGGATGTAAAAATACTTTGAAAGTTAAGGTAGAATTCGCTTGATTTTCTAAGTGATTTTACATTATTATTTATTTTTACACAGAAAACTTCATAAAAACTTAGACTTTTACTGTGAAGTTAAACAAATTTGTGATTTTTACATAAAGTAAATTAAAATTACATAATTTTGTGTAATATTCCAATAAAGTGTGTAAAAATTACAAAATAAAATGTATAGTTACATATATAAAATGGATGAATACAAAACAAATTAATGTAAAATTAGTAACCACGCATGCGCAAAGCGTTTATGGAAACTACGTGATGTGCAGGCGATACCTGTTTGCGACGGCATTGTTTCTTTGTGTGCCTATTACCAGATTAATCGCTGGCTACAAATGGACCATCGATAATCTATGTAATCGGCCTTCTCATTTCTTATAGTGTAGTTTAAACATTTATTAGTGTCGTTTTGAAAGCAATAAATGAAAAATAAATAAAAAAGTAACAGGAAAAACACATTTTCTGAAAGTCAAGTATTATGCGTACCGGTCAACTGGGGTGAAGCGGATATGCAAGGGTGAAGTGGAGTAGTTTTTTTTTGTTTTTTTAGGGTTACATTCCCGCATAATACGGTTAAAGCGTCTAAACTAACGGTTATGAAACAATCACTCTTGTTAGTTAATACAAGCTGTGTGATGTTGACTACAACTCATTACGAAAAAAAAATTAATAAACAAACTGATTGTTGTTACTGAGCGGGACGCAGCCCCGCGAGGCAAGTCTGTAATGAAGTGGAGTTAAAGGCTCCACAATAGGAAGCGAAGTTTCTTCCGAGAAGCGAAAAGAAAATATTACGCCCATTACTTCAAATGTTTGTTTTATAAAATAATTCATTAGGTGTATTGTCACATTTGTATGAATACTGAACAAACCAAAGATTACGTTGTAGGTATCAATGGAACTGTGCATACTTTTTTAGCCAATAACTTAAAAGGGTTACCATGGGGTACTTATTATAATTCACATAATTTAGAGAGAAAGTACGTAGGTATGCCTTGAATATATTTGTTCACTAATTCTCAGATCTTTTTCAAATTTAGTACGTGCATAAAACATGCAAACATCGATAATTATTCGCTTTTTCGGAAAATACCTCCTATCCTTTTTAAAATCAGTATGCTTGTAGAAAATAAACTGAATTCAGTAGTAGGTCATACATAAAAAATATGTATGTCAGATCTTCAATTGGTAAACTGACTGAAAATGACACGCTAATCCAATGAGTACCTACAGCAAAAATTCTGTATCGCTCATAGTTAAGCATCTAAACAGAGAGAAATATGTCTGTACCTTTCTCTAACTGACAATTATTCAAAACAAATACACTCAAAATACTCACTTACTTTTAGATTTTCTAATAAAATAGACCTAATAGTGTAAACACAACTATATATAAAGTCGCTGTTAAGCTTCGGCTCACCAATTACTTAAAAGTTTGTGTAAAAGTTTTTATGGCATGACTTACACAGAACTTTAATGGTACCATTTTCAGATTGAAAACATATGTAACTATATATGTATAAGGAATTTAAAGTATTTTTTGCACTTTTTATTGGTGTTTTGGAACTTGTTCAGTGTTTATCTTAATTGTGACTTTGTTGTTGGGTACAGGCATGTAATACGAAGTTAAAACTTTTACGCAGCAATTTGAAATAATGGAAGACTTTTTATATTTTCCTTGGAAATAACATAATATTCATATTTTATTTCTGAAACATAATAAATAACTATTGGGGTCCGTCAAATGAGCATCTGACATCTGGTGGCAGAAAATTGTACTCAAACGAGGGAAAATTTTACATGCTAACAGTGCAAATTAATCATGAAATTGTTTATTACAAAAATAAAACAAGTAAAATAAACAAAAAGTTTATCGAAAATGGAATTCGCGACGTTTTCTAATATCATGGCAATAAACACTGTCAGTTATTGCCTTGTAAAACTTACTTCACAGAGAATTATTTTCTAATGAAATGTGGAAAAACTGTATTTATGAATTAAAAAAATATTTTATAGTAATAATAAGATGTACTTGTTATCATACTGCAATAAAATAGTTGAATCCCTGATGATTAACAAATTTATAGGATTAACTTCGTATACAAATATTTAGAGGTTAGTAACTTAGCTACTTATTACAATATAACTTATGTTGCAGTTATGTGTTTACATTATTCACCTAACCCAGCCCTAAAAGCGCATTGAACGCGCATGATTAATTTCATGGAGATTTTCTTTTAATTTTGATGTTTTTAAGCAATATGTCGTAAAGATTACTACTTTTGACAGTTCATTTTGCATGATTTTTCTCGTTATATTTCCGACATTTGATAATATGCCCGGCTTTGAGAATCCGTTCTCCTTCAACGAAATTCCTTTGTTTAGGATTCGTACCGGCCCAATCACAAATTGCACTTATATTTATCATTTTTTATCACTTTGAAAATCATAAAATTACACGCAAAAGTATACCCCGTATATGAAATTTCCCTCCGTCTGCGCCATGTTTTTGAAGCTCCACCTATCTGACGGATCCCAATAACGCAGTTCTTTTCCCATTCTTTCTTGAAGGCTGGATCTAATCTTGTAGTTTACAAAATTTGTTATAAATTTTCATTTCCAAACTTTTTCTAGAATAAGGTTTTTTTTAAAATAAAACGTTTATTTTATCGAACATTCTGTTGGGTAACCGTTTAATTGGGCCCAAGTGTTTCAGTCCCGAAGTATCCGTCTGTATTATGCTATTTTAATTTTTAAGTATTTACGCGAAAAGCCGCGCTTGATTGCAGGGACAATGTTCCAGTCCTGAAGTGTCCCAACTGACCGGAATCTACTGTACCTAGGACCATGAACGCTGGTAGAAAATTTTCCGGGGGAGGGAAAAAATAATATGCACCATGCATCTATGCCCTATATGTACCCCGTAAGATACATGCCGGTTATTTGGGTTCATTTTAATACCTTATAAAATGTGCAAATTTAAGGTTTTGCTTACTTTATTTATTTATTTTTATTTATTGTAAATTATAGACGCGTCGACAGCTTATAGGTCATTAGCGTCTTGATTACATTAAATAATAACTCACTTAAAACTAAATGACATCACAAAATATCCATGAGCGGAGGCGGGATTAGAACCCACGACAGTCTGATCCAAAGGCCGCGACGCTAACCACTGGATCATACTGTCCTCAGGTTTTGCTTACAAAACTATCAACGGTTTAGTTTAGACGCTAGATTGTTAGATTATAAACATATTGGCGAAAAACATTATCCTCTATATGGTGGCTTTAGCCTTTTACCTTAGTCGATAAAGAGGTTGGTTTTGGTTTTAGTTAATGAAAAATGTAAAACATTTTTCGTAAATTGTCAACAAATAAAAATCATCGAAATATAAATATTGATAATACAAACGAAATATGTGTATGTAAATAGTAAGTTAATAACTGTAATCGGTAAATCAAAGAGATTCACGGCGTACAGTCACAGAGAGAGCTTGTGTGTAGTTTTTTTTACATGTTTGCGTTACAGGACTGTTTATATGTGCGTTAAACTATGGTAACAGTTCCTGCGAACTCGTTACACTATACATTGCATGCAGTGGCGTGGATACACATTTGGCAGGTAAAGAAAAATATAGGGTTGTAATTAGGGCTGCCACCTTTGCAAGACTCTAACCCTAGAGATCAAGGAAAAAAACAATTCGAGTCCTAACAGCTTAAATAAAATTCAGAGTCTTTACACTATTTATTTTTTAAATTTGTGATGACTGATTCATTGTTACACTATAATATATAGGTACTATCTCAATTAGCTTCTATTATTTGGTATTGAAAAACTCTATGATATAGAGAAATGGTGATCCGTAGATGATGTAGAAATTAGGAGAGAAAAAATTCAGTGGCAAAAGGATCAAATAAAATTTGCTATACTGATGATTAAATTTGCATTTATAAGCTTACGTTTTGGTGCTCATTGCACCATCCTCAGAGCATCAATGCTGTCAAAAATTTAGTATATTGTACACTGTATAATTTATAATTAAACATCATGAAATTTTTGTGATTTTTTAAAAAAGATATAAAATAGTCACTGGATAAAATCTTACATTGGACCTCTTTCGAATGTACGGTTATTATAAGATTTTATCCAGTGACTATTTTATATCGTTTTTAAAAAATCACAAATATTTCATGATGTTTAATTATAAATTATACAGTGTACAATATACTGAATTTTTAACAGCATTGCTGCTCTGAGGATGGTGCAATGAGCACCGAAACGTAAGCTTATAAATGCAAATTTAATCATCAGTATTGCAAATTTTATTTGATCCATTTGCCACTGAGTTTTTTTTCTCTCCTAATTTCTACATTATTTGGTATTCTTAAAATTATATTTCTTATTTGTTTGAGTACCTAAATTGAAGTTTTTTGTCCACAAACGTGTCATCACTATTTTTCTTTTTATTATTATTGTTTATATTATTGTAAAGAAACAATTCTGAACACTTTTAATATACTTGTGTATGAACCGAGTTTCATTGGAACTGCTCGAAGAAGACTAAAGCGAGCAATCAAGGATGTTAAAAAGGAGCGTTCAGAATTGTTTATTTACAATAATATAAACAATTACAATTATTTCTAAAATACTTTTCTAAATATCCCGCACTCCATCGAATTTTGAAGGGGTTAGTGTAATTATTAGGAGCGCCGCTGTTCAACGTGAGAGCTGAACTGGTGTCGGACCACGTGTGCAAGAGTTATATAAGTCTCTGGAGACCAGTAAATTCATGCAGACTGGCCTAAATGCCGGTTTTACAGTGTTTGTGCATTGTGGTATGTCAGGACACATATCCGGGTAGACAGTACATACAGAGATATTACCAAACAATCATAATAATAATAATATGAAACGAATATCTATGACATATTTCATTCAAAATGTTAATTGGGGAATTGGGTAAATCATAAAAACGTCCACTGTATCGTAGAATTATCCTTGTTCAAATAAAAAAATGAGTCGAGGGCTCCGTACCATCAACCATATTATTTGCGTTTGAATTTCAAAAACTATGTCGGTTGGAAATATCGTAATAGTTTTCCTGTGAAGTATACGTATACCTCTAGCACCACAATAGATAAGGAATTGATAAGGGATTGCCAAGAATTGGAATTAAAAGGAAGGAATTATTTGAGGAATTTACTGATGTAGGGGAAATTATGGGTAGTCCAAACAGAGCGGAATTTATAAAGAGTATGTTTGAGATCTCAGGGTGAGAGTAAATGTTGATATGTATAGATTTTAAATTAACCCGTTTTCTCAGACCGAGCGAAGAGAAAGAATTAATTCTAGATAATTACATTATTATTGTACTTGAGTATACCTACTGTTGTTAATGTAAAAGTTACATAAAACTAAATTTCTAGTTGTTTTTGTTGAAAGTTAAATGAAGTTAATTGACGTGTCTTTGCGTAACATTAATCTTTCTTGTAACAAACTTTTATATTATAGAAAACTAAAACTAAAATAACTAAAAACTAAAATAATAGCTAGGTGTAGTTATTTATTAATGCAATATTAATATTTATATAATAGAGGTAAGCTTCGTTCCAACTAGTGATGTGCCGGATCGTTAAAAATGTATATCCGCGGATACGGATCTGAATACGGATATTTGGTCTCAAGATCCGCGAATACGGATACGGATACGGATCTTAACTTTCTTAGAGTACGCGGCGGTAAATACTAAATATTGCACATCGACCTTTGGAAAGAGACTATCTGTTATGGGAAAAAGTTATTGACCACGATATTAAAAAATAAAAAATTCGACTGATGACCAGTCCTATACTTCCCACCTAGTAAATATTTGCAAAAAATAAACACTCTTTTTTTTTATTCTTTGACTAGGCCCAAATAACCTTAGCTGTTGGTGGTCTTTAAAACACAATTTAATTTTTATTCTTTGAAAAAAGCATGGCCCTCTTTTTTGTTTGGTGATCTATTGATGGCTAGCTTAATATAGCAAAAATCATGGTTACCTTGATTTACGTACAATTTTTATTTTTTTTAGTAAAATATTTTTTTTCTCGAAAACTATACATTTTAGAGAAAAAAAATATTTACATTTTTTTCATATTATAACATCTAGAATTCATTTATATTTTTTTTTACCTATGTTAATACGTGACATTGAGGACGTTTTTTTGAATATCTCAGGATCCACTGAACCGATTTGACTCAAAATCTAATCAGATCTAAGTTAAAGGCTGATAAACACAATAGAACAATCGGCATGCCCGTATGTTGTTCCGTTCTTAAGATATCGAAGGCGAAAAATTGACCACATACACACACACACACATACACACATACACACACACATACAGACATCAGTCAGAAAATGATCTTAAACGATTGCTAGGGTCTCAAAACGTGAAAATCTGTTAAAATCTCGAAATATTGTTTTCGGACTGAATCCATTACTTCCCTACCATAGTAGAGGTGGGAAGTAAAAATAATCTGCGAATGGAATTTAACGGTTTTTCATTATTACCTAATTACCTATATATATAAAATTTTATCTATGAATTGAAAATTGATAAGGTAAAAGATCCGTAAAAGATCCGAGAAAAAACTAACGGATACGGATACGGATCTTTCTTTTCCCTCGGATATCCGCGGATACGGATCGGATACGGATATCCGGCACATCACTAGTTCCAACAGAAATTCAAAACCGTTCGTGGACGTCAGGAGCCTGCGCAGTGCAATTTTTGTTTCAGTACCAATCTCACCCAAATCCCTGATTATATTAGTTAGATGTTCCAACAGACTTACTAGGGGTGCATTCCACTTGGCGATCGCAACGCTTACAACGACCAAACGTAATGAACGCGGCCATAAGGCGCGAGCGTAGTGGGCGAAATGGTCGCCAAGTGGAATGCACCCAAAGAAGTTTGCTGACAATCAGAAGAGTTTTCAGAATAATTCAGATAGTATATGAAATTTTAATCAGAAGCATGCGCAATAGGTAATTTCTGCGATTGTGTCAAACTGTGCTGGTGAACGTGACCGCGTTCTGCAGTAGAACTGTAGAGGGCTCGGTAAATTTTGAGTTTGCATGTTTTTTAGCGTAGTGTATCTACACATGAGAACTTCACCTGTAGGGACTTCCCCGAGCTCCGGCCGGCATACGAATCTACATATCGGCATCGCGAATGTTTTTTAATTTCGATTTCTGATTCTTAGGAATAATGAATATTAAATACTCGTTCTTAAAAGTATTCGAATAATAAATACTGCAATAGTATTGAGAATAGTATTCCAAATACAAAATTAGGTATTCAGATATTTCAAATACTTCCCAGGTCTGATCGCAAAACAAAGGTTCTGTCTCGTTGAAAACGGGACATAATAATAGTCAATGTAACAATGACGTTTTATTTTAACAGTATTATGAAAATATAAATAATACCTTTATATTTGTGCGTTAAGAAATGTTACGTGGGGAACCGGCGACAGCTTGACATGGGTGCACCAAATAACTAATGCGTCGTCTTTACTAATTATCTTTGACATACAAGATACAAGTTCAACATCCGCAGTAAACCTAACCGCTACCAAACTTAATTTCCCCAACAGTTTCCTTGCCGATGTGCCGTAGCTAGCGGTAACTCATCCCGCTGTCCCCTATTTAAACAACATAGGTATGCATGTTTAATTACATAATTTACATCTGCACAGAAATTCTTATTGTACTCTCAATTTCTAACAGAGCTAATATTTTTCCTTCGATTGTACTTTGTCTGCTTCTTATTAGTGTATTTGCTTACATAGTACTTACAATATTGAAAATGTCGACGTATCATTCTGAACAACATGGCACCTTTTTTGAAAATGCTTATACATTCATACGTAGGTATATATTTTGAAAGTAGGTATTTTGGTTGAAAGCTCGTGAATTTTATGTTCCGTAATAGTTCTTGCCTGCGACTTCGCTCCCGTGAACGTAAATTTTGATTAGCTCGCATACATTTCGGTTTTGACGCGAAGCTTAGCTTAAACAGTACGCTATAGTTTAAGTTTAGGTATCATTACATTAGACTGCTATTTATTCATTTTACAATGGTCCATCGAAATCTACTGGGAATGTTTATGGATTAGTTCAAAGTGTTTATCAAGTTCTACCTTTTGAGTATGGAAGCGTCATATAATATGTTTACCTACCGAATTTTACTGACAATCAGTTGAGTAGATATTGATTTTGTATGAAAAATATTTTTATTTGTGTGGGAACACCTTAACGCGACCGAAATCGGATATCAAGTAGCTTATTCTTTGAGTTGAGGATAGTCAGAAAAAATCAGAAAATTATTATTTACTAGCCGTGTGCCCGATGGGATTTCCCATCGGCAACATCTCAGGAATCATCCGACTTTACTCAAATGTTAGAGTTTTTGGGTAACCTACTCTGCCCATGCGCTCTTTTTACCCTTTGGTTGCGGCGAGAAATTAGTTCCGCGTAAACAAATAAAGACTAAAGGGACTTTATTAGGTACTTACTTTCGAAGTTTTCAGAAGCCTAAATACCAACTTCTACGTTTCTAACTTCAAAAATGACGCGCTTCCCATACAAACTTTCGTTCCTTATTTTGTTCCCATAGGGGACGAATTTCCAAAAATGCTGATACAACTGACTTTCATTTATAAACAGAAGCCTAAACACCAATTTTCATATTTCTAACTTCAAAAATGACGCACTTCCCATACAAACCTTCGTCCCCTATTTAACCCCCTTAGGGGATGAATTTACAAAAATCCTTTCTTAGAGCTCACCTATGTTATATAAGGAACTCCTGTGCAAAATTTCATGATTCTAGACTCACCGATTTAGATTGTGAGTCAGTCAGTCAGTGTTAGAGTTTTATTAAGTAGATGACTTGGTATAATGAAAAATGTATAAAAAGGATGAAGTTTCTGAATAAAAATAGCTTATAGGAAAACGTTTCTTTACAGTTTTATTATTAGTATTGATTATTACTGATGACCTATCATTATATATCTAAATTTTAAAGTTTAAATAGTATCATCATTAACTTGTGTTGCAATGTAAATTCCTTACGAGAATAGTACTGTAAACTTGAAAGAGCTTTTATTTAGTAAAGATATCATTTTGATTTTAGATGTGATTTTATCATTTATATTGTTTACTGTAGTTAATAAACCAAACTTAGCTGTAATATGATTCTCTATAAAACGCGAATGAGTGACACAACTGACAAGGTATAATTGATTTCAATTTCGTATATTGCACAGAGGGGAGACCGTGGATTTTAATCGCAACGTCCAAACGGGACTCGACTGTCCATTGTTCCATTCCCGCTTTGCGTAAAAACAAAGCTCACTCTTTAGTTGTGTTCACAAAACGAATTTCTAGCTCTTTGCAATGTGTTGAAATTACATTTTAATTGTCTGACTTTTTCATTTATATGTGATTGAAAAGTTTTAGAACGTACTAGATTGAAAGGAAGGGTATCAATATGTCGGCTCAGTGGACGGGTTTTGATGCTGGAAGTACGGGAATAGAATAGAATAGAATAGAATAGAATAGAATAGAATAGAATAGAATAGAATAGAATAGAATAGAATAGAATAGAATAATAACTTTATTCCGTAAAATGTCACAATGACATAAGAATGCGTCGGTCAAGAATGTACAATAAATGTTATACATAGTTAAAAAAATTTGGTACGGGCACTTGTCAATAAGATAATTTACAACTTGTTTTTTAAATACTTTGTAGCTTTTGATGCTTACAATTTCGGCTGGTAAGCTGTCAAATAGTTTGACAGCTGAGTAACGGGGTCCCTTAGTATATAATGCGAGGTGATGTTCCGGAACACCGTGATTGAATCGACCTCACGTATCGTAATTGCGATCCGGCAAATGGCGGTGAAAAAGATGTTTATTCTTGAATAAAAAACAAACAGATTTTAGTATGTATATTGAATATATTGTCATAATTCTGTATTTAATGACTACTGGCTTACAGGAATCAGTAGCCTTCAGACGGAATACGAGTTTTAGTATCTTTTTCTGCATTATAAAAAGCCTTTCAATATCAGGAGATTTACCCCAGCACATACTCCCGTAGTTTAGTACAGGATAGATATAGGCGTAGTATGCGGTTAGGCAAGTTGAAATGTCACTTATAGTGCGAAGGCGGAAAATGAGATATTTAAGTTTGGATAATTTTGAACATACTTTGGCGACGTGTTGTTTCCAAGCAAGATGGTTGTCAATGGTGACGCCAAGAAAGTTGAACGTGGACACTGCATCTATAGGATCACTATCGATCAACAGGGGGACATCAAAGTTAAGACCCGGTTGTTTGGCAGAGAATAGCATACATTTGGTCTTGGAAGTGTTAAGCTTAAGCTTATTATTGCCAGTCCATTCAGATATGTCATGGGAAGCCTGAGTAGATACGTCATACAGCTCTTGTAAATTTTTATTCCGTGTCAGTACGGTGGTGTCATCTGCGTACATAACAACTGCAGATGAGTTACAAAGTGACAATGACAGATCATTGAAAAATAATAAAAACAATAAAGGTCCCAACGAGGATCCTTGTGGCACACCGCAAGAGATGTGGCGTGCAGATGATAATATTGAAAATGTCAGATGACCTGCATACTTTACTTATTGACGTGTAACATCTTGTAGCTATCGGTATGCGACATTTGGGAGTAATTTCGTGAATGCAACGGAAATGTGTAACAGGAAGTAAGGAGAAGCGCGCGCTATTCAAATATTAAAATCAACGCGTAGTAACAATTTTGCTCGTTACCATAGACGACTAATGTAACTAGACTCGTTTTTTTTATTTTACTTTCGATTCTTCGTCATAAGAAATTATTTTCGCAATAAAAAATATTAATTATCATTTAATTTTCAGTTCGACGGCTGGTGAACAGTTCCATCATTCGAGAGTAATATGTTAAGTCTAAAAAAATCGTTATCTAGATCAGTGCTTCTCAAAATTTAATGTGACGGACGGGCATTATTTTTACTGATGTATGATGAACCGTTACCTTTTTTCTTCTGGGGCGGATAAAATGGTGACATGTGTACATTTGCGTTAGTTTCTCCGTTAGCTCTGGCTGGGGGGTCTCCCATGGACAAAAATTTATAAAATAGGACCCAAAAACGCAATTTCGAAGCAAAATTTGTCAAAGGTCAAAGTTTTTTCAATTATAACAAATGAAACAGTAATGAAATATAAGTACTATTTAGTATTTTATTAATAAATTTGTAAAAATTTTGGAGCATACAAGTAATTCAAGAATTACAAGGCGCGATATTCATGTAGGTACTGTGTGTAAACGGTTTACCGAACATAGGGAAAATAACACTGAGAAAATTTACAATTTTGTAGTAGGCAATGAGCTATAAAACCTAATGTAAATATGTATTGGGTTACATAGAAAAAATAGTGAATTTTTTAAACAATTTTCCATAGCAATGGTTGACTATTAAGCGTAACTCGGAACCTGCTAAATAAAAAAAGTCATAATGTGTCGTAAGACACCCGACAGAAGCTATGCTTCTTACGTTTCGTATAAAAAACCGAATTTATCAAAGATATAAACAATACAATTAAAAAGTTATTATTTGATCGCCATTTTGAAATATGACGCCATTTTATTTTTTGTGTCCTATCGATTTTCAAAAAGATCGGATAATTTTTACAAAAAAGTGCATATGGCCGCCATTTTTAAATCTGACGTCATTTTATTTTTTTGTGTCCTATGAAACTCTCAAATACTGATTTTCAAAAGGATCGGATAACTTTTACAAAAAAGTACATATGGTCGCCATTTTGAAATCTGATGTCATTTTATTTTTTTGTGTCCTGCAAAACTGTCAAATATCTATTTTCAAAAGGATCGGATAATTTTAGCAAAAAAGTAGATACCTACAAATGGCCGCCATTTTAAAATATGATGTCATTTTATTTTTTTGTGTCCTATGAAACTCTCAAATATCAATTTTCAAAAAGATCGGATAATTTTTAGAAAAAAGTGCATATAGCCGCCATTTTGAAATCTGACGTCATTTTATTTTTTTATGTCCTATGAAACTCTCAAATATCAATTTTCAAAAGGATCGGATAATTTTTACAAAAAAGTACATACAGCCGCCATTTTGAAATCTGACATCATTTTATTTTTTTGTGTCCTATGAAAGTCTCAAATACCGATTTTCAAAAGGATCGGATAATTTTTACAAAAAAGAACATATGGCTGCCATTTTGAAATCTGATGTCATTTTATTTTTTTGTGTCTTATGAAACTCTCAAATATCAATTTTCAAAAGGATCGGATAATTTTTACAAAAATGTACCTACGGCCGCCATTTTGAAATCTGACGTCATTTTATTTTTTTGTGTCTTATGAAACTCTCAAATATCAATTTTCGAAAGGATCGGATAATTTTTACAAAGGAGTACTACATATTTCCGCCATTTTGGAATATGACGTCATTTTATTTTTTTGTGTCCTATAAAACTCGCAAATATCAATTTTCAAAAGGATCGGATAATTTTTACAAAAAAGTACATAATTTGGCCGCCATTTTGAAATCTGACGCCATTTTATTTTTTCGTATCCTATAAAACTCTCAAATATCAATTTTCAAAAGAATCGGATAATTTTTACAAAAAAGTCTAGGTCCCGCCATCCGACCGACATCAATAATTAGTTACAAGTCATTTTAACTCAGTAGGCCATGGTTTTTAAACACAAAAATCAAACATCACCAGTAAAAAAATTGAATGACTATATGAGAATTTATATTAGAAATCGTGTCCATCGTGATTATAATAAAATTAAGCAAAATCGCAGGATAGTGGACAAAATAATTTGATTTATTAAATTAAATGTACGACGTTTCGTCTATAGATTTAGACTTTTTCAAGTACAATATTAAAAATAACAATATTTATGAAAATTAATATTAATTACTAACCATAGCAATTAACATAAGATAGGGTACATAAGGCAAAAACATGGTAACATGGTAACAAATTATGTTGACTATAAATTTTAACAATCAAATAATAATAATACAAAAATTAGTATAATTTCATAATATAATTGTACTGACTACTTAAATTTTGAGTGTCTGTTCTATAATTGATTGAATTGTTTTTTCTAATAATAATATCAGTGAAATGTGTTTTATTAGAAAAAACAATTCAATCAATTATAGAACAGACACTCAAAATTTAAGTAGTCAGTACAATTATATTATGAAATTATACTAATTTTTGTATTATTATTATTTGATTGTTAAAATTTATAGTCAACATAATTTGTTACCATGTTACCATGTTTTTGTCTTATGTACCCTATCTTATGTTAATTGCTATGGTTAGTAATTAATATTAATTTTCATAAATATTGTTATTTTTAATATTGTACTTGAAAAAGTCTAAATCTATAGACGAAACGTCGTACATTTAATTTAATAAATCAAATTATTTTGTCCACTATCCTGCGATTTTCCTTAATTTTACTATATGAGAATATCGCATCCGTTTTTATTATAAGTCAGAGCATACGCTATTTTCCAATTTCCATATCACACTGTGCCACAGACAAGGACAACCGAAACAAGTTCGCGATTTATTAGATAAAGTCGCATTTTTTTAGTTAAATTAGCCTATAAATCTGTATAATAAAACTGTTTTGACACAATATTATACATAAAATCTATCTAGAATTTTCTGCTCTTTCGTTTAAGATAGGTTTCGAATCGATCTGACTTAATATGAGCGAACTATAAGCAAAAAACACCGTTTTTTTCTAATTTTCTCCCCTCTGGGGCCAAAATTCAAAAATCGGGCGACGTTAGGATCAAACAGACCCCGAGAGGATTCGAACAAAAAAAAGTTTTTTAAAATCGGTTAACCCGTTTGGGCTGTACGACTGATACAAAAAATCCGTCACAGATTAACAGATTAACAGAATAACAGATTAACAGATTAACAGACGTTCAGACAAAGCGAGTGTATATAGGCGCTTCTAGCTTCGCTTTAGATCGCGCCTAAAAAAAACTACATACTTATGAACATAAACAAAATCAAAATAATAAATTTAGGCAACCCTGTGTGATGCTGAATTAAGCATGAACTCGTGTTCCGATCCGTAATCCGAAGCTTGATCCGAGTTCAGGCTGCCTAAATGTAATAAATGGGCTTGCTTATTTGATTGTAGAGTGGTACGTAATAACGTCTGATAATTTTTTTTATTCTTGTGCAACATTTTGCTCACGGACCGGCACCGGTCCGCGGACCACTACTTTGATACTTTGAGAAGCACTGATCTAGATTCTGGACTACAATGTTGTCATTAACGTTACAAGGCTAAATAAGAAAAAAATTAAAATATCACTTCCGTGGTTTTCTATAAACATTCATTATTATAAACTAACTAGCTGCCCCGTCCGGCTTCGCCCAGACTGCAATACACTACTCACTCGCTTCGCTCGTTCGCTTGTATATTGTAAATACACTACTCACTCGCTTCGCTCGTTCGCTTGAATATTATATTTACATTACTCCCTCGCTTCGCTCGTTCGTTTGAATTTTATTAATACACTACTCACTCGCTTCGCTCGTTCGCTTGAATATTATAAATACACTACTCACTCGCTTCGCTCGTTCGCTTGAATATTATATATAAATGCACTACTCACTCGCTTCGCTCGTTCGCTTGAATATTATACATAAATGCACTACTCACTCGCTTCGCTCGTTCGCTTGAATATTATAAATACGCTACCCACTCGCTTCGCTCGTTCGCCATATATGTATTTTTTAAAGCTTAATATAAAAATTGCGATTAAAAATCAGGGGTTGATCGTATAAGGGTGAAAATTTAGAATTGTATGTATTTTTCAATGCTGAATCATGAAAAAATAAAAACAAAAAATGTTGTCCAAAAAATAAAAAAAAAAATTTGGGGTGGACCACCCTTAACATTTAGGGGTATGAAAAATAGATGTTGGCCGATTCTCAGACCTACCCGATATGCACACAAAATTTCATCAAAATCTGTCCAGCCGTTTCGGAGGAGTTTGGCAACAAACACCGCGACACGAGAATTTTATATATTAGAAGATATTATGTTAATACTTAATGCAGTATTCTTCTAAATAAAGACAGTTTTACACGTCTGCATTTGTCCGTTGCGCCATTTTCTTCGAGAGCATTTTCGTCTTGTCCGTTTCAACTGCGATACATCAATTTCCTGCATCAGTTTCCCAAACGTTATTGGTTTGTCAGGCCGGAAAATCCTTCAGAGTGTTATATAGGTCAACTAAGTATACAGACAAAACATCTGTTGTTTATTTTCTGAGACCAATATTACAGATAACTGTGTATAATATTGGTCTCAGAAACTAAACAGACGTTTTTCCAACAACAAAACAACTTTTAACATACTTCGATTTTACGTTAACTTGTGATAATTTTCTAAAACACACGTAAAAATGCCAAATTTGAACTCTTCAATTGATTTTAAAATTTAGAAACTATATAGTCATGGCGTAGACAAGGTGGAGAAATGGGGAAAAATAAAATTCAAACTCGATTTTCTCTGTAAATAGGTTTAAAACAATATAAAATCAACGTATATATTAAATCACTTGTTTACCAGAGTTATTAATTTACTCATAAAAATGTTTGATTTTTAACGCCTCGTGTGAGAGTTGATTTTGTAGATTTTGTCTAAATTTTTATTTTTATAAAATACTAGATGTCCCGTCCGGCTTCGCCTGGGTGAACTTGAATCGATCGAATGCATATGATTAATTAATATGTTAATCACTCCTTTCCCTAGTTTATACACGAATTTATAATTAATTAAAACATTACTCACTCGCTTCGCTCTTTCGCTGGAATTTAATATTAAACTTGATTTCAATCCAACTTAGAATCAATTCGCTTTGCATCCAGGCGTGACATGGGGGCAGGGAGGGGTCTAAAAACCATTGAATTTGTGTAACGTAATATATGGACGATCCCTTAAAGCTAGTTGTCGAATCGATAACTAGCTTTTAGGGATCGTCCATATATTACGTCACACAACTGTCGATAAACAAATTTGTGTTTATTTATGTTCAATTAAAAATACCCGAACAAGATTCATTCCATTAGTGAACATCGGAACGATGTCTTATTTTAAATAAGAAGCCTGTGGAGCAGCGTAAATAAAGAATATTTTTAAGGTTGCAAAGACGTGTAGGTGTAAGGAACCTTTTGTATAGAGACTTTTTAAGTGGGACAGCTGTACATTCCCGCGGGAAATTCGATATGTTTGTCTTCATTATTTAACATACAAAAGTTGACAATGGATTAATTGAACTCCAACGATTTATTCAATTAGCGCTGAGAGTAGATCCATGAACAGACACGCTGCTATTCAACGTCACTGTTTTACAAACGACAGCATTAATTCTACCCTCAGATCGTATTGTTCACGTTTTTTTCTCGAAAACACTTTAAAAAATTAGACTGTGTATTTTACACTACATAAGTGAAACTTCTAGTCACATGAGTTACCACAAACAGGAATATACGTATGTCGTATATAATATACAAAAAACATTACAAACACAAATACTGGTGCATTAAAAACAACTAATTTAATTAATACAATGAGAGTTGAGTTTTTGTGGTTATAATATAATAATTATTAAATAGACAGTAGCCATTCCACAAACAAATACTTTTCTAAACGTAATCAGTCGGCGAACATGCCATCCAGCCATCGTGATGTTAAACGTCAAACAATTAAGATATACAAGGAAAAAATCAAAGACCACTGTCAGGACTTGAACCCGAAATTCCCAGTTTCCGGCTGGGAATTTCGGGTTCAAGTCCTGACAGTGGTCTTAATTGTTTGACGTTTAACATCACGATGGCATGTTCGCCGACTGATTACGTTAAGAAAAGTATTTGTTTGTGGAATAGCTACTGTCTATTTAATAATTACTAATTTAATTGTAACTTAAATTGGTTGTAGAACTTATCCAAGTGTGCGTTATTTTAATATATCCTTCAATCATCTTCTATCAACTAAGTAAAGAATCAGGTCATATACTATACAAATACTGATTTTTGAGACAAGCGTGGTGGGGATCGTTGTATCGACTGTACGGCACACACACAAACATATCCATGCGTCAACAGCGCAGACGAGCGGCGTTTCATCAGGTTTTTTCGTTAGCTGTCTTCGTTAGTGTCTTTCGTTACACACTCAATCGCACCAGTTCTTTGATTAGGACTTGAAACTGGGAGGTGGTAATGGGCCATGGTTACTTTTTTAGGCCACTAACTGCCATGATTTCTAGGACCAGTACCAATTCATATTTACAATTTGTCATTATTAGGTACTTTAGAAAAAACAACATTCTAACTTTGCCAAGTATTTATATATATTACATTTCCGTATACGTAAAATTAAATTTAAATAATTTTCCGACTAATCAGACTGTACATGAATACAATACAAGGCATAAGACACAATGTAATCCCTCAACAATGCCTCTCTTTATACAGCAAAGGTCCAGTTTGCTCTGGGATCAACATTTTCAATAATTTACCTGGTGAGATAAAAAATCTTACCATAAGCTTATTTAAAATTGCTTTAAAAAATTTCTCATTCAGCAATGTTTTTACTCGATTGAGGAATTTTTCGCTACACATATTTAATAGATTTTGTAACAAATGACAATTTCTTGCCTATTTGGCTATATGAAAATAAATAGATTATTATTATTATATTTATTTCTAATAATAAATTGAACTGATACTTTCATCAGATCTGGAGTTATTATAATACACTAGCCATGGAAATTCCGTATAAACAACAGTTTTTCAAAATCTAAGTTGATGCGACATAAATACGGCATTTTGAACGAGTTACCTATTTCCATTATACAGAAAAACAAAATTCCTTGTTCAGTACACAAGTCACGTTTTCATTCACGTGTCGCGATAAGATCGACATTGCGTGAATGTCACGCCTGTATCGAGTTAGAGGCATTTCTTCTTGCGCAACAATTTTATAATATAACATTTCGAATAACTAACAATACTATGCTGCAATAGAAAAATTGCATGATGTTTAAAATGGATAACATATTATGGTCAAAGCTGGGCAGAAAACCGTTAATCCGTTCATCGTTAATTAACGAAGTTAACATTTTGGTTAACGAATTAACATTTAAGTTAGTCTCAAAAACTATAACGGTCTTATTAACTTCCGTTAAATTCAATTTCCGTTAACATAAGTCCGTTAATCGTTACTTAGGTACTAAAAATATATTAAATATTTACTAACAAACAAAAAGTTATAAGATTTTTTTCGTTGGAGAGCAGCCAATTATATAATTGTTTCGAAACATATAGTAAAAAATCATTTTACCAACCAAGTGGTCACAGTCAGGATTCTAACCTGAACCTTTCCAATTTCGCGTCGGAATGAGCTTACAATATACTCAACTGTGACATGATTGCTAAACTAATATTCTCCTTATATGCTTCAAAATCAATAGATTTTCACTACATGCGAGTGTCAATTCATATCTGCTAATTCAATAGCTATAATATGAAGTGAATCCTCGAACCAGCGAGAGCTCAACATGAAAGTGAAAATTATTTCGAATTCCTTTTAATGGGAAATATTAATAAATACATACCTAGATATATCAATGCTATAAACGGTATTACCACATAATATTCTAGAAACAATCATATCTTGTAGACATCATAAGATAATCTACATGTTAGATATATACATAAAACACGATATAGAAATCAACCAACGAGTTGATTTTCTTTAAGATAATAATAGTTTTTTATGTACCTTTCCTACCCTCTGCCCAGACTACCCTACCTTCCTACCTACTAAACAGTAGTAATACCTATACTAATTAGTCTATACTATGATATCAGAGTTGATAAGTGATTATACGTATACCGTTATAATAATAAACTATTACTTGGTTGACTCACTGACTAAACATTAAAAAAAAACTCGATAGTTAACGTAACGGTTAACTTTAACATGCGTTACATTTTCAACAAACTATAACGCTTTAATGATTAACGAAGTTAAATTTTAGATTAACTTTGCCCACCTATGCATAATGGTATTTGCAATTATTCGACTCAAAAGTAAAAAAAAATTTAATCAAGAAAAACTGAGATAATCCTGTAATTTCGCTGGTGTGACGTCACTATCCATGAAATGAAGTTAGCAACGTTGGCGTGTATACTGTATGGTTTACTGTTCTTATAGTATAACGATCAAGAAAGCTGATTTTCGACGAAGAAAGACAATCAGGATAATCGTAGATTGTGTCACCTACTTTTCTCTCTTTCTACTATTATATTTTAGCTAGCTCTGTAATTTACTTTTTGACAATATAAGATAGGAACGTCAGACGTTTGCCGTTTTCAAAAAGGTGTTTTGGCGATAGAAAAATTATTCACAATGAATTTTTTTGGATACTTGAAATTTCAAAGTAAAAAACAATATTGGCGATAGAATAATATTGCCTATTATTTTTTATCAGGGGTGTACGAGTACTCGAAAAATTGAATATCGCTTAAATAAGTCGAATAAAAAAATACTCGAAAAAATTCGAGTTGAATTAAATTGTGTTTTAAAGACCACCAACAGCTAAGGTTATTTGGGCCTAGCACCAATTCATATTTTCAATTCATTATTTTTTTTAATAATAAATTGAAAGTCCAGTTGACACTTTTACCAGCTTTCGGGCTAGAACCCGGGAACTGGGGACTTGTAATAGAAAATTCGAGTCGAGTACTTGAACAAAGTAATAACGTTTTCGTTGGTTGCCAATATTCTATAATTAGGAGAGGTAGACAAATCGAAATGACTAGGAATATTTTGAATCACGTAGACTTGGCGAAATCTTTTACATTCTAAAACATGTTTAGGCGCAGTTCTTATGGTTGGAAATTCTTAATTTCTCCAACTTTGATCTCATTTCAGAAGCCATTCACTTTTATAGCCTGGTAATTCCTTATATTAAAAATATTCAAAATAAGATCTTTCTTCTGAATCCGCAAAATAAAAAAATACAAAAACAGGGTGCTACGTAAAATAACAAAGTTATGTGCGGCGGGGGGCAAAGTAACGACACAACATCTGTGTCGCATTGTGTCCCTCTGTCGATTACTCAATACCCCAAAAGTTTCCAATTTCTAAGTTAAAAGACAAAACTATAAAATGTGTGGAAAGTTTTCGCGTGCACACGCTGTATATTACGTATAGGGTTCATGATTTCTCGAGCTTATCAGTTTCTCGGGTCTCGAGAATTCTCGAGGCTAATTTCTCGGGTCTTCTCGGGTTGTCGAGAAATTTACATTTACGTATGTTTTTGCATATCTTTTCGGTTCAAATAATGAAAAAAGTCGTCACAAAATTAAAAATGTTTATCAAAAAAATATCTTATTTTAAATCAATAAATTAAGTGGTTTTCCTGTCAAATAAAAGTATCAAAATAATCATAGAACGCTTATTGACAGTTTTCAACAAAATTAGCTTCTCTCAAACAAAATAAAAAAATTAAAAATTTAAACATTAAAACGTTAATACTACGCTGACTTATAATTATAATCACAGCACTATTTTGGCAAGTTAATTAGGAAATAAATCAACTTAAAACTTTGCAAGATCAATAAAACAACATCTGAATTCTGAACATAGTACATACATACAAAACAATTTGATCTGCTTACTTTGTCTGATAAAAAATGCCTTTAGAAAAACTAAAGCATTTATAGCTTTATCAGATAGCCGGTACCTTATTTTATGCAAAGGCAAATAGTTTTATTTTATAATTTTATAGACTAAAATATGTTTTCTCGAGTTCTCGACTTTTCTCGAGCTTAATTTCCCGGGAACAAAGCCTAACGATTTCCCGGGAATTCTCGGCTCGGGAATTCCCGGGAATGAACCCTAATTACGTAGGATAGATGTAGAAATCAGAGACATACATTTAATTCAACTGATTTATACAATTAACTAATTATATCTATTTTAAGAGTGTTAGGTAAATATATTTCAGTTTACCTTCTCGCCACTGTCGGAGGGCAGGTAGAACACGAGCACGGTGAGGAACGAGATGCCCATACAGGGAATGATGAGGTTGACGGTGTAGAACAATGTCTTGCGACGCATTGTTATGTTGAACGTGATGTCGAGGTACGGCTCGTTACAACATGTGTAGAACTTCTCGTTCCTGCAACACAAACATTACTTAAAGTCCCTACACACGACACAATCTGCTGGATTCGTTCTGTTCGGTGGCCTACGGACATTAATTGAGTGCTACTCTCCACAGAGTTCACACGACCCAACCTGACAGTATTCTATACTAACCAGGGCCACCCTAACTACAGGGCTAAACGGGCAATAGCCTCGGGGCGCCAACTTTTTGGGGCGGCTATTTTGTTTGCACTCAAATCAGTTTGACAGTCAAAGGCTTGAAACTTTTGTAAAACTTCTCTTAAATTCGATAAAAAACATAATAAATACGGCTGTTGAAAAGGACATTACGTAATAGCCATTGATTTCCAAGGCGACAAAATTTTCAAACTCAAATATTCCGTGAAGAACATTAAACATGCAATTTGTTGAAAAAATTCTGCTCTACAATTTCTATCCTATGATGTTTTTTCGCCCGAGTAACAGTTTAGAATGGTAAATAAGGAAAATTCAAAACGGGTCCGCTACAGGGATAGTTTTTCGTCAGCTATATAGGTGGGATATTTTTAGTAAATTATTTATAACCCTTTTATGAATTCATTTTCAAAAAAATCCATAGTAGTTTAATTTATTATTTCTTCTAAAAAGTCCAAATTGCCTGGACTATTAAGGCTCGTATCGCAACATCGCGACTGTCATATAATTCGTCACTTTAGCCGCTTGTTGCATAAATATCTATTATTTATTTTTTATTCTGGCATTCTTTAGAAACAAGCTTACGTAAAGAACTGAAATTAATTGAAACGCTGATCACTAGTAATAAATTATAATTTAAAAAAACTAAAAAACACGCTTTAATGAACTAAAAAGTAAAAAATAATTAATTTTATTGTAAAAAAGCGTGGGGTAGTATGAAAATATGATACAAAGCACCCCACGCTTTTTTACAATAAAATTAATTATTTTTTACTTTTTAGTTCATTAAAGCGTGTTTTTTAGTTTAGTTTAGTTTGCTTTTTAGTCCTGGAGATCCTGGTCAGGATAATGGGACAAATTTATGGAATTATTGTATTGTAATCGGTCCTTGATAAGTGTGCAAAGTTTCAGTTCAATCTGAAGTTTTTTGCTTTTTTTTTTTTTTAGTCCTGGAGATCCTGGTCAGGATAATGGGACAAACTTATGGAATTATTGTATTGTAATCGGTCCTTGATAAGTGTGCAAAGTTTCAGTTCAATCTGAAGTTTTTTGCTTTTTTTTTTAGTCCTGGAGATCCTGGTCAGGATAATGGGACAAACTTATGGAATTATTGTATTGTCGTCGGTCCTTGATAAGTCGACAAAGTTTAAACTAAATCTGACCGTTTAAAGTTGGTCAAAATCAAGTTCAAAGAAGTCGGTTACAAACTGACAAACAAGCAAGCACGCAAGCACGCAAACATACAGGTGAAGCTAATATAAGCGTGTTAAAAATTGAAACGTGATAATAAATAATAGGTAATTGTTATGATTTTCTGTACATTCTGTTGTCCACTATTTGTCAAAACTAATAATTGTGGGAACGGAAAATTTGTGGAATGGCGCTGACAGTCGGTTATTATTCTTCTTTAAGATATAATCACAGGAACACAACAATGTGAGTACGTGATATAACGGTGTGGCGATTCAAAGTCCAGGAAAAATTACATTTTGACGTGACGGGATTTCTATTTAACGTTTACGTTATTTTATACACACTGACAATGGAAAAACATAAATATTAAATAGGTACTATTATAAAAATTAAAATTATATAGGTTCCATATAAATCAATCAAGATTAATGTTGTTCAATTCTTAAATTGTTTCAGTGTGTGTATTTAAAAACGATTGACAATTTGCCACTTAGAGACAACATTTTATTGATGCTTCAAACCAGTGGCGTAGCTAAGAGGTGCGCCACCCCACAGATTTCTGAAAGCGCCCTGCTATTTTGCACTAGTCCTGATCTTTTTCTATTTAAATTTTGGTAAAAAATGCCACTCGTAAGCGTTTTTTCTTCACTTAATTTACCATTTTCAGCAAGAGATTTGAGGGCGCCCCTGGCTTTGGTGCGCCCCCCCCGCAACGCGGGGCTTGCGGGGGTGTTATTTACGCCTCTGCTTCAAATCCTTTCTCTGTTATAGAAACAGAATTTTGGCTTGTAAAGGACATCCGATTTGGATCTTGTTAGAGTAAAGCAATACATATTTTGTTAAACTTATATTTTATTGCCGAACGGATGTCAGCTTTCTTTTTTATGTATACGTATTCTTTAGAAATTTTGTCTTTACAATAAGAAAAAATGTGAGCCGTCGTGGGACCACTGGCAGATGTGAAACAATTTCATAGCTCTCCCCATGCGAAGACAATTAGTGAAAGAATTTTTAGAATCGGTTCAGTAGTTCCAGAGATAAGAATTTATGATTTATTACCCCCTCCCCCGCGAGAAATTCTCTCCCTGCGAAGATAATTACTGCAAGAATTTTTAGAAACGGTTTAGTAGTTCCAGAGATAAGAATTTATGATTTATTACCCCCTCCCCCGCGAGAAATTCTCTCCCTGCGAAGATAATTAGTGAAAGAATTTTTAGAAACGGTTCAGTAGTTCCAGAGATAAGAATTTATGGTTTATTACCCCCCGCGAGAAATTCTCCCTCTGCGAAGATAATTAGTGAAAGAACTTTTAGAATCGGTTCAGTAGTTCCAGAAATCAGAATTTATGATTTATTATCCCCCCGCCCTGCAAGAAATTCTGCACGGTCGTGTTCGAACAGTATGTGTAACCCACGCCCCGCAATACACCACCCGATGTTTGGACACAGCGACACACACACGTAACATAGCGAGACGTAAATTAGCGAGTATCTTGTACTTATTATCCCTTCCTCCCTCAACCCCCGAAACGGCAGGAAATCCCCTGACAATTCACACACACACACACACACAGGCATAATAGCTACACACACACACGTAAAATGTGTAACAGTATACATATAGATATGTGAAGACGCGTCGCTCCATTCAAACGAAATCACATCCGCGGCACAAGATGTTTCAAATTAATTTTGCATGCTTTGTAACGGCAGAAATTTGATATGAAAATATCAAAATTACCTCAAAAACAGATAGCGATAGCCATGGAACTTGAACAAAATGATGACGTTTTAGCTGTCAGAATAATTTCTAATCATTTTATTCAAGTTCCATGGCTATCGCTATCTGTTTTTGAGGTAATTTTGATATTTTCATATCAAATTTCTGCCGTTACAAAGCATGCAAAATTAATTTTGTTTAATGATTTAGATGCAGAATTTTATGTTCTAAAATTATTATTTTCCTAAAATAATTAGGGAAGCAGGAAATCGCGAAAATATATGTATAGTAAAACTTGTAAGATTGTAACAATTGACAATTACAAGAATTCTATCATTTGATCACCAATACTTTTTAATTAATAGTATTGAACTATTTCCATAAGAAATAATAAATGTTGTATAGTACTATGTCAAAAAAATCTCTTGAATTGAAATTCAAGCGAAATAAATAAATGCATAAAAAAAGTGGGAAAAATTGGAGTTAGCTTGTTCAAAAATTTGATTTTGCGTTGGTCCTGAATTTCGTCATAGTAAAAACAAATACAACACAGAACTCACCGGACCGCTGGAACTTCTAAGATGTCCCATTCAACAGATGTGTAGAACTCTGATAAGTCTACTCCAATCTCGACGACGTTCGTACCCTTCACCTCGTCGATATGTCTCAGGTCGACCTAGAAAAAAATCACATAATATAATAAATATTCATAGTAAAACCCAGCGATGTAGCTTAGTGGTACAGCACTAGACTCGCATTGGGAAGGTACTGGGTTCGAATCCCGACGGGGGCAGATGTGGCTAGGACTTTTTCCTATACTGCCTCACGCCGAGAAACGGTAATTCCTGTACCGGGCATCTTGTTTGAGGTTGTCCATGGTTTCCCTCAATAATTCCAGATGAATATCGAGATGGTTCCTTATTCAAGGCCATGGCCGATCACCTGTCTAACTCCTATGCTCCCAAAGTTGCCTACCTTATCCTAATGTCTTATAATTCCTTCATTCGCACATTGCTATTAATTAAGTTGAAGTATAAAAATGTATAAAACGGGAAGTGGTAAAAATGGAAAATAGTAATGTTGCGAATGGCGTCTGTTATGACATAATGTCGAGAAACGGACATTAAACGTATTATTATTCATAGTAAAAGTACAATTAAAGATAAAACAAGGAATGAGTAAGTTTTTTGAAATCAGAATTTATTAACAAAGTGAATATGTATTTATTTTAAAAAACACAGTCAAACGAGAACCGTACTTCATCACCCAGAGTATATCATTTCCAAAAGTAAAGTTGTAGCGCATAAAATAAATAAAATAGGTAATTTCTTTTATTAAAAAATACCAAAACGAAAAAAATAATATTAAATTTTTTACAGTTCATAATAATTACGAACTTAAATAATAAATAGAATATTATTTTTTATAATTATTATAACAGTTTGGGTCGTAAATTCTATGATAGCTTATTAGACCCAGGCATGTTAAAAAAAATTAATATTTCATTTCAAATTTGTAGTTATATAATACTTATATAAAGTGATTTATTCTCACCGAGAACCTTTGACAAATGAAAGCTTATCTATAATTTTAAGAAAAAATTGTATATGAACATACTTTCACTTATTTAAGAAATTAATTGAAGCATTAGTTGTTTTTTTTCTATTTTTTTAGTTAGATGAGCTTTCCTCTGTCAAAGTTTGTCGGTGAGCTAATAAATCACCTGTATTAAAAAAAAGCTTAAAACGATTGGAGACACGTTCTCCCACCACCAACATCGGAGCTTCCACCACACGTTATTTTTTCCGTTTTTTATTTAAACCTGTTATTTAAATATTATTTAAATATTTATTTGTATGGTATTCCGCGCTCCACTGTGTTAAAGAAATTAATTTTTTTTAAATAAACGACCTTCTGTATTTGCTTTCATTAAAAAACAAAAGTGAAAAAGAGTTATTTATTTTCTCGCCGCACCGGCCTTGGTTTTTTGTTAATTTCTTTTAATCACTTCACGTACCTTTGATCTCTAGAAAAAGCAACTGTTAAATTTTTTTCACACTTCACTCTAATTAATTGTTCATATTATATACAGGTGGGTCACGACGAGCTTATAGGGTAATATTATAATGCTATGTTTACACGTTAAGGCGTTAAGAGTTATCGTCGATGTTAGTAATAGTTTTTAAGAGTGTTAATGCGCGTTGAGATTTTTTGAACAGGTTAGCAATTGTCACTTGTCAAAACTCAAACGTCAGATAATTTGATTTGGTGACCTTTGTTTTGGCTGGGACTATGGAAAGTTTTGGTTCAGTCCAGTTTTATTCCCGGAATTTCTTGCCGACATGCTCCTAACATTGGTTAGAGCGTTTACGCATAGTCAAAACTCAGTTTTGCTTAATTAAATGTGTTAACACATTTACTAAGGCTTAACAACACTAAGAAAAGTGATGTTAAGGTGGGTTTATGGGTACGAAAATCGATGTTAAGATCATTCTTAAAAGTTTAACCGTTCGCGTAAACATGTAATAGTCACAGCTGTAGACCAAATATCCCCGTTTTCAAGGTCGCTGAACCCGAATATCGTATTAAAAAAAGTTTTTATCTATACCCACCCCCTCAATGGGCCAAAAACCACCCCTTTTTTGGTTTTCGCGCACGGACGCGCGACAGCATGATTTCTGAAGGAAATTGTTGATGATTTGACCGGAATATAACAAAAGAAGAAGAATTATGGCAGGGATATGACCATGACTACCCTTGGGGG
Organism: Mongoloraphidia duomilia; assembly: GCA_039654895.1. Taxonomy (NCBI): domain Eukaryota; kingdom Metazoa; phylum Arthropoda; class Insecta; order Raphidioptera; family Raphidiidae; genus Mongoloraphidia; species Mongoloraphidia duomilia. Next base: position 26,660,569 of record CM077520.1, on the reverse strand, counting down.
TCGATTCTACCCTCCCAGGGGATGGAAAAAGTGGTTTGAACAGCTGCTGTCAGTGCAAAAAAGTGAAATGCGCAATATTTTACGTGTTTTTTTACAAGTTCATGCGAGTAGCTGACGCACAATCCCCCCTCCACGATGCAGCTGACAATTTTTTTTCAACTCACTATGACGTCAACTATTTATAAAAAAAGTTTCAGCCGGCGTACTATTACTTAAAATTTTTTTTTACCACTTTCGCAGCCTCCCACACCCAGACCCACCGCTACTTGAGCAGCTGACGGTCGGTTCAGTGATTAGTTGTACGAGATCAAATCGATATCAAAATCAACCGGCTTACTATGACTTTTTCATTTGCAACGCTGCCTCCCGGACTATGTGTAAGTAATAGCAATTTTCAAATTAAGCAGGTTTTATTTACCATAGCTACTCAGTTTCTGATCTACTTTGAAAGTAGATTTAGCGTTAAAAGTTGTATCAGAAACCAAGCATAAATACCATTGTAAACTCGTCGTGATTCACTCTGTATTTTAATGTAGAAAGCTGTCGCAATTCGCAAATGGCGTCGTATCCTTTCTACAACTACGTTTATTTCTTGCAGCGAATTAATTATTATTATTAAATTGTAAAATACATCTATCTTTCGTCTAACTTCTCCCTTCCAATTAAACTCTGATTTAATTACCAAAGTTTTGTTTGAGAATGGTGCTTTCTTCTGTTTAATTTCATATTGAAGTGTATACATTATCACTGATTTTTAGTAAAACTTTTCATTGTTGTTTTATTCTAATGCACTATTTAATAACTAATTTTAATTTCTCTTCGATTGAGCTAGAACAATTTAAACTAATGTTTTTCGTCTTTTCAATTTTAACCGAAGAAAAAAAAATAATAAAAGTTTACGCAGAACTGAATTCAACACATTTTAATATTTATTATTTTGTACAGTAAACACTTTGAGACTTTTACTTGACCTTTGTTTGTTCGGAACCTTCTAAGTGGCATAACTTCGTTAAAAAGACAATATTGTTAATAAAATACATTAAAAAAAGAAATGTATTAATAATTATACTACGAAAAAATCTTTTATTTTATGTAGGGCAGCCTCAATCATCAACCGTCCCTTTGCAAGATTCTTTAACTGTAATTTATAAAGAGGTAATTTAAGTTTATTTTTGAATCTCATATTGAACGAACATCAGAGCCACAGCTACATTATTCGTAGTGTTTTGTTTAGCATATAAGATTGAATGATAAATAAATAACGATGGAAAAGTTGGTGTTTTAAAATTGATAAAAATTGGTTTGCAGTGTTACTTGGGTGTTATTCTAACAGCCATAGTTCTAACGGCCCTCTTTTGAGTACCCCCACAACCTGATCAATTATGAATATTGTTAAAAGTTTCATGGAACCGGAGGAGTTGCAAAAAACACGTCTTCTCTATAAAATGACCGCAATTTTTCGGAGCCGAAGGTGGTAAAATATATAGACAGGATTTCTGAGTTATTATAATAATAAAAATTCGATTGATGACCAGTCCTATAGTTCCCACCTAGTAAATATTTGCAAAAAATAAACATTCTTTTTTTATTCTTTGAAAAAAAGCATGGCCCTCTTTTTTGTTTAGTGATCTACTGATGGCTAGCTTAACATAGCAAAAATCATGGTTAGCTTGATTTACGTACAATTTTTATTTTTTTTAGTAAAATATTTTTTTTTCTCGAAAACTGTACATTTTAGAGAAAAAAAATATTTACATTTTTTTCATATTATAACATCTAGAATTCATTTATATTTTTTTTACCTATGTTAATACGTGACATTGAGAACGTTTTTTTTAATATCTCAGGATCCACTGAACCGATTTGACTCAAAATCTAATCAGATCTAAGTTAAAGGCTGATAAACACAATAGAACAATCGGTATGGCCGTATGTTGTTCCGTTTTTAAGATATCGAAGGTGAAAAATTGACCACATACACCACACTCACACACACACATCACACACACACATCCCCCCACACACACCTCGACAGTCAGAAAATGATCTTAAACGATTGCTAGGGTCTCAAAACGTGAAAATCTGTTAAAATCTCGAAATATTTTTTTCGGACTAAATCCATTACTTCCCTACCATAGTAGAGGTGGGAAGTAAAAACTATACCTAGGTCCTAGGTACATATTCAAAATGGTGATATACATAATCTTTTTCATTGGTTATCATAATTAGCACACACATGATGTTCATAGTGTCACAATAAAAGTACTGTCTGTATAATATCTATAAACAAAAAATAATTTCAAAAAGTTGAAAATTGTTACTCTAAAAGTTCAATCAAAAAGTTGAAACAAAACATAAATATTTCAGTCAGATATGAGATAAAAATTTGCATTCAAATTATAATAGATACGGTTGGCAACTTTAAGTTTCACGTTGCCGTTGATAGTCATCTGTCTCATTAGCCATTAGAAGTCGGAAGCGTTTTAAGTACATATATAATATTATGAATATATGTATACATTATATACATATACCAGGTGTTCATTTGAAAACTTCCATCAAGAATACCTCGAAAACTAAACGCCGAACGAAAAAATGTTCCGGCCAAAAATTGCATAATTTCGAGAGGGAAAGAATTTGGAAAAATTCATTCTAAAATTAGTAGAAGGTAAGTAAAGGACGGTTGAAAGTAGAAAAACTAGAAAAAATGTAAACAATAATTGGAAATGAATGAATCCTCACAAGATATAAAATTAAGTAAGCAAATATAACAATTTATTTACCACTGCTACATGTTTCGACATAGATATGTCATCTTCATCATAGAAAAAATGTGTATAAATAACTGTTTTTATATTAAAATTTTTAATTTCGTTTTACCAGCCATATGTATTTTATAAAATATTTTTATCTTGTTTCAGTGCCTCTTACTCGAAAAGTTGTTTCTTTTTCATGCACAATCTAAATCTGCTAATAAAATATGAGTTGCTATTAAAAAAACCAAAATTGACTTTAAAATTACTTTAAAAACGTCCACTAATTCAAAAATGAATTACTCAATAATCTTTCCCCCTCGAAATTATATACAATTTTTGTTCGAAACATTTTTTCATCTAGCGTTCAGTTTTTCAGATCTTCTTGATGGAAGTTTTCAAATGAACACCCGTTATATTATGGTTAAATATGACAGCCTCACAGTCTGATCAGTTTTATATGAAGTTGATGTAAGTTTTATGCGTTCATAATGAACATGTTTTAGATAATATCACGGAATGAATCGTTAGGCAAGCCAGATACTGCCTTACATAATATATTTGCATGTAAATGAGTGCACTCTATTCAAATAATGAATGTTATGATAATCTATAAACTGCATATTATTCTCTATTTATGCTACACTCTTAGTTGTGTACAGCATGTTTAACCGAAGTCATAAATGTGAGATTGGCGGTAAGTTCGGTTTTGAGCTCAGATCGATCTAGTGCCCCAATGCGTTCGAATTTAACATTTATATGCTCTGAAAGATCTCTATCCTGCGTTCGGATTTAAAATCTGGAGGAGATCGAGTACGCTCTATGAGCTCCGAGGAAACCGAGCGAGCAAGCAGATTTAACCATCTTCAGAGCACTCATTTTAAAAATGAGCGGAAACACTTGTTGTGAGAATGGATAAATTTCGAAGTTTATTTATATGAGGTAAAAATACACGAATAATATTTATTCAAAGAATAGTAAGAACCAATATGTCTATATCGCACAGAATGATTAAATAAAATATTTATTACATCTATGGGTCGAACAAATCAAAAACCGGTAGTACTATTAATTTTAAAATAAACGATTAAAACGAAAAAAATGGTGAATCATGATTTTTTTTTTATTTAACACAACAACATGTGCATCGGCATTTGCCACTAGCACTACAAATTATAGTAACATATTATAGTTATGGTATACAAAGATAACTTAGATTTATACATTTGTAAATTAAGGTAAGTATGTTAAGAAGGTATTGGTAAGTATATATTCTATACTAGCCGTTACCCGTGGCTTCGCCCACGTATTTTACGATTTATAATTTTATTTATCGATCGAGATTGAGATTGCTTGGGATCGAGGGTTTTTTAAAAAAATTTATTATATACAATACAATGTACCTACTTCAACAAATATGACTAACTTAACTACAAATATCTGGGTGACCGAGCTTTGCTCGGATGAGATCAATAAAAATAGTACTTACTGTGAGATATTGATTTTGTATTATTTTCTCAGAATATTATTCCGAAACGATTAACTGTCAGAATATTTTGACACAAAGTAGTTTGTTTTTTCCAAAGCCTACTCACCATACGACACTGTTTTATAACGTCAGAAAACTGTTTTTTAAAATTTTATTAATACCTACATTACTAACTCGCTTCGCTCGTTCGTTTGAATATTATTAATTCCTTCTTCGCTCGTTCGCTCGAATTTTATTAATACACTACTCACTCGCTTCGCTCGAATATTAATAATATACATTACATTTGTTATCCCCCGCGAGAATCCCCCCCCTAATTTGTTATCCCCCGGCGAGAATGTCCCCACCTAATTTGTTATCCCCCCGCGAGAATCACCCCCCTAATTTGTTATCCTCCCGCGAGAATCTTTCCCCCTAATTTGTTATCCCCCCGCGAGAATCTTCCCCCTAATTTGTTATCCTTTGCTCGTACGCTCAAATTTTATAAATACGTTACTCGCTTACTTCGCTCGTTCGCTCGAATATTAATAATACATTACTCACTCGCTTCGCTCGTTCGCTTGAATTTTATTAATATATTACTCACTCGCTCCGCTCGTTCGCTTGAATGTTATTAATACATTACTCACTCGCTTCGCTCGTTCGCTCAAATTTTATTAATACATTACTCACTCGCTTCGCTCGTTCGCTCGAATATTAATAAGACATTACTCACTCGCTTCGCTCGTTCGCTCGAATTTTATTAATACATTATTGCTCATCTACGATACCTATATAAGGAACTCCTGTGCAAAATTTGTTATCCCCCCGCGAGAACCTTCCCCCCTAATTTGTTACCCCACCGCGAGAATCCCCCCTAACTTGTTATCCCCTCGCGAGAAACTTACCTCCTAATTTGTTACCCCCCCGCGAGAATTTCCCCCCTAATTTGTTATCCCCCCGCGAGAACCTTCCCCCCTAATTTGTTATCCCACCGCGAGATTCTCCCCCCCTAATTTGTTATCCCAGCGCAAGAATCTCCCCCCCTAATTTTTTATCCCAGCGCGAGAATCTTCCCCCCTAATTTTTTATCCCACCGCATGAGTCTCCCCCCTAATTTGTTATCCCCCAGAGAGAATCTCCACCCCTAATTTGTTATCCCCGCAAAAATCTTCCCCCCTAATTTATTATCCCCCCGCGAGAATCTTCCCCCCTAATTTGTTATCCCCCTCGAGATTCTCCCCCCCCCGCGTAGCTTTCTATTAGTGAAAGAATTTTTAAAAACGGTTTAGTAGTTTCAGAGATAAAACAAAAACAAATCTATCCCACGGGAACCGTACATTTTTCCGGGATAAAAATTAGCCTATAACATTCTCTGACCCCTAAAATACCACTATGCAAAAAATCATGTCGATCCCTTGCTCAATGAAAAACAAAAACAAAACTATCCCACGGGAACCGTACATTTTTCCGGGATAAAAAGTAGCCTATGTGCTATTCCAGACTATAATTTATCTCTGTACCAAATTTCATCCAGATCCGTTCAGCCGTTCTGGCGTGATTGAGTAATAAACATCCATACATCCATCCATCCATCCATCCCATCCATCCATCCATCCATCCATCCATCCATCCATCCATCCATCCATCCAAACTTTCACATTTATAATATTAGTTAGATTAGATTATATTATATGGTGAATCATGATTTATTATTATAACAATGTTGAACTAAATCAAAATGAGGAGCAATAAAGAACATATTTCGGCTTTAGTGATAAGAATTTAACTTGCTGGGGTCATTTTATTCTGACGTTTGGAAAAATCTGCTAGATTACGTTCGGAATTGTTTAGATGGCTTGATTTGCTCGCTTGTCACGTGACCAAAAATCTGTTCGCTCAGCTCGATCAATCGAGTGCAAAACCGAACTTACCATAATTAGTCAAAATACCATTTCTTATTTAACTTTTAAACTAGCTATTGCCCGCGGCTCCGCCTACGTGAACATAGGAGCGCTTAAAAAATTATCACATAGGCGGAAAGAATAAAGTTGAGTTTATGTAGTCATTGCTCATAGACTCTCTGCATGTAACATTTCATTCAAATCGGTTGTCTCCTTTATAGGCGTGATGAAGTAACAAACAGAAAGTAACTACTGAATCTATCAGGATAAAAAGTAGCATATGTGTTAAGATAAAATGCTTTTAGATTCAGAATTTCACATGAAATAAATTCTCAAAATCCTCGAAGTGACTCGTGTGACATCCTGTATACTAGTTGTATTATTATAATATATAATATTTAATTGATGTAGCTAAAAACTATCATTTCGTAAAATGCAGTACAATTAAAGTTCAACAATAAAGCTCTATTATTTTATTATAATTGTTTCACAGATACAATAAAGTTCCAATCTCGTTTCCATGGCTCCTCTATTATAAACCTCCAGTTTCCAGGTTCTATTCCAAGAACCGGTAAATGTATCAATTGGATTTTCAATTTATTATTAGTAAATAATAAATGAAAATATGAATTGGTGCTAGACTCAAATAGCTCTAGTTATTGGTGGCTTTAAAAAATGTAAGTGATACTAGTTAAAAAAAATTATTAAAAAAATGAAACCTGTAAAAATCGGTAGAGACGGAAAAAAAATTGTGTAAATTGAGTGACATATCACTGAAAATCAAAATCAAATTTGATAAAACAAAACTAAAGAGTCCTAAGCTGCTGCGCACGTTGTTTAATAAAAAAAAACAAAACTAAAAAGTCGTCAATAAAAAATTATTAAAAAAGCCCTACTGCGTAAAAATCGAACTTAAAAGATGGAAACAAGATCAACTGATAACATGCAGTTGAAGGCATCAGATATTTCTGTTCAATTTGTTACTGCTATGCCTCCAAAAAACAACATAAACATTTTTGATGACCTTGGTACATTTTTGTAATGGCATGTTTTCGATAACATCAGGAATATATTGTTAAAAAGTTTCAAAGAAATATAAGTGAACCTGTTGTGTAGCGCTTAGCCGGTGTGAAGGTGTAATCACAGATTTTTTTTGTCTTGTATTGTAATTATGGAAATCTGAATTGCTATTCAAATCATGTCATTATGTTATGCTTTACAAAAATCGGTCTACAGTATTCAAACTTGGATGCTCCTTCCAGTACATACTCGCAAGGCCGCTTTTTGTAATAACAATTTGTATCAACTGAATAATAGTATTGACGAGGCTTTGTACGAAGCTTCAGAATTGATTACCTGACTGTAAAGTAAATAATCAATCTAAAGGGTTAATTAAACTTTGAGCAGCGTTGTTGTCTTTGTCAATAATTATGATCTAATATGTAATTTGGATGCCGCATTACCAACCAATTTACAGTAAAAACATCAGGTGTGTCAAAACTCAGAATACTGTCTGACCATCTGATCTAGAGGCCGACATGCTAACCACTAGACCACACAGTCCCCTTTTTTATTATTACTATAATATTGTTACTAACAGTGTTGCCATACCATAAAATATATGGTATTGTTACCGTAATTCGTGTTTAATATAAGTAATGAATTGCTATAGTATCCAAAATATAGATATCATATTTTGAAATACGCCCGAACATGAAATACTAAATTGTATATCTAGTTGCGTAATGAGGCATATTACTGAGGAGTAGTGACAGTCACACGAGTCATATCATTATGCCCGAGATATGGCATACCCACTATAAAATAGCCGCTTTTCACTTCATTTTCAGTATTTTCAAAAATTTTTGACAGTTCATTTGTATTGCAAACTTCACTCCTGTAGTAGGCTGTGGCACGCACAGGAGTATGTAATAGCGGGCGGACCAGGCGAATAAACATAAATCACTATGGAAATGGCTTGTTCCATACTAGTGTAGGAAAGATACATTCCCGCACACCGACCTGTCAAAAGTCAAAAGCTAATACAAACACCGTTTTTATATTGGAAAAAATTGTTAATAGCACTTGTATTGTGGTTCGACTTCAGAAGTCAACACAGTTTTTTTATATAAAAAAAGGGTGTGGGTCTCGGGACCCCCGACAGATGTGAAACATCAAAGAAAACGTTATTGAACTCGGTGGTATTCTCTATGTAGTAGTCTATATTTTTTCAAAAGCAGCAACTAACTGTTATGCTGACGTAATCCTATATACTGCACTGTAACACACGCGGTTGCGGCGTTTGAGCACGCCTGAGCCAGAAACGCAACTAAATACACAGCGAAGTATCTATATTACATACCTAAACGTGTATACATATACGTTTGCTTTACAGTACGTTCGTATGTATACTCTCTCTCTCTCTCTTCCCGTGCCCGAGCGCGCGGAAGCCGAGAGAGAGAGAGAGACGCAGTGGTGGGAAGAACAGCAGCGAGGGAGCGGACCATAAATTTCGTTGCATATTTCCCCCCACGCGGCTGTTCACAGCCCGACATAAAATGTTTCACATCAAAAAGATTTGACTATGTATTTCTACAAAAACAACAGGGAGATTTCCTAAGATTGTGAATTGACTAGTCAGTTTCTCCAGGCCTACACGGACGACTTAGTCAAAAGTAAATGAGTTGGGCGGATAGGATAACGTTCCCGATAGCTATGTTACCGGTAACCACTAGTAAGATAGCGCTGTAAGTGCGGTGAATGTAGCAGAGCTCTACAATATCCTGTCTGAACGGGAAACTGTTCGAGATTACACCCAACTTGTGTTCGAACTGTAATCTACCTAGGCATACAACACAACTACTGCACATTGGCGTTTTCACTTAGCGATTTTATATTATCGACGTTCATTCAGAATGCCTTTTTAACGTTACGTGTCATTAGAAGTAGCGGAAATTAATGAGAACGAAGATTAAAATAGATAAAAAAAACTTGGTGCATGTAAATCTCCCGCTTCTGAAGTGAAACTTTATAAATTGTTAAATTGTGTTTTAAAGACCACCAACAGTTAAAATTATTTGGACCTAGTACCAATTCACATTTTCAATTCATTATTTTTTAATAATAAATTGAAAATCCAATTGACACTTTTACCGCAGCTCTCGGGCTAGAACCCGGGAACTGGGGACTTGTAATAGAAAAACCATAGCAACGTCATGTAAACAACAGCATTGCTACACGGTCGGCTATTCTCAAGCCTTGAAACTTTATAAGTAAACGGTAAATATTAACGTGATCAAGCATTCGCAACACAACTTTCATGTACAAATAATTAATGTTTATGTTAGGTTTAAAATGAATTTTTCTAGTGTTTCATTCTATAACGTTACGTCATTCGATGGGTGTTCCTAACAGTAATGCTAACATAAGCATTTATTTGTATTTATAAGTAAACATTTGTATTATGTGTAAACAGCAATTAAACAATTATTATATGTTGGTTCTGATTTCAGGTACCTAATGTATATAGTTAATTTCATACTAATTAGGAAGTTTCCCTTTTTTATTTTTTTAGTCTAAATCATAGTTCTAAAAATTACAAAATTAATGGCGGAAGAATTTTTGAAAAATCTTTAAAAACAACAAAGTTATGCTACTTCAAAGTTTGAATTTGACAATTTCTCCAAGACATTCAGTTTTCAGTCCGGGTGACGTCACGCGGCACGATATTTTTAAAAGTAATTTTTATTTTGTATGTGTGGTACTTTAACATGGTAACTTCCGATAAATCTCTTTCTTCGTGGTGTGAATATAACATGGTGTGCTATCTAGGGAACCAGTTTTCGACCGCTTTGCGCAGTGACGTCATGTAGGGAGCATATTTGAACATGAGAACGCTATTTGGTGAGGTTCCACCGCAGTAATTTTGAATAATTTTGCTCCAGAGTATTCCGACCTGATACACTTTCGATAATTTTGTGAAAGAACGAGATCTCGAAGTTACCAGTTACTCGATTTCTAGAAGACTTTTAAGGGGTAAGTTGCAGGTCTATTAGAAAACATGAATATTGAAAATGGATATACAATACTTCTATACCAACTTCTCATAAGCCTTAAAAAACAATTAGTAAACAAATTTTGTCGAAATTCCCATTATTTTTTGACAAAAAACGCCAAAAATAATAACTAATCACTAGGTACTGTTCCCTACGTGACGTCACACGGCAAGAGCGAGACGAACGTATCTCACTTACTCGCTGCGCAAGAGCACACCATGCTATACTCACACCACGTCTTTCTTTAAATTCGTAAATTGTTATGGAAACACTAAAAACAAACTAGTTGATGACGGAAAATATTGACATATCTAAATTTTTGACAGTTAATTTTAATTTACTATAAATAGAAAAGTCTGTATTACAACAAAATAGTTACTAAGTAACCTCGGCTCTAATTACTCACAAAGCTAAAAAACAGCAAACGTGTACCGCGTGACGACGTCATATTCATAAATCTGTTTCGTTTGCGACCCCACGTACAAGAAATTGAATATCTCCGTTGAAATTAAAGATATCAAAATAATTCTTTCAGCATTTTTAAAGTTATCTTTATTACAATGATGTGACAGTGCAATAATTAGTATTTTCGTTCAATGGAAAATTCCTAATTATTACAGGAAGCTATACTAAACTATATTTCTGTTTGAAATATTTAATTTTTAGGACCTGTCAATTAGTAATTGGAAAGAGATAGAGTTCGAGTACAGTGAGTGCTACAAGGAGTTCCCGACATGCCATATCATTTGATCCCGCGCCGAGTTCGCTCTCGTCCTCGCTCCCGTCGTTACGCGTTGGTCTGTGGGAGTCTTAAATCGTCATTAATCATATTTCTTTGAAAATTCGACATACACGATTTTGCCTTTTGGTCGCTGATATAAACCAGAATAGAAAAAAAGTATGATTGCAGAGATTGTTCATTCATTTAGGATTTCTCATTGTTATCGCAGCTATTATATAACTTTTATTGTGAACAATATCTATAATGTTAGCGTAGCTTATATAGTGAACGCCGCAGCAAGTAGGTTAGCGGGATTTCGAAGCGCCTGCAGCGACGTATGTCCAGGGAAATCTTTATAAACGAGCTGGATGGACAACTGCCACGTAAGCATACTGCAGCATTTTTCAACGATGTTGTGTAATAAACCCAACTATTTAAAAGTCATGAGGTGTCGTGGGGCATCCGACAGAAGCATGTTTCATACGCATTGTATATAAAATCGAATTTGTCAAAGCTATAAAAAATATAAATAATTGAAAAGTTATTATTTGGCCGCCATTTTGAAATCTGACGCCATTTGATTTTTTTGTGTCCTATAAAACTCTCAAATATCAATTTTCAAAAGGATAGGATTATTTTTTACGAAAATACATATTGCCTCCGTTTTAAAATCTGATGCCATTTTATTTTTTTGTGTCCTATAAAACTCTCAAATATGAATTTTCAAAAGGATCGGATTATTTTTTACGAAAATACATATGGCCGCCATTTTGAAATCTGATGCCATTTTATTTTTTGTGTCCTATAAAACTCTCAAATATCAATTTTCAAAAGGATCAGATTATTTTTACGAAAGTACATATGGCCGCCATTTTGAAATCTGACGCCATTTTATTTTTTTGTATCCTATAAAACTCTCAAATATGAATTTTCAAAAGGATCGAATAATTTTTACGAACCGGGCTAGAAATTATTCCGCTCGGAGCTTTTACTTCATTTATGAATTTAAATTGTGGGCGGTATTCGAAATTAGGAAGTGATTTAATCATTTAATGTTTATTGTCTAAGTTGAAAATATAAGGTATAACGTTTTAAATTTTAATTATAATTTATAAATACTTATTTTTTGATAACTGATAAAAATTTATCAGTGCTGCAGCACGGCAGCCCTTATATGCCAGTCGCCACTGCTTTCAATTGTGTTCTACGTAACAGCAAACAGAAGTAAAATTCATACAATGGGTAGTTTATAACTTTTATAAACAATTTTGTGAAAACTTGATATAAATACTATTTTATAATAAAAAAATTATGGATCAATTTGTATACTCACACATGACCTAGTCCACAATTCAATATTATGAAATTCTTCGATGGTTTTAAATTATTGCAGAGTTATTCTCTATATGCATTTCGTAAATGGTTAGAGGCTATGCACATTGCACGTATTGAATATGTGATGCAATATGAAATTTTCAGAAGACTTTTTTTTAATTTTGGAACGTTATGATTTTAGGAATGCATATTTTTATTACAAAAACATTATTTATTTGAGAATATTTTTGATCATCATTTGACCACAAAATATATGAAATCAACGTTTGAATTGTTAAAACTTTTAATTTAATATTTAGTAGATTTTGTGTCTATATTTATATAATTAAAGTAGTAAATTCGCAGGTATGTGGACAGTAAATAATAATAAAACTGTCAGTTTTTTATTTACTGTCCACATGCCTGCGAATTTACTATTTTAATTTAATAAAAATAATGGCATTGGGGCTAAAAAATATCGTTTTCTTTTTCCTTTTCAGGGTTCCGTACCTCAGAATGAAAAAACGGAACCCTTATAGAATCACTCTCGTGCCTGTCTGTCTGCCTGTCTGGTCTGTCTGTCTGCCTGTCTGTCTGTCCGATCTTGACCCCCATTATAACCGAAACTACTGAGCCTAAAATTTTATATTGAAAAAATAGGGAATATAGGGCCTCACGTATAGTTTACAGGAAAACCTAAACGAAAATCCTAAGTCCTTAAATTCCCATGGGAAACGGAAAATTAGGCATAGCGTTGTACCAAGTCTATCAAATATAACATTGTTTGTGTTATAGTATACGTGGAGTAGTGGTACGGAAAACGCGCTAGGCGTACGCATGCCACCACGAAGAGCCGGGTTCAAACCCAACTGACGATACGTGATTGTTTTTTATAATGTAAACATTTTGGAATTTTTCACTTTATTTTTTTCATCAATATTCTGTTTATATACCTAGGTACTTATTTTTTACTTTAAAAATATACTCTATTTAAATTTTATACGGAAAAAAAAGATCAAAATGAAATATAAGTAAAAAAACTTTTTAAAAACAAATCTGTTAATTTTTTACCCCTACCTAACTCTTTATTTTTATTATTGTAAGGAACCCTCGATGCGCGAGTCCGACTCGTACTCGACCGGTTTTTTATTGTAAAGGAACTTGGCGCCTCTATGGTCATTGTAGCTACAAGAATAACATACTAAAAGTCTTGGATTTTTCCATGACGACTTCAAGGTTTATAATTTATGCAAATAATCTTTCCAAAGGAAAAAATATTTTAGCTTTTTGAACTTTTAAAAATGGGATATAAATAAAGATATGAAGAGCTGTCACCTCTTTGTTGGATGTATCATCCCTTTTTCACGAAAAACTACTCCCAGCAGGAATTCTTCGTTTTTTTGCGTCTAGTTTCTGAACGATTATTCGGAGAATAAAAGTAAACAGAAGTAAAAATATTTTCCATTCAATTGTAAATAAAATTATTGTTCTGTTCATAATTCAGCTTATCCCAATGATAGGTCTATAGTCTATACACTAAACAGTATACGATACATGAAGGTTTTAAATAAAGGATAGTTTGAGCCACGCAGCAAAAAATTCTCCTATCGCGCTCTTCCGTGTGTATCTAATAAACGGCTGGTTTTAAGAAAAAAATGTTCAGATGGACATTTTTTATGAACGATTATTATTATTATTTCTTTTCATTTTTATGCTCAAATAAAGACTTAATAAATTATGATTTCTTTTGAGTCTAAGACTCGTCACTCATAGAGTTAAGGCTCACATAACTCTTGTATTTAAATAAATAAAATATATTAATAGTAAAACTTACATACCTACTTGAATTTTCATTATAAATCTACATACCTATATAAATAAAAGAAAGTCGTGTTCGTTACACCATTCTGTTAGTTACACCATTTATAACTCAAGAACGGCTGAACCAATTTTCATGATCTTTGATTTTTTGGATTTGTCTCCGCCCGCAATAGCAGCATAACTATTAAAATATCGGAAAAATCAAGCGAACGAGCGAAGCGAGTGAGTAATGTACACAAAGTCGTGTTAGATACACCATTTATAAGTAAAAAACGGCTGGACCGATTTTTATGATCTTTGATTTTTTGGATTTGTCTCCGACCGCAATAGCAGAATAGCTATTAAAACATCGAAAAAATCCAGTAATGTACCACCCGGGAGCGAATGAACGAAGCGACTGAGTAATGTAATTATAATATTCAAGCCAACGAGAGAAGCGAGTGAGTAGTGTATTGCAGTCCGGGCGAAACCGGATCGGGCCGCTAGTTTAATATAATACAGGGTTTAAATTAGTTTACACTTAAGAACTTTATTTAACATTTCTTTATTTAAGATAAATTAATAGATTTATACGGCTGATTTGCAATTGAAAATTTGTAGTGAAAATCAATTGATTCCGAAGCATATAAGGAGAATGTTAGATTAGTTATCATGTCACGGTTGAGTAATTGTAAGCCCTTTCCGCCGCCAAAGTGGAAAGGTTCAGGTTAGAATCCTGACTGTGACTATGGTTGGTAAAATGATTTTTTCCGATATTATTTGGAATCAATTATATAATTGCTTTCCAGCAAAAATTTTCTTTAACATTATTGTTTCGCACAACACAGTGTCTTCGTCAGACAAAGATCTTAAACTGCGTTGTACGAAATCATTGTTATAAAATAAAGTTCTTAAGTGCAAATAAATTAAAAACATTGCGCTTTATTAAATTTAAAATGTATAAGCATTAATTTATATCAAGTAACGACCGAATCTATTTTAAAATTACAAAGAATATGATTATTCATTCCTTTATGGAATAAAAACGTATTACTTTAGAAATTCCAGAAAGAGAACGTATTGACCGGCGACCGTTAACAATCGAACAATAAAACTATGCATGTGAATGTGTGTAGGAATTGCTGAAAGTTAAGCATATTATCTTGAAAGAATTTCTGAATCAACAAGTGCATTATCGATGAGCGCCAGTCAATGAGTCATAGGGTTTCAAATTTGCTATACAATAATCTCAGATGGAACATTTCGTCGACTTCTTAGCGAAACTATGTATAAAATAAAAAACGAATAGTAACTTGTATAAAACCTAATCCTTACGAAAAAATATGTTGAAAAAAATATTATACAACTCGTTTTGACTTATAAATATTTATGAATGAATTATCTCTTAAAAAAAATATAAGGATGAGAGGAAATTCAAGATTGTATTTAAATATTTAAGAAAACTTTTGTACCATAATTATACAGGGTGTTCGGAGAGGAAACCACAATATTTGGAGCTTGTATTCAAGAGATCAAAATAAACAAAAAAATCAGATATAGGTACATGTGTCCTAAAATAAGCCATTACGGAAATATTGGCTACACGAGCAATTGCCAAACGAGCTGACATGTGGCAATGTGCGTAGCCGTTGGCGGTGGTATTTTTGAAAACGCATCATTTTATTTCTTGTATTATATTGACAAATAAAAAAGAATCAATTATGTCAGATGAGTTAAATTATAAGATAAGGCTACTTTGCTAATTATCTAGCTACTTATGTACTGCAGTGCGAACTTTGAATAAGGCAATATCTCCGTAATGGCTTATTTTAGGACACATGTATATTTGACTTCATTTATTTTGACCTCCTGAATACACGTTCCAAATATTGCGGTTTTCTCCCCGAACTCCCTGTATAAATTGACATTCTTGTTACCGGAGAATTTTATCCATATGACGTGTCATGATGAGGTACTTGAAACAAGCCTCGTGGTCGTGGTAATTTCATTCTTGGTATTTCAATTTCTGTTTTAATTCAGGACAATTCATTCCATCTTTAATTATTCCATATAAAACACACACGCTCATGTATTGCCTGTTTGATTTCAATGAACTGATTTTACATAAGGTCGCTATTTTTTCATAATTATGATTCAGAGTTGGATTTTGTATACCAAGTTTGTATGCCACAAAAGCCAAGAATTTATGCTGTACTTTCTCCAACCTACGTATATGTATGTCATAATGTGGTGACCAAACCGAGGAGGTATACATAAGAGTCGGTTTAACTAACGTATTATAAAGATAGATAATAGTGTCAGCAGATGTAAAATCCTGGCTTTGCCTGAGTACAAATCCTAGATTTCTTCTCGACTTCCTTACAACATAATCTATGTGATCGTTAAACATTAACTTATCATCTAGAATCACCCCAAGGTCTTTAATAGTTTGTATTCTTTCTAATACGCATCCATTTAAGCTGTAATCAAATTCAATTTTCTTATGCCTTGCTCTAGAAAAACTCATGACTTTACATTTTGTAGTATTTAGCTCCATTTCGTCTTCAACGCACCATTCTCTCATAATTAATAGATCATTTTTTAAAAGTTCGTGTCTTCATAATTTTTAATAATTTTATAAAATTTACAATCATCTGCAAGAAATAGTGATTTTGATGCAGTAAATATGTTTCTCATGTTGTTGATGTACAAAATTAATAAAAGTGGACCTAAATGGGAACCTTGAGGTACACCAGATGTCACATCTATTTCCTGTAAGATAAAGTTTTTGTATTTGACATATTGTTTCCTGTTAGTCAAATATTCTTGTAAAAATATCAGAAACTTATCAGCAAAACCTATTTTCACCAGTAATTTATCCATTGGCACTTTATAAAGCTTTGAAAAAGTCTGTATATATTACGTCAATCCGATTCCCATTTTCCATAGCTTTCGTTATTAATTTTTCGTTATTAATTAATTTTAAAATAATTAATATTATTAATAATATTAACTTAAATGAATTTTAATATGTAAATTAAGTCATCTAAAATAAAACATTATTTCAATAATACATTGTTTGAAACAAGAATACTTCGTAAGTTAGAAAACATTATATTTTATTCAGGGGTGGGTGTATATTTATGTTTATTTATTCAGTTCAGTAAACTTTCATTCTTGTATAAACTTACCTGTAGGCTGAGGTTCTATTTCGTTAATTTTATATTAATGAATCGGTCTTACAATTTATAGAACGGAAGTTTACTGGAGTGAAAAAAAGGTTTTTGAACGTAGTAGAACAGAATACCAAAAAGCAAAATAAATAAAAAGGTTTTGTCAAAACAATATGGGCATATAAAAATGAATGCTTACATAATATATAGATTCGGCCGTTACTTGATGTAAAGTAATGTTATTCGTTTTAAATTAAATAAAGCGCAACGTTTTAATTTATATACACTTGAGAACTTAACAATTGTTTCGCATAACAGTGTCAGACAGTAAATAAGTTAAAACACTGTGTTTTTATTTAATTTAAAATGTATAAAATTAAAACCATAGAAAATTGTTAATAATTGTTAATGAGTTATTAGTTACTGATATTATCGTTATTAATCTTACTTCTTGCTTTGTCTAAAGCGCATTTGGCACACATAAATTCATCTGATTTTCGAGCATTATTTAGGTCAATTTAGATTTTCTCACACGGCGAATTTTGACGCTAACACGTAAAATTATTTTAGATGCACCATGAATCATGTCTCATTGAATGTAGGTTAAAGAAGGTGGTTGTAAAAATATGAAGAGAAAAATAATTATTTTATTTTTTTAGAGACATACCGACTCTCTTTTTGAAGTATGTTTAATTTTTTTTGAAACGAGGTTGTACAAATTAATATAAATGACTGTTACCTATTAGAAATCATTGCCACAAACACAATGGCGTTTATTTCATTTCAATTATAACGTATTTACGGAGATATAAATTTTTAAATATTAATAACTGCTTACGTTATACGAGTAACCCTCGTCGCGTTGGATTTATATTTTAAATCTTTATAGTATCGTCTAACACTGATCGATTCTTAAAATCTGTTAAGAACCTTTGTTTTCTAATCTTTATCCTCGTTTGGTGTAGAAAAAAAACAAATTTCTCAAAAAACTAAAATTTTTTTTAAATCTATTCATAAATGAGATCACCATTACTAGACCAGAGCTGACGCCTTTGAAAATGGTAAAAAGTGAAAAAAAATAATAGTAGGATGAAACCCATTGGAAAAGGAAGAGAATATAACAAAAATGAAAAGAAAAATAATTTACGGGCGATCTGAGGTCGGGAAGTGGTAGGGGGTGAGTTTTTAAGGGTAAAAAACGGTTTATCTCGATTTCCGGCAAAACTACAAGTCCTATGGAAAAAAGTTTAATAGCAAAGCTGTAGGTAATAAAAAGATCTACAACTTTTGTATCACACTTTTTTCACATAGCCTCAAAATTTATGTGAAAAATTCAAATAACCAAGTTTTTGGTTTTTTATTTTTATCTTTTACAAAAAAAAATTTTTTTCACGAAATTTGGTGAAAACTTACCTTTTTATGTCCCAAACACACTGTAATTTTTTTGATTTAAAATATTTATTTTTTCACCTTATTTTGACTTAATATCAGAAAAACACCCTAATTTTCAATCGAAAATTCTCACGTCAAAATATCTGCTTTTTTAAAAAAGTCGGTGGGCTTTTTGTTCGTTGAAATCTCTACTTTATGATGGTGTAAAAAAAATAAACATTACTACGGTAAATGTTCTCAGAAAATGCAAAGAAACAAAAAAAAAATTCGAATCCGAAAATTTTTTTTTAATCATTATGTACAATTTTGAGCTATTTATTAAAATTTACACTTTAATTACTCATTTCTTTGCATTTTCTGAGAACATTTACCGTAGTAATGTATATTTTTTTTACACCATCATAAAGTAGAGGTTTCAACGAGCAAAAAGCCTACCGACTTTTTTAAAAAAGCAGATATTTTGACGTGAGAATTTCCGATTGAAAATTAGGTTGCTTTTTCGATATTAAGTCAAAATAAGGTGAAAAAATAAATATTTTAAATCAAAAAAATTACAGTGTGTTTGGGACATAAAAAGGTAAGTTTTCACCAAATTTCGTGAAAAAAAAAATTTTTTTGGAAAAGATAAAAATAAAAAACCAAAAACTTGGTTATTTGAATTTTTCACATAAAATTTGAGATTATGTGAAAAAAGTGTGATATAAAAGTTGTAGATCTTTTTATTGCCTACAACTTTGCTATTAAACTTTTTTCCATAGGACTTGTAATTTTGCCGGAAATCGAGATAAACCGTTTTTTACCCTTAAAAACTCACCCCCTACCACTTCCCGACCTCAGATCGCCCGTAAATTATTTTTCCTTTCATTTTTGTTATATTCTCTTCCTTTTCCAATGGGTTTCATCCTACTATTATTTTTTTTGGTTTCAAAAATTATCGACCCTGGTCTATACTCGATTTTTCTACATTTATTTACAAAGTTGTGCAAAATAGTTGGATTGTATTTTTTAGTGGCGTTTGAAGGCGATTTGTGTAATTAGTTTTTGAGAATTTCAATTAACACTTTCCGTGTCAGCCGTGACCATCAACTGAGGATATTACTTTTACTGCAAAATAACGTAACTTCGTTTGAAGTCAAATCATTTTATGAGAATTCAAATATACAGGCTGTAACAAAAAAGGAGTTGGATACTTTAATGGATGATTTGTGATGCTAAAAGAAGCAAAAAAAAATTAATAAACCTATAATGTCCGATTCTCAACTGCCTTATAGTAAATATAATAAGAATTCTGATATTTATTAGTATAACAAGCAAGGTAGGTACGCAACAGAAATTATTCATCTCAATCTAAACTTCAAAATTAATGTACCAATCGGTTTTTCTGCTATATTTTTAGTGTTAAAGAAACATACGTTCATGTTTTGTTTTCTGATGAAACCAAGGTAACCATCTGATGGTCATGACCGAGTATGACGGAAGGTTGGAGACAGATTTGGTACCTTTTCAGAACACTAAATGCTTCTCTTGCGAATGTAATGAGATATTTGGTGTTCTGGAAAGATATTTTCTTCGACGCCCGCACAGAGTTGCAGAGATATGAAGGCAACAAATCTTTCTCCAGGCCAGACATTGTTTCGCTATTTTAGCGTCAGCATTCCCCCCTTAAAGTAACGGTCATTTGTTTTGTTATGTCCTGTATACGAAAGGTTCATTGAAAATGACCCGAAGGTAATTTTATTTGCGCTACCTGCTTTTATTTAGGGTCGAGTATACATATTGGTTCTAATCGTTGGTTTCAATAGCAAACATTGCTGCATTATGAATCAATCAATATGTGTGCAAATATTAATTGAAAAATTACAAGGCGCGACAATCAAAAGTATTTGTTACTCTTTTAATGAGACTACAATTTTAGATAACTTTTTATCGTTGAATAGATTAATTCATACGAAAAATAGTACAATTAAAATAGGGTTTTTTTTTCAAAAGAAATCGCTAGGCCGATTTCTTTTGATGAATTGTTAGGCGGCCATAAAATGAGCTGGAAACCAAAAACTCGGGACGCCCCGTCTGATCGGGTTTTTTGTAATCCAAAATTCACTTTGAATCGCGGATTCCTCGAAAACGGTAAGTTGCATAGAAAAATTTGTAGAACAAAAGTTGTAGAGGAGTGATTTGTCTACATTTAATGTCATGGGGCCGCTGTACTGGGACTAAAAACGTAAAAACGAGAGGGCGCTGAAATTACCAAAAACACGTAGTTCGCCTTTTTCTATGCGAAACATTTTTTTTAAGTTGATAGTGTGAATTGGAAAATTGTTCTGCTTGAAAAAATCTACAAAATTTATACCAAGGTTTTTATCATCGATGTGAAACTTTATTAAAATATCGCCTATTAAAAACACCAAACATAATTGTTAATTCAACTAGTTTCTTGAATTATTACAAAATTTCCTACAAAACATTCCACGAAGTAATATGTATATAAAGCTAATAAGTATTTTATATAGTCCCAGGTTCCGCTGCATGCTTTCTAGTTCCATTTAAGTTTATAGAATAAAATCCTCTATAAATCTATTCGAAACGCCTTGGGTGCCCCATTTATTAAGGGCGAAATTAGAGAAATTATTTTTTTTACCTTTTAAGTACAGATGACAATATAATCGTTAATAGGAATGTCGGGTCTATATTTTATGACAAATATAAGTAAAATGAGAACGTTAGAATCTTTGACCATGCGGGCAAAAAGTCACAGTCATTATTTTAAGCATAAAAAAGGTTTTTTCAAAATTCCTATTCTACAAATATAATTAATTGTCCACTAGCCTGCGATTTTGCTTAACTTTATTATAATCACGATGGACACGATTTCTAATATAAATAATTAATAAATTAGTCCTGTTCAGTAAACTTTTTTGATAATTAAGTTATAAGCGAAATCTGACATTTTAATTAAATCACTTTTCATTAATTTTGATGAAAACCTGTTTCTTTTATGGAATAAATGAGGCATCACTGGAAAGAGGGCGAATCGAGAGCCGATAAAAAGTGGGTGCCAGCCCGTAACTCGGCCTAACCCCTTGGCAGCCACCCCTAAACTAAGTTCTTCCTCGTTATTTTTTACGCGCATAAGTCACGGGCTGGTACCTACTTTTTTACCAGTCATCAATTTCCGTGACAGAAAATTGTACGTTACCGTGAATTAAGAAGCTTCATTTAAAAAAAACATTAAACAGTATCGAGCGCATATTATGTATGTTCTCTATAGCTTGCCGCGCTAAAAAACAACTAAAATTAAATTACCAACTTGTTCCAATGCAGTTTGAAATTAATTGTCTACTGGAGCTAATAAAAACACGTGCGTGTGGTAATCTATTTGGAAAATTGGAAAACAAAATCTAATCTGTTGTTAATTACTTTAAATTTTAATTTCCTTAAAAAAATAGAGACACAGTCAGCGTTACAATTATTTTTCAGTTGCGATAGAGTTAAAAAATAAATTGAGAAATTATAGAAACAGCAGAAAAAGCTCTATAAAAACGTTTTTTCTTTTAAATTAACATAGTACCGGCTTGTAGGCCGTGGTCCGGTGGTATTTCTACCTGACGTTTTGTCTACAACTGCGGTAGACATTCTCAAAGGCGATGTGGCAGCGGTCGAAGTGTCTCCTTGGCGGCTCACAGGCCAGTGTGTCAGTGACTGGTGTCCTCCCGTCTTTTATGCTCCGTACCAGTATGTTCTCTGTTCGGTCATAGTCCGTCTCTCCGTAATTGGTCAATTGTATAGTGTATAGTATATAGTATGATTGTCCAGAGTCAAAGTGTGTTCAGCTATTACACACCCTGACTCTGGACAATCATAAGATCCTCTTCGAAGAAACCCGAGCCATATAGACAGAACGTTCAGTTATTACCCACGAATATACAGAGAGGTCGTAGAAATACAAAAACACAAACAGAATTTCAACCGGAAAGTTGAAGGCCTCAATCTCAGTAAAACCTGGATACCAGCACTCCGACATACAAAACCAATGACCAATCGTACAAGGACGGAATACGACCGAGTAGAGAACTCACCCCTATCACTATACACTATCGGACCACGGCCTACAAGCCCGGAAACCATGAAGATTTGGAACAACGCCGGCCGTGAAAGCTTGCACACCTGGTTAGTACCTATTTTTGACATGACAACATTTCACTACGCAGGTAGGTATACAATCAATAGATCTCACTAAGAAGCGAACTTCACTTCTAATGTAGGTTAGATCAGCGTTTCATAACCATTGGATCGCGATAAATTTTTAATGGGTCGCGAAGGAACTAGTAAAATACAAAAATAAAAATATAGGTAACTATCTTATTTGAAAAGAAAACACTTCGGAAATTAACAAAAGAGGATAAATTTTATTAGTCCATTCATAAGTTGATCAGAGTACATACAGCTGATATATACTATCTTTTTTCATTTTATATTATAAAATAAACAATTGGGTCGTAGTACGACGTCAAAAATATATGCTGGGTCGTGCGTCAAAAAGGTTGAGAAACGCTGGGTTAGATAATAATTAATAGGTAGTCGCCAGTATGTAGGCAATATACATTGTATAGTGTAAGATAGATAATGTATCTGCTAAGCGCTGACATTCAACTAGTTGTGTGGCCGAGCGGTTATATGCAATACTCTATCGTCTAATATCAAAGGCGGACTAGCAGTCTTGGCCGCTCTAGGCGGCCGTTCAGTACCAGGCGCCCCTATTTTGCGTAGAAATGTGAAGTACAAAAATCGGCATTGCGTTCGGTTCAACCCGCTAGAAATATTTTATTTCTGAGTTTGGAGATTTTATTTTTACATATATAGAAATTATTACTATTTCATTAGCTTTACGGCAATATTTCTCTTTTTTCACAGCTCCATTATTTACTGAGCTGAGATATATGCAATTCTCTGTCATATTTATATTTTTTGATTGTCAGAGACAAAGTAAGGTAGCCATATTCATATTAATAATAATAGCTAGAGGAACTATAAATTCTTCTGATAGTTATAAAAGCATATAAAGTTTTCTCAGTGCACGGCCCGGCGCCCCGCACATGCTTGAGTTAGATAGCGGGTGAAGATTGGCCGCCCTTAATGTTTGGCTACCCTAGGCCAGGGTCTAGTCGGCCTTATGGAAAGTCCGCCACTGAGTAATATGAAATTTTCAGTATATTGATTTTTCTTTATTTCATTATTAAAAATAAAAAATTGAAAAATATTAAATTACTATTGAATTTTAATTTCCCACACTAGTGTGGGAAAGATACGTTCTCGCACGCCGGCCTGTAAAAAGTTACTTTACATGCATACATACGCATGTATAGCAACTATTTTATAGTGGGTTTGGCAAAAAATGATTTTTATTTCTTTCATCCCAGGCAGACGTTGTCACGCCCAAAATAAGACAACACAACTTACCCCGTTTTTTTAGATAAACTGTTAAATATTTCAGGAAAGCTAATAAAAACACGAAGTAGGGACTAGGGAAGAGTTTTTCAAAAATGAGTAAAGGCACCGGTTCTCGACAGAATGTATTATTCCATAACATACATTGGGGAAAAAAGTCTGAAACACATGAAATATCTCCCAAAATAGTGTATTTTTGTAAAAATGGTCGGACAAGTCGATTTTTATTTTTTACTTTGGCGTCTTTTCAGATATAGCTAACTGGATAGTGCATTCAATTTTTTACCTGAAATCCATCATAAGTCCACGAGCCGAACTTCATGACACAGGTCTGTTCGTCGAACGGAAAATACTCAACGTCGATTTCGCACGACGATTTGTATATGGCCGGGGGTTTCCATTCCACTCGACCAGTGTAGTTGAGTGTTGCTTTCGTTGCCAACGTCACCTCGAAGTTCCCATCGGCGCTGCAAAGAAAAAGCAAAATCACTATCCGTGTGGCATCAGTTGTAACCATTGCCATAAGGAATGGACGGCGACGATTACAACTAACGATAAATAAGTTTTATTAAAATCGATCCAGTGATTTCTGTCTTCTGAGATAAGCGACTCAGAGATTCATAACGCACTTCGTCTTACAGCTTTTTAATAGATATAGACTGACAGCTAGTGACAATTTTTTGGTGTTATTTATTCAAGGCCTTATTTTTGTGAAGATGCTGAGGGAGGCATATAAAAGTGCCCTGAGTAAGGAATTTTGCTAGATAGCGGTATGGGAGGGATGCAGACCACCTCCAACATGTAACAAAAAAGATGGTCACAATTATTATTGTTTCAAGGCTGAAATTGTTTGTATAGCTTGTCGGTGACCTAATAATCCCATTATAATATTTACAGATCGATTGGTCAGTATTAAAGGGGTGGCAGATCACCCTAAACGTGTCATCTACACGACGAAATTTATATTATTAGTTCAAGGTTCAAATTTTAATATGTTGTTACGGCGACTGTTTTAAGCATATATTTCAATTTGCAGAACAAAATCTTGGTATTAACCCCCTTGCAGAACGATATAAACACGTAGGCGAGCAAGTTTCCCTCCAAGAGAGGGGGCTAATACCGACATTTTGTTCTGCAAATTGAAATATATGCTTAAAACAGTTGCCGTAACAATATATAAAATTTGAATCTTGAACTAATAATATAAATTTCGTCGGGGACGTGATACGTTTAGGATGATCTGCCACCCCTTTAATACTGACCAATTGATCTGCAAATATTATAATGGCATTATTGGGTCACCGACAAGTTATACAAACAATTTCAGCCTTGAAGCAATAATAATTGTGACCATTTTTTTTGTTACATGTTGGGGGTGGTCTGCATCCCTCCCATACCGCTATCTAGCAAAATCCCTTACTCAGGGCAGTTTAATATGCCTCCCTCAACATCTTGACAAAAATAAGGCCTTGAATAAAA